>OY728153.1:1297236579-1297836579 GCA_963277665.1 Viscum album
AGAACCGGGACCACACAGGACCTGTAGCACTGATCCACATAGGATCGCTAAGTGCAGTAGTCGTCGCAGTCCACTAAGGATCTCTGCACAGTCGTCGCCGCAGTCCACTGAGGATCTCTACACGGTCGTCGTCGAAGTCCACGGAGGATCTCTGCACAGTCGTCGCCACAGTCCACTGAGGATCTCTCCACGGTCGTCATCGGAGTCCACTGAGGATCTCTACACGGTCGTCGTCGGAGTCCACGGAGGATCTCTGCACGGTCGTCGCTGTCGAAGAAGCAGTCCCAGCCAGCACTAGGGTTCCCGCACACAGCAAGCTCGTTCGGGAGGGTCCGCTCCACGAGCCGAGAGGCTGATACATCAACTGACACAAAGTCTGAAGTTGATGTATCCAAAAGTTCCGTATCATCAACAGGAACTCAACGTTGCAGACGGCGCGTCAATTGGACGCCCGGTCTGAGAGTTATTGGCTTTTTCGTCCCAGGGGCCCGATTGGTTTTTAAGGAAAAACCAACCCGACCGTACTCCACCTACATCCAAACCTCGGGCGGAGTATTCCAAAAGATGCGTCTCACATAGAGGAAAACAACAAAGCTGACGGCACGTCAATCGGACGTCCGTGGCTCAAGATATGATCGTTTCCGCTCCGAGGGCCCGATTGGTTTCGTGTACGAACCAACCCAGCCGAACTCAAAGTGTTCCGAAACCTTGAGTGCGATATACCGAAACGACCGTCTCGATCCAAGGATCGCGTTGCCGCTGACGGCAAGTCGTTTGGAGGCCCGTAGCTCAAGTTACGGGTGTTTGAACAAAACCCGTCCGAAGACGGGGGTCCGGGCCCGGGCCCACCCGACCCCCCCCCCCCCCCCCCCGGGTCAGCCAAACCGGGTCGACCCGACCCGGTCCGACCCGTTCCGGTCCGGCCAGGGAGCAGCCCGGCCAGTCGGACCGGCCTGGCTCGGTTCGGCCGAGCGGCCGAACGGCCTAGGCACCGCGGGGCACTGCCCCCGCGGCCTGGTGGTGCTGCGGCCCCCCCACGTGGGGCCGCGCTGAGTCAAGGACGCGGCTTTGCCGCATCCGAGTGCACCGAACCCGCGCGGCCGCGGGTCCGCGGGTGCCGCCGCCGCCGTGGCTTCAGCCGCGGCGGCCTGTCCGGCGGCGCGCCGGGGCGCCGCCGCTCCCGGCTGCCGGCGTGTTCCGCGGGCCACCAGGATCGCTCCAGTGGTCCGATTTTGTCCCCGTCTGCGCCTCTGCTCCTCCCGGGACTCGTTCTTCACTGCGGGATCATCAAACTTCCGTTGCGGCACGTTCCGTCATCGCCCATCAAATCCGCACAAGAACGAAGAACGACGGAGGGTTGTCGGGCCGTGTTCGTTTGGCCCGCACCCTCCGCGTTAGATATAAACAACGGGAGGAATTAAAGTTCAACATATGAACGCATATCCGAAACAATTTTTAATGAAATAAAATTGTTTCATAAAAACGGGTTCCTTATTTGAACGGAAACAACAATTTTAATAATTTTAAAATTGTTCACAAAACCAGTTCTTTAACTTTTTAATGAAACAATTACGTGAATATAAAAAGAAAAGGGGTAATTCCCAAAATAAATCCCTACCTCGGAGTCGTCGCGTGTGAGCGTTCTTCGCGGAATTGCTCGTCGCGAAAGAGGGGGATCGTTGTGTCGTCGCGGGAAGGCGTCGCGTCGTCGCGGAATCCGGCGTTGAGTCGGCGAACTCAAATGGTTGGTGATCGGAGATCGGGGCGGGGAAGAACGTCTCGGATTTGGGCGTCGTCGATTTCTACGGATGACGGCGTTCTTCGCGTTCTTCACGTTCTTCGCGTTCTTCGCGAAGGAGAAAGAAGATACAAGGATTCTGTCAAATCCTCTCAACGTGCAAATAACCAGAGGTCGTGCGTTGGCCTTATTTTATTATTACGGCAACGAATTGAAAACTGGTTAAGAAACGATTGAATTAATTCGTTGAATTAATTCAACGAAAGAAACTGCCCATTTAATTCACAAAATAAACCTCCCAATTAAATGGTCTGTTAATAATTTAAGAAAACGCGTCAGTTGACTTTCATAAAGACGGGTTTTCGCGGGTGCGTTACTTTGCGGAAGAAACGGTGGGGCTCGTGCGGGCCCCACCTCACAAATATCCTACCAAGGGGGTAGGATATTTCTGGATAGCATCCTATCCAGATCAACTCAGATTAATCCGTCTTTAAGTGGCTTCAAGTGGCTTCCAAGTGGCTTAAGTGAAATAAAATAAAGTTGTCGTAAAATTATTTTATTTCTTAACTTTAAGCCCGAAAATTAAAAACCACACCCGAGAAAACGCAACTCCGAAAGAGGCGTTTCTAGGCGAATACCGGCGCTGCGATTTCATCGGTGCCCTCAGAATTTGATTCCGGGCACCGGTTCAAAAGTTAGAAAAACCCGCTCGTCCGTTCACTGAATGTACCCGAGCCAAACTTCGGAAAATGATTCCGGGCACACCGGGCCTCAGAATCAGGTGCCGTCAGAAACTGAGCTCTTGTAAAATTCCAAAGAAAATTAAGAAAAAAAAAATTCCTTGAAATTTACGGGTCTTTACATTACTCCCACCTCAGGGCTTTACGTCCCCGTAAAGATACATCAAAAACTAGGGAAACAAATGTGGGTACTAAGCACGCATCTGAGCCTCCCGCCCCCATGTGCTCTCCTGGAGGTTCCTGTGCTGCCATCTAATGTGCACAAGAGTAATCGATCGCCCACGTAGGACCTGCTCCTATCGATCCTCTATCTCCACTAGGACCTCCAAAAAGTCGCCCCATCATCCACGTCTAGCTCCCCATAGTCAAAGATGTGCATCGGGTCGTGCACGTATCTCCTTAGCTGAGATACGTGGAAGACGTCGTGCACCCGGTGCAACTGAGGTGGTAGAGCCAGGCGATAAGCCACCTCGCCAATCCTGCTGATGACCTGGAAATGCCCGATGAAGTGTGGAGACAACTTGCCGCCTCGGCCAAATCTCTGTAACCCATGTCGAGGTGAGACCCGCAAGAAGACGTGGTCGCCATCCTCAAACTCTAGTGGCCTCCGCCTCCTGTCAGCATATGACTTCTGCCGACTCTGTGCTGTCCTCATCCGCTCCTGGATGACCTGGACCTTCTCTGTCGTGGCCCAGACCATCTCTGGTCCCACAAGTGCTGACTCCCCAGGGTCTGTCCAGCACAAAGGAGATCTGCAAGGCCTACCGTACAACGCCTCGTATGGTGCCATCCCGATGGTGGAGTGGTAGATGTTGTTGTACGCGAACTCCACCAAGGGTAGGTTGTCCTCCCAGCTGCGACCAAAGTCGAGGACACATGCGCGGAGCATGTCCTCGAGAGTCTGAATGGTCCTCTCCGTCTGACCATCCGTCTGAGGGTGAAAGGCGGTGCTCAGACGTAGTCGCGTCCCGAACGCCTCCTGAAACCCCTTCCAAAACCGGGAAGTAAAGCGAGCATCCCGATCGGAGACGATAGTCGATGGCACACCGTGAATCCATACAATCTCCTGAACATAGAGACGCCCCAAGCTCTCCACTGAGCCCTTCTCTCGGATGGGTAAGAAGTGTGCCGACTTGGTGAGTCGGTCAACAATCACCCAAATAGAGTCGTGACCTCTGGAAGTGTGTGGAAGTCCAGTCACGAAGTCCATAGATATGCCGTCCCACTTCCACTCTGGGACCTCCAAGGGCTGTACCAAGCCTGCTGGTACCTGGTGCTCTGCCTTCACCTGCTGGCAGGTGAGGCACCGTGAAACGAACTCTGCCACAACCTTCTTCATGCCCGGCCACCAGTGCTGTCGTCTGAGATCCTGGTACATCTTCGCCACCCCAGGATGTACCACCAAAGGAGAAGTGTGAAACTCTCTCAGCACCTCCTCTCGTAAAGCGACTGGTACCAAGGTACGTCCTCTGAAAAGGACGTCGTGCTCTGCTCCAAGGGAGAAACCATCAGGTTCCTGTCCTGAGGATATCTGTGCACGCCGCGTCTCACAGTCAGCGTCCTCACACTATGCCTCTCTGACCCGTTGTAGAAGTGGAGGAGAGACGGTGAGAGACTGAAGGAAGGCTACTCCGTCTCTATCCACGAAGGATATCTGCAAAGCGGCTAGCTGCTCTGTCACCTCCTCAAGTAGCTGGATGCTCGTCCTCCTGCTGAGGGCATCGGCTACCACGTTCCCCTTCCCAGGAGTATAGACTATCTCAAAGTCATAGTCCTGGAGGAACTCGAGCCATCTCCACTGTCTCAGGTTCAGTTCCTTCTGAGAGAAGATGTACCTGAGACTCTGGTGGTCAGAAAAGACTGTAAAGCGCTCGCCCATCAGATAGTGCCGCCATGTCTTCAGAGCAAAGACCACTACTGCTAACTCCAGGTCATGAGTAGCGTAGTTCTGCTCATGCGGCCTCAACTGACGTGATCCATAGGCAATCACGGCCCGGTCCTGTATCAGGACACACCCGAGTCCGGTCCCTGATGCATCGCAGTAGACTACGAATCCAACTCCCTCCTCAGGCAACCTCAAGATAGGTGCGCTGGTCAACCTCTGCCTCAGCTCCTGGAAGCTCTGCTGACATCTGTCTGACCACACGAATGGCTTCCCCTTCTTCGTCAATGCTGAGAGTGGTGCCTCAACTCTGGAGAAGTCCGGCAAAAATCTCTGATAGTATCCGGCAAGACCCAAGAAACTCCGCACCTCCGTCACGCTCCTGGGTGGCTCCCAAGCTAGCACTGCCTCGATCTTCGCGGGATCCACTGCAACTCCCACCTCAGAAATGACGTGCCCTAAGAAGTGGACCACACGTAACCAGAACTGGCACTTCGAGAGCTTTCCATAAAGCTGGTGCTCTCGGAGTGTGTCTAGTACAACGCACAAGTGGTAGGCGTGCTCCTCCTCCGTCGTCGAGTACACTAAAATGTCATCGATGAAGACCACGACAAATCGATCGAGGTATGGCTGGAAGATCCTGTTCATGAGACTCATGAACACTGCTGGGGTGTTGGTTACGCCGAAAGGCATAACCAAGAACTCATAGTGGCCATACCGACACCTGAAGGTTGTCTTCTGCACATCCTCGTCTCGAACTCTGAGCTGATGATAGCCTGACCTGAGGTCTATCTTCAAGAACCACTGTGCCCCCTTGAGCTGGTCAAAGAGGTCATCAATCCTCGGTAGCGGATACTTGTTCCTCACTGTCACCTGGTTCAGGCGACGATAGTCGACACACAGTCGCAAGCTCCCGTCCGCCTTCTTGGCGAACAAAATCGGCGAGGCCCAGGGCGAAACACTGGGTCGGATGAACCCCTTGCCCTGCAAGTCCTCCAACTGTACCCGTAGCTCTCGAAGCTTGGCAGGGGCCATCCGATATGTTGGTGTGGATATCGGGGCTGTCCCGGGGTACAGATCAATATAAAAGTCTACCTATCTATGAGGAGGTATCCCTGGAACGTCATCGGGGAAGACGTCCGCATACTGATCCACCACTGCAGGAAAACTGGGACTCCGCACGTCAACTCCTCCAAGGATGAGACTAGCCAACTGATGGGTGATGGGTTGTCCTCTCCTCTACGAGAGTACCTCCTGTGCTACGAAGGCTCCCTTCTCACCGGTGAAGGTGAACCTGCTCCCGTCAGTGCGCACACATCACACCTTGCGCCTAAAGCAGTCAATCTGTGCATGGACCGTAGATAACCAATCCATGCCCAAGATGACGTCGTAAGGCCTCGACGCTACTACAAGAAGATCCCAGCCGAATCTCTCACCTCATAGAGTATGCTCACACTGCCGGCACCAGTGCGAAATCATCGAGTCTGCTCCCGTAGGAGTCTCTAGCTGTAAGGATCGAGCCAACGGCTCTGTCGGAATCTCCGAGCTCCGAACAAGGGCAGCGGCTATGAAAGAGTGACTCGCTCCTGTGTCTATCAGAACTGCAGCAAGGGTGGAATAGACACAGATCGTACCTCGAATCATCTCTGGCGCGTCGTGGTCGTAGGCCTCTGCTGCCTGGAGCTGTGCCTGTCTCTGCCCGCCAGCTCCCTGTGGTCGGGGCGGGCCTCCCGGTGGTGGTGGTGGCAGAGCCTCAAAGCGTCGCCCACCACCTGCTGCTCGGCCAGCTCCTCTGCCTCGTCCGCCTCCTCCCTGCAGACCACCACGATCGACCCTCTGCCTCTGCCTGGGTGGCCCCTCCACTGTCTGCTGCCCCTCGGTACGGCGGGTCGGGCAGTCACGAGCCATGTGGCCCCGCCCGCCGCACTCGTAGCACTGCCTGCCTCTTGGAAGACTGGCTCTGCGCTGGGTGCCCTGCACTGCTGAGCCAGTGTCCCGAGGTCGTCTGCCGGAAGGTCTGGTCCGCCTGGAACCCTGATTCATCCATCGGCTACCTACTGCCGAAGACTCCGCTATCTGCCGCCCTGCGGTAGGTCTCGCTGTGGACTCAGCCAGGAAGCTCTCGATCAGGAGGGCTCGCTCCAGTACTCCTGCCTGGGTCGGGATGCTGAGGGAGATCAGCGATGCCCTGATCTCGTGTCTCAATCCCTGGTCGAAGGTCCAAGCCCGGAAGAAGGGGTCCCGTACCATGTCTGTCGAGTAGCGAGAAAGGTCGGTGAACCTCGCCGCGTACTGGGCGACCGTCAAGCTGCCCTGCCGCAGCTGAAGAAGCTCCTGAATGCGCACCGCACGGAGGGTGGCCGGGACGAACTCTGAGCGGAAGAGGCTCTCGAAGTCCATCCAGATGAGGGTGGCCTCATCGTGTACCTGGAGCATCAAGCTCCACCCTCGTCCTGCTGCTGCGTGCAGTAGGCTTGCCGCGAGGATCACCATGAGGTCTGCTGGTGTCCTCACTAGCCTGAAAACTCGGACGACCGCCTCCAGCCAGTCCTCGGCTGCCTGGGGGTCCGTCTCCCCACGGAACCTGGGTGGTCGTTGGCGCTAGAACTCGTGCAGAGCTCCGAGGCGTCGTGCATCGTCAGCTGCCAGTGCTGGAAGCATCGGGGGCTCGGCGGGTAAAGGTACCGCTGGTGCCTCTGCGGTTAACGGGCCCTGTACCGAGGCCTCGTCGCTCGGCGGGCTGTCGTCGCGCTCTACTCTAGGAACCCTAGCTGGTTTCCGTCGTCGGGCCATCCTGAAAAGGAAACAAGTGCGCCACGGTCAGAACAGTATACCTGGTGAGCTGACACAAGTAATCACAAAGAAAACTTGAAACACACATGCAATCAATGTTTTCGTGCATTAAGTCAGAAATCAGAAGTCAGGGCCCTGGTGCACGGATACGTCGGCCGCCGCACCAACACTGGACTCCCTGGACTTATAACCACACTCAATACGCTAAACACTATTGCTTCACATAGAAGAAAGATCAGAGTCTGTGGTAGAACCGACCACCTCTGATACCAATTTGTCACGACCCGTCCTCGGGGCCCGTGCCGTGACTACCCCAAGCCCGCCTTCCATAGGCCAGGGGCTGGCGACAAGCACCAAGGCGTAAATCCCAACAAAAAGGGAAGGCATTGCCTTTGAAAAGTAAACAAGCACCACAGAGTAAGCAAGCGGAAAAGTAAACACTAAGTAAAAACTGTACAAGCTGTACTGAAAGTAAAAGGGGCCGGAAATACAAGCCCAACTGTAAAGTACAACTGAAAGGGAAAAACAACAACTGAAAGGAAAAGCCACAGCGTCGAGCCGTCCTCTGGAAGTACCACCTGAAGGGTGGGTACAGATAGCCTCCACTACTCCTCGGCTCCACCTGACCGCTCTAAGTACGTCCCGCCCAGTGGTCCACCTCCAGGTACCGTCCTGCTCCGCACGCCTCCACCACGATCAGCGTTGTCCATCGTCTGCAACCAACACCACGAAGTGCGGGCATAGCCCGTGCAGGGGTGAGTATAAGCTACTCAGTAGGGACCCCGAGACCCCCGAAGGTCTCCCGAAATCCACAAAGGATAATCCACAAAGGAAAGGTACAATCACGAAGTAACATATGACACGGCTTAGGTATATGCCCATACATATACCTAAGTCATCAATTCCCGTTCGACTCCAATGTCTGAGCCCAAGCACAACCCAGTCCACACAGGAAAGCAAACGTATACCCACACAGGATAGCACAACACAATCCACAAAGGAGAGTAAATAGTAAATCCACACAGGATAGCTCAACACAATCCACAAAGGAGAGTGAACAGTAAATCCACACAGGATAGCTCAACACAATCCACAAAGGAGAGTAAACAGTAAATCCACACAGGATAGCTCAACACAGGTATACTTCTTCAGATGAAGATAAAGATGATCACTGATCCATCTAAGTCGTCGGACCCACGAAGGATCGATAGGTAACTAACCCCCGCAATGACCCACACAGGATCGGACCCACACAGGATTGGGCCCACACAGGACCGGACCCACGTAGGACCTGTAGGCGCTGGCTCACACAGAACCGCTGAGCGCTGACCCACACAGGATCGGACCCACACAGGATCGGGCCCACATAGTACTGGGCCCACACAGGACCTGTAGCACTGATCCACGTAGGATCTCTGAGTGCAGTAGTCGTCGCAGTCCACTGAGGATCTCTGCACAGTCGTCGCCGCAGTCCACTGAGGATCTCTACACGGTCGTCGTCGGAGTCCACGAAGGATCTCTACACAGTCGTCGCCGCAGTCCACTGAGGATCTCTCCACGGTCGTCGTCGGAGTCCATTGAGGATCTCTACACGGTCGTCGTCGGAGTCCACGGAGGATCTCTGCACGGTCGTCGCTGTCGAAGAAGCAGTCGCAACCAGCACTAGGGTTCCCGCACACAGCAAGCTCGTTCGAGAGGGTCCGCTCCACGAGCCGAGAGGCTGATACATCAACTGACACAAATTCCGATGTTGATGTATCCAAAAGTTCCGTATCGTCAACAGTAACTCAACGTCGCAGACGGCGCGTCAATCGGACGCCCGGTCTGAGAGTTATTGGCCTTTTCGTCCCAGGGGCCCGGTTGGTTTTTAAGGAAAAACCAACCCGACCGTACTCCACCTGCGTCCAAACCTCGGGCGGAGTATGCCAAAAGATGCGTCTCACATAGAGGAAAACAAAAAAGCTGACGACACGTCAATCGGACGTCCATGGCTCAAGATATGAGCATTTCCGCTCTGAGGGCCCGGTTGGTTTCGTGTACGAACCAACCCGGCCGAACTCAAAGTGTTCTGAAACCTTGAGTGCGATATAAAGAAACGACCGTGTCGATCCAAGGATCGCGTTTCCGCTGACGGCGAGTCTTTTGAAGGCCAGTAGCTCAAGTTACGGGCGTTTGAACGAAAACCGTCCGAAGACGGGGGTCCAGGCCCGGGCCGACCCGACCCGGTCCGGTCCGGCCTGGGTGCGGCCCGGCCGGTCGGACCGGCCTGGCTCGGTTCGGCCGAGTGCCTGAACGGCCTAGGCGCCGCGGGCCACTGCCCCCGCGGCCTGGTGGTGCCGCGACCCCCCCGCGTGGGGTCGCGCTGAGTCAAGGACGCGGCTTTGTCGCGTCCGAGTGCACCGGACCCGCACGGCCGCGGGTCCGCGGGTGCCGCCGCCGCCGCGGCTTCAGCGGCGGCGGCCTGTCCGGCGGTGCGCCGGGGCGCCACCGCTCCCGGCTGCCGGCGCCGCCGCGCCGGCGACCCGCGCCGCTAGCGTGTTCTGCGGGCCACCGGGATCGCTCCGGTGGTCCAATTTTGTTCCCGTCTGCGCCGCTGCTCCTCCCGGGACTCGTTCTTCACTACGGGATCATCAAACTTTCGTTGCGGAACGTTCCGTCATCGCCCATCAAATCCGCACAAGAACGAAGAACGGCGAAGGGTTGTCGGGCCGTGTTCGTTTGGCCCGCACCCTCCGCGTTAGATATAAACAACGGGAGGAATTAAAGTTCAACATATGAACGCATATCCGAAACAATTTTTAATGAAATAAAATTGTTTCATAAAAACGGGTTCCTTATTTGAACGGAAACAACAATTTTAATAATTTTAAAATTGTTCACAAAACCAGTTCTTTAACTTTTTAAAGAAACAATTATGGGAATATAAAAAGAAAAGGGGTAATTCCCAAAATAAATCCCTACCTCGGAGTCGTCGCGCGTGAGTGTTCTTCGCGGAATTGCTCGTTGCGGAAGAGGGGGATCGTCGCGTCATCACGGGAAGGCGTCGCGTCGTCGCGGAATCCGGCGTTGAGTCGGCGAACTCAAATGGTTGGTGATCGGAGATCGGGGCGGGGAAGAACGTCTCAGATTTGGGCGTCGTCGATTTCTGCGGATGACGGCGTTCTTCGCGTTCTTCGCGTTCTTCGCGTTCTTCGCGAAGGAGAAAGAAGATACAAGGATTCTGTCAAATCCTCTCAACGCGCAAATAACCAGAGGTCGTGCGTTGGCCTTATTTTATTATTACGCCAACGAATTGAAAACTGGTTAAATAACGATTGAATTAATTCGTTGAATTAATTCAACGAAAGAAACTGCCCATTTAATTCATGAAATAAACCGCCCAATTAAATGGTCTGTTAAGAATTTAAGAAAACACATCAGTTGACTTTCATAAAGATGGGTTTTCGCGGGTGCGTTACTTTGCGTAAGAAATGGCGGGGCTCGTGCGGGCCCCACCTCACAAATATCCTACCAAGGGGGAAGGATATTTCTGGATAGCATCCTATCCAGATCAACTCAGTTTAAGCCGTCTTTAAGTGGCTTCAAGTGGCTTCCAAGTGGCTTAAGTGAAATAAAATAAAGTTGTCGTAAAATTATTTTATTTCTTAACTTTAAGCCCAAAAATTAAAATCCACACCCGATCAAACGCAACTCCGAAAGAGGCGTTTCTAGGTGACTACCGGTGCTGTTATTTCATCGGTGCCCTCAGAATTCGATTCCGGGCACCGGTTCAAAAGTTAGAAAAACCCGCTCGTCTGTTCACTGAACGTACCCGAGCCAAACTTCGGAAAATGATTCCGGGCACATCAGGCCTCGGAATCAGGTGCCGTCAGAAACTGCGCTCTTGTAAAATTCCAAAGAAAATTAAGAAAAAAAAATTTACTTGAATTTTACGGGTCTTTACATGTGAACACACAATGTAAGGGTAATAAGAGTTCACATAAGGATTATAAGAACATTAAACAATATACATAAGGGTATAATAAAATTTACAAACCATGTGTATGGGTATATGGAAGCTTGCATAAAGGTAAACAAAAATTAAAAAATGTTATGTAATGGTAATCCAAACTATAATAAGGGTAAATAAAATAATTAAAAAAATCACAAGATTTAAACAAAAATAATTATAAATAATAATAAGAAGAATAAGAAGATGAAGAAGAAATGATGAATGCTTAAAGAGTTATTAAATTCAACAAATTTATTTGAAAATAATAAACCATTTAAGGAATTAAAAATCATAAATATTTAAACTATTTAAAACTGATAAAGAATTTAAAATAATTTAATCAAAAAAAACATTTAAAAATAATAAAATCAATTCATTATAATGTTAATGATTACAATTAAACCAATTTCAATTGATCAAATCAATTTTTTTTTCAAATTTAATTTAATTAAAAATATCCAATTTATAGTGAACCAAATAATAACATGGATATTAAAATTGGGAAAGGTTAAACTTTTAATCCCATTAAAAAAATTAAACAATATTCTATAGAAATAAAATCAGTGGAGGTTTTCAATTTATCAAAATAATAAAACTCAATTTACCAAAATGCCCAATTTCTCAACACCAACAATCTCCCTATATTTTTAAATTAAAAAAATAAACTTCAAAAACTTCAAAACATTCTCTACCTTTTAGAAATTTCTCAAAAAGAACAAAAACATAATTATTATTGACTACAGACTAGAATGGATATTATTCACACTACTTCTATTAAATACATTAAAGAATAAGATATACACATATTTAGAAAGGGAAAAATCCAATTACAAGACATAAACATTCTTAGATAAAAATTCTAAATAATAGATTATCAACCCTCTATATTCAAAACTCCCACGACAAACAATAAATTAAAAATATAAAACTCATATTCCTGAATTAAAATTCACACATGTACTATAAATACTTTTTCAATAAATTCATAATGTTTCATAATTTAACACGAAAGGGAAAACTCTCTTTAAATTTATAAAATTACCCATAAAAATGAGTATAATAAAAAAATTAAGCATATATTCTCCCCCAAAATTGACACATCTCTTAAAAATATATTCAAGTAATTTGAAATATATTTTTAATGAATTAAAATTACAAAATTTATAAACATTCCAGTAAATCAAAAATAAAGAAGTTGAAATTCCTTACTGGCCATAAATAAAACACTCTTACTCATAAGAATATAATATATTTTATAACAAATGTATAAAATTAATTTTTTCCATTAGAAAAATCATAACAAGGCATGTAGATTAGCTTAGTACATATTGTATTTGAATATGACCCTTTTGGAACCCATGTTGTGTAGGTGTTAGTCCTCTAAACATTTAAAGTATACATTAAAAAAATTATGGAATAATGTTTGAACATGATTTAAATATAAATTTGAATCATAGTGTCCAAATTTTCCATGCTTAAAACAAGTAACATTAGAACCCTTTCCATTTTTAATTTTAAAAAATATAGTATGTATACATCTTTTGAATCTGTTTTTTATAATTGAATATAGATATTTATTTATTCATATTATTTTTGGACATCATGTTATCAAACTATTATTTTCATTTAATAAATGTAGAAAATGTTCCTTTCAAACCAACTAACTCATTTCTATGTTTTTCATTGTATTTAGATTATTTTCTAAATTTTTCCGGATTTTATCATTTAAGTGTAACGCTAAATTCCTTAGTTTATTATTTTATTCCTTTAGCTTCTTTCATTATTTCTCATATTTATGCTTGTAGTATAAAACCAATATGAATCTCCTTTATTAATAGTAATTATTCTTAGACATAAAATCATTATTTCCTTTATTCTCATTTCTTGACTTCTCATTTACCTTTGGAATACTTTCCATCTCTTTTAGATTTGAACACACAATTTTTTTTATAATTATTATTCTTTTTAATTAACCTTTTATTTTCCTTTTGGATATAACATATTTTTCATTATGTTTTTAAAAAAAATCTATTTTAGATCACCCTTTTGTAATATTTCATTCTCCTTTTTAGTTCCTTATAACCAGTAATTTTGAATACTATCTCATTATAAGAAATTGAATCTAATTCATTTTTTGTCATAATTATAATTTTTAGTAACACAAGAATGATTTTATAATGGTGCAATGAAAGATTCAAGTACCACATCATGTGTATCCATTAAATCTTGATTACCTATTTTATTTTCAATTTTTGTTTCCTTACAACTTGAATCCACCTCCTTGGTATAACTCTAATTAGTATGATAATATTACTTCAGAACCTTCCTGTATTATTTTCCTTTCCATTCCTTCTTTAATTTTTTTCAATAAGATTTTATGTGACCTATTTTCATATATTTATAACATATTAATTTTGAATTATTGTTTTATTTACTTGACCTACATTTCCTTTGAATCCTCTTTTATACTTATTTGATCTTCCTTCATTTGATAATTGTTCCTTCTTCACTAGGTCTTTAAAACATTTAGAAAACCTATTCAACTCATTTCCTTTTTCAATATTATAGGATCTTTTACTTTCATTGGAAGTGTCAAAAGAAATATACTAGAAGATTTAACTGTTACTCCCTTATTTTTTTTCAATAGATTCAATTACATTTCTTTTAAACTCCAACTCATACTGAATAAAAAATCCAATTATTTCATCCATAGTATATTGAGTGAATTCCTTGTTTTCTTTGATTGCAACCTTCATTGAGTTTCATTTATTCGGTAATTCTCAAAGTATTATTTCAATATGTACTTTATTTTTTATAGTCTCACAAAGAGAAACCATGACATTCAAAATCATAGTAAATTGGTTGTACATCTAATTTATGTTCTCATGATCATACAATATAAATCCCTAAATTATTCATAATTCATTCCTAATTTGGTTCTCTATAACTTATCAGTTCCATGAGGAGTAAATTTTAAAGTCCTCCATATTTTATAGGTGTTTTTTATGACAAAATGTGACTATACGTGTTTCTAATTAAATCACAATAAATTAATTGCATGACTTTATAATTTAGAACATACTTGGAAGAAACATTTCCAGTTAGTGTATCCAATTATCATTTGGAATATTTATATGGTTTAATCATAATAGTATAATATCCAATTCCAACATTCTTTAAAAATTCCTCCATACAATCCATCCAGTAGGAATAATCACTTCCATTGAAGTGAGGTGGTCTCATAGAATGTATGGGTCAATTTTCCTAAATTTCCATTGAAAAAAATATATTTCCTTATATTTTTAGCTCTATAATAGTATTTATATAATGAAAATGATAAAACTAGAACTTAACATATCCAAAAGAAATATATAGTATGAAAATAAAAAAACAGAGCATAAATTATCCTTTATAGAACCTCTAATGGTACCAAATATTAGGTAGATTTATCAATGGAATGATATACTAGAGGGGGTTCATAGTTCTTTTAAGCTTTTTAAAATTAATTATAAAAATATAAAAGTAATATTTATGAAAACAAAATAATCGATGAATGTTTGCATGGTGTTAAAATGTATATGGAATGGAATAAAAATAATGAATAAGAACACCAACTGTTTTATAATAGTTCAGTTCATAGTGAACCTGGTCTACTCTTCAATCCCCTATAACTAAGGGTGTAAAGACCGTAAAATTCAAGGGAATTTTTTTCTTAATTTTCTTTGGATTTTTTACAAGAGCGCGGTTTCAGACGGCACCTGATTCCGAGGCCCGGAGTGCCCGGAATTAATTTCCGAAGTTTGGCTCGGGTACGTTCAGTGAACGAACGAGCGGGAATTCCTAACTTTTGATCCGGTGCTCGGAATTGAAATCCGAGGGCACCGATGAACTCGCAGCGCCGATATTCGCTTAATGAGACCTTTTCGGGAGTTGCGTTTGTTGCGGGTTGAAAGTTACGTTTTGGGGTTTTTCAGTTAAGTTAAATAAAATTGTGTAAAACAAATTTTATTTAAACCTTTTAAAAAAAACCTACCTAAGGGGGTTAGAAGTGGGACCCACACCCACTTAACCTCCCTTGGGAGGATTAAGTGTGGTGGGGCCCACACGAACCCCTAAATCTTTTAGTAACCTCTCAACTTCCCCCTTAAACTCCTCTTTTAATAACATGACAACTTTGTTAATTAATGGAGTTGAATTGTTTGAATTGTTTGAATTTCAAACCTTTGAAATTCAAATTGATAATTGTGTGAATAAAATAAGTCTTTAGCTTATTTTATTTGGGTTAGAATTCTCTAGCCACCTTGAGAGAATTTGGAGCCTTCATCTTCTTCTTCTTCAAGCTTTGACGAAGAACGCGAAGAACCTTCGAACATCGACGAAGAACGCCACGTTCTCGGGAATCGTCTTTCGCGACGCCATACCCGCGACACCGACGACGTCTTCTTCCGCGTCATCTCTTCTGCGACGATTTCCCACGACGAAATCGTCGTCAAAGAACTTCGAATCCTCGCTTCACGACATCGACGTCCTTCTTCCGTGACGCCGACCACCGCGACGCGTCTTCCGCGGGTCGTTAACGAACATCGTTCTTGAATCCAGAGGTAGGGGATGTTATTTATTGTTTATTTTTATTCCATTCTTGAGTCATGGATTTTTAGCATGACTAAATGTGAGGATTTTGGATATTCTTTAGTTATGTTATTAATTAACGTGAGGGGGGTCGGACCGCATGAACACGGCCGAACCCCCCCTCCTTAGTTCTCGTTTTATTCATGCGGGTGGAAGCAAGAGGCGTGGTGCCGTCGCACCACGCGGATGAACATGCTTATTTTTTTTTCCGCAACCCGTCGCGCTTCGCCGAGGAGAGATTTCAAGAACGCGACGCCGTCGCGCCGCGTTGGGAGGATTCATGGCACGGCGAAAGGGGCGCGGTGCCGTCGCACCGCGCCGGACGACGAACACCGCGGCCGGTTCCGGGCCGCGGTGAGACGAGGAGACCGCGGCCGGTTCCGGGCCGCGGCGGAAGGAAAGACCGGCGGCCGGGCCGCCGGCGTCGGAAGTCGAGGGCGGGACCGGAAATTCCGGTCCCGTTGGTAAAAACCGGCCGGCCAGCGGGCCGGCCGGATGTCATAAAAACCGGGGGATTAAACCCCCGGCCGGTCCTTCAAGACCCCCCTCTTAATGAGGGGGGCGGTTCATTTAAGGAGGGGGGGGCAAAGCCCCCCCGGTTTTCTTCAGCCGGCCCCCACTTGCGGGGGCCGTTTCTTAGCAAGGCACGGCTTAAAGCCGTGCCGTTTTTGTGAAACGCGGGGCTCAGCCCCGCGTGCCTTCCGCCGCCGCCACGCGGCCCGCCGCCGCCGCCACGCGGCCCGCCGCCGCGCCGCCGCCCGCCGCCACGCGGCCCGCCGCCGCCGCCACGCGGCCAGCCGCCGCCGCCGTCCACCGCCGTCCGCCGCCGCCGTCCGCCGCCGCCGGCCGCCGCGCCGTCCAGAGGGGGGGGGTCGGGCCGGGTCGGCCCGGACCCGGACCCCCCGTTTCGGACCAGATTCGGTTCTTGGCTCATAACTTGAGCCTCGGACCTCCGAATGACGAACCGTCTGCGGCAACGCGATCCTTGGATCGAGACGGTCGTTTCGGTATATCGCACTCAAGGTTTCGGATTACTTTGAGTTCGGCCGGGTTGGTTCGTTCACGAAACCAACCGGGCCTTCGGAGCGGAAACGCTCATATCTTGAGCTACGGACGTCCGATTGACGTGCCGTCAGTCGCATAGTGTTCCTCTTTTGAGACGGATCTTTTGGCATACTCCGCCCGAGGTTCGGACGCAGGTGGAGTACGGTCGGGTTGGTTTTGCCTTAAAAACCAACCGGGCCCCGGAGACGAAAATGCCTATAACTCTCAGACCGGGCGTCCGATCGACGCGCCGTCTGTTGCGTTGAGTTCCTGTTGACGATACGGAACTTTTGGATACATCAACTTCGGTCTTCGTGACAGTTGATGTATCAGCCTCTCGGCTCGTGGAGCGGACCCTCCGTACGAGCTTGCTGTGTGCGGGAACCCTAGTACTGGCTGTGACTGTTCTACTGCTACGACTGCTACTGTGACTGCGACGACGACAGTACAGAGATCCTGTGTGGATTCGACGACGACAGTACAGAGATCCTGTGTGGATTCGACGACGACGACTACAGCACTCAGCGATCCTACGAGGATCAGTGCTACAGGTTCTGTGTGAGCCCGATCCTGTGTGGGTCCTTGCGCTCAGCGGTTCTGTGTGAGCCAGCGCCTACAGGTTCTGTGTGAGCCCGATCCTGTGTGGGTCTTCTGCGGGGGTTAGTTACCTATCGATCCTTCGTGGGTCCGACGACTTAGATGGATCAGTGATCATCTTTATCGTCCTTGAAGAAGTATACCTGTGTGAGCTGAATCCTGTTACTTTCCTTTGTGGAATACGTATACTTTCCTGCGTGGACTGAGTTATACTTGGGCTCGGAGGTTGGAGCGTATTTGAATTGATGACTTAGGTATATGTATGGGCATATACCTAAGCAGTGTTGGTTGTTACTTCGTGATTGTACTTTGTTTCGTGGTTTATCCTTTGTGGATTTTGAGAGACCTTCAGGGGTCTCGGGGTCCCTACTGAGTAGCTTATACTCACCCCTGCACGGGCTTCGCCCGCACTACGTTGTGTTGGTTGCAGACGACGGACAGCGTTGACCTTAGCTGAGGTTTGCGGAGCGGGACGGTACCCGGAGGTGGACCACTGGGCGGGACGAGCACGGAGCGGACGGTGGGACCCGTGGAGCAGAGGAGCTATCTGTACCCACCCTTCAGGTGGGATTTCCGGTGGACAGCTCGGAGTAGCGGCCTTTACTTTACAGTTGCTGTTTTTCCCTTTTTGAGTTGTACTTTACTTTCAGTTTGGGTTTGTATTCTGGCCCATTTACTTTTCCGCACTTTCAGTTGTACTCTGCTTGTTTAGTGTTTACTTCCGCTTGTTTACTCTGTGGTGTGTGCTTACTTTTCTAAGGCAATGCCTTCCCTTTTTACCGGGATTTACGCCTTGGTGCTAGTCTCCAGCCCCTGGCCTATGGAAGGCGGGCTTGGGGTAGTCACGACACGGACCCCGAGGGCGGGTCGTGACAAATTGGTATCAGAGGAGTTCGGTTCTACCGCGAACTCTGATCTTTTCTATGTGAAGCAATAATGTTTAGCGTATTGAGTGTGGTTATCAGTCCAGGGAGTCCAGTGTTGGTGCGGCGGCCGACGTATCCGTACACCAGGACCCTGACTTCTGATTTCCGACTTAATGCACGAAAACATTGATTGCGTGTGTGTTTCAAAGTTTTCTTTGTGATTACTTGTGTCAGCTCACCGGGTATACTGATCTGCTTAACGAAAGTCTCAAGTTTTCTTTGTGATTACTTAATTCAGCTCACCAGGTATACTGTTCTGACGATGGTGCTCTTGTTCTCCTTTTCAGGATGGCCCCACGACGGCAGCCAGCTAGGGTTCCGAGAGTCGAGCGAGACGACAGCCCCCCGAGCGACGAGGCCTCGGTGCAGGGCCCTTTTCCAGTAGTGGCACCGGCGGTAGCTTTACCCGCCGAGCCCCCGATGCTTCCAGCAGCAGCCGCTGACGATGCACGTCGCCTCAGCGCACTGCATGAGTTTCAGCACCAGCGACCGCCCAGGTTTCGCGGGGAGACGGATCCCCAGGCAGCAGAGGACTGGCTGGAGGCAGTGGTTCGAGTGTTTAGGCTAGTGAGGACACCAGCAGACCTCATGGTGATCCTCGCTGCGAGCCTACTACACGCAGCAGCTGGACGATGGTGGAGCTTGATGCTCCAGGTGCACGATGAGGCATCTCTACTCTGGACGGACTTCGAGAGCCTCTTCCGCTCTGAGTTCGTCCCGGCCACCCTTCGAGCGGTGCGCATCCAGGAGCTTCTACAGCTGCGGCAGGGCAGCATGACGGTCGCCCAGTACTCGGCGAGGTTTACCGATCTCTCGCGCTACTCGACCGACATGGTACGGGATCCATTCTTCCGGGCCCGGACCTTCGAGCAGGGTTTGAGACACGAGATCAGGGCATCACTGATCTCCCTCAGCATACCGACTCAGACAGGAGTACTGGAGCGGGCACTTCTGATCGAGAGCTTCCTTGCTGAGTCTACACCAGCACAGCGACCCACCGCAGGGCGGCACGTGGCAGAGTCATCTGCAGCAGGCAGTCGACGGATGACTCAGGGGTCCAGACAGACCAGACCTTCAGGCCGACGATCTCAGGGCACTGGCTCAGCAGTGCGGGGCACACAGCGCGGAGCCAGTCTTCCGAGAGGCAGGCAGTGCTACTCGTGCGGCGGGCAGGGCCACATGGCTCGCGACTGCCCGACCCGCCGTGCCGAGGAGCAGCAGTCAGTTGATGGACCACCGAGGCAGAGGCAGAGGGTCGACCGTGGCGGTCCGCAGGGAGGAGGCGGACGAGGCAGAGGAGCTGGGCGAGCAGCTGGTGGTGGCCGACGCTTTGAGGCTCTACCACCACCACCACCAGGAGGTCCACCCAGACCACAGGGAGCTGGCGGGCAGCGACAGGCACAGCTCCAGGCAGCAGAGGCCTACGACCACGGCGCACCTGAGATGATTCGAGGTACTATCTGTGTCTATTCCACCCTTGCTGCAGTTCTTATAGACACAGGAGCGAGTCACTCTTTCATAGCCGCTGCCCTTGTTCGGAGCTCGGAGATTCCGACAGAGCCGTTGGCTCGATCCTTACGGCTAGAGACTCCTACGGGAGCAGACTCGACGATTACGCACTGGTGCCGGCAGTGTGAGCTTACTCTAGGAGGCGAGAGCTTCGGCTGGGATCTTCTTGTAGCAGCGTCGAGGCCTTACGACGTCATCTTGGGCATGGATTGGCTGTCTACGGTCCATGCACAGATTGACTGTTTTAGGCGCAAGGTGCGATATGTACGCACCGACGGGAGCAGGTTCACCTTCACCGGCGAGAAGGGAGCCTTAGCAGCACAGGATGGACTTCCGCGGAGGAGAGGACAGCCCATCACTCATCAGTTGGCTAGCCTTATCCTTGGAGCAGTTGACGTGCGGAGTCCTGGTTTTCCTGCAGTGGTGGATCAGTATGCGGACGTTTTTCCCGACGATGTTCCAGGGCTACCTCCTCGCAGAGAGGTAGACTTTTATATTGACTTGTACCCCGGGACAGCCCCGATATCCACACCAGCATATCGGATGGCCCCCGCCGAGCTTCGAGAGCTACGGGTACAGTTAGAGGACTTGCAGGGCAAGGGATTCATCCGATCCAGTGTTTCACCCTGGGCTTCCCCGATATTGTTCGCCAAGAAGGCGGACGGGAGCTTGCGACTTTGTGTTGACTATCGTCGCCTGAACCAGGTGACAGTGAGGAACAAGTATCCGCTACCGAGGATTGATGACCTCTTTGATCAGCTCAAGGGAGCACGGTGGTTCTCGAAGATAGACCTCAGGTCAGGCTATCATCAGCTCAGAGTCAGAGACGAGGATGTGCAGAAGACGGCCTTCAGATGTCGGTATGGCCACTATGAGTTCTTGGTTATGCCTTTCGGTGTAACCAATGCTCCAGCAGTGTTCATGGCTCTCATGAACAGGATCTTTCAGCCATACCTCGATCGGTTTGTCGTGGTCTTCATCGACGACATTCTGATTTACTCTTCGACAGAGGAGGAGCACGCCTATCACTTGCGAGTTGTTCTTGACACACTCCGAGAGCACCAACTTTATGGTAAGCTCTCGAAGTGCCAGTTCTGGATACGTGAGGTCCACTTTTTGGGACACGTTATCTCTGAGGCGGGAGTTGCAGTGGATCCCGCGAAGATTGAGGCTGTGTTAGCATGGGAGCCACCCAGGAGCGTGACTGAGGTTCGGAGTTTCTTGGGACTAGCTGGATACTATCGGAGGTTTGTGCCGAACTTCTCCAGAGTTGCGGCATCACTCACAGCTTTGACGAAGAAGGGGAAACCCTTCGTGTGGTCAGACAGTTGTCAGCAGAGCTTCGAGGAGCTGAGGCAGAGATTGACTAGCGCACCTATCTTGAGGTTGCCTGAAGAGGGAGTAGGGTACGTGGTCTACTGCGATGCATCAGGGACCGGACTCGGATGTGTTCTAATGCAGGAGCGGGCAGTGATCGCCTATAGATCACGACAGTTGAGGCCACATGAGCAGAACTACGCTACCCATGACCTGGAGTTAGCAGCAGTGGTCTTCGCTCTGAAGACATGGCGACATTATCTGATGGGCGAGCGCTTTACAGTCTTTTCCGATCATCAGAGTCTCAGGTATATCTTCTCGCAGAAGGATCTGAACCTGATACAGCGACGATGGCTCGAGTTCCTCCAGGACTATGACTTTGAGATAGTCTATACACCTGGGAAGGGGAACGTAGTAGCCGATGCCCTCAGCAGGAGGACGGGCATTCAGCTACTCGAGGAGGCGACGGAGCAGCTAGCCTCTTTGCAGATATCCTTCGTGGATAGAGATGGAGCAGCCTTTCTTCAGTCTCTCACAGTCACTCCTCCACTACTGCAGCGAGTCAGGGAGGCACAGCGCGGGGACACTGACTGCGAGACACGGCGTGCACAGATATCCTCGGGACAGGCACCTGATGGTTTCTCCCTTGGAGCAGAGCACGACATCCTTTTCAGAGGACGTGCCTTGGTACCAGTCACATTGCGAGAAGAAGTGCTGAGGGAGTTTCACACTTCTCCTTTAGCGGTACATCCTGGAGTGGCGAAGATGTACCAGGACCTCAGACGACAGCACTGGTGGCCGGGCATGAAGAAAGCTGTAGCAGAGTTCGTTTCTCGATGCCTTACCTGTCAGCAGGTGAAGGCAGAGCATCAGGTACCAGCAGGCTTGGTACAGCCCTTGGAGGTTCCGGAGTGGAAGTGGGACGGCATATCTATGGACTTCGTGACTGGACTTCCACGCACTTCCAGAGGTCACGACTCCATCTGGGTGATTGTTGACCGACTCACCAAGTCGGCACACTTCTTACCCATCAGAGAGCTGGGCTCGGTGGAGAGCTTGGGACGTCTCTACGTTCAGGAGATTGTGCGGCTCCACGGCGTGCCATCATCTATCGTTTCCGATCGTGATGCCCGCTTTACTTCCCGGCTTTGGAAGGGGTTACAGGAGGCGTTCGGGACGCAGCTACGTCTTAGCACAGCTTTTCACCCTCAGACGGATGGACAGACGGAGAGGACCATTCAGACTCTCGAGGACATGCTCCGTGCATGTGTCCTTGACTTTGGTCGTAGCTGGGAGGACCACCTACCTTTGGTGGAGTTCGCATACAACAACAGCTATCACTCCACCATCGGGATGGCACCGTACGAGGCGTTGTACGGCCGACCATGTAGATCTCCTTTGTGCTGGACAGACCCAGGGGAGTCAGCACTAGTGGGACCGGAGATGGTCCAGGCCACGACAGAGAAGGTCCAGGTCATCCAGGAGCGGATGAGGACAGCTCAGAGCCGGCAGAAGTCATACGCTGACAGGAGGCGGAGGCCACTAGAGTTCGAGGATGGCGACCACGTCTTCTTGCGGGTCTCACCTCGACGTGGTATTCGGAGATTTGGCCGAGGCGGCAAGTTATCTCCGCGCTTCATCGGACCTTTCCAGATTCTCAGCAGGATTGGCGAGGTGGCTTATCGCCTGGCTCTACCACCTCAGTTGCACCGGGTGCACGACGTCTTCCACGTATCTCAGCTGAGGAGATACGTGCACGACCCGACGCACATCATTGATCATGGGGAGCTTGACGTTGACGATGGGGCGACTTTTACAGAGGTCCCGGTGGAGATAGAGGATCGACAGGAGCGGGTCCTACGTGGGCGATCGATTCCTCTTGTGCGCATCAGATGGCAGCACGGGAATCTCCAGGAGAGCACATGGGAGCGAGAGGCTCAGATGCGTGCTCAGTACCCTCTTTTGTTTCCCTAGTTTTTGTTGTATCTTTACGGGGACGTAAAGCCCTGAGGTGGGAGTAATGTAAAGACCGTAAAATTCAAGGGAATTTTTTTCTTAATTTTCTTTGGATTTTTTACAAGAGCGCGGTTTCAGACGGCACCTGATTCCGAGGCCCGGAGTGCCCGGAATTAATTTCCGAAGTTTGGCTCGGGTACGTTCAGTGAACGAACGAGCGGGAATTCCTAACTTTTGATCCGGTGCTCGGAATTGAAATCCGAGGGCACCGATGAACTCGCAGCGCCGATATTCGCTTAATGAGACCTTTTCGGGAGTTGCGTTTGTTGCGGGTTGAAAGTTACGTTTTGGGGTTTTTCAGTTAAGTTAAATAAAATTGTGTAAAACAAATTTTATTTAAACCTTTTAAAAAAAAACCTACCTAAGGGGGTTAGAAGTGGGACCCACACCCACTTAACCTCCCTTGGGAGGATTAAGTGTGGTGGGGCCCACACGAACCCCTAAATCTTTTAGTAACCTCTCAACTTCCCCCTTAAACTCCTCTTTTAATAACATGACAACTTTGTTAATTAATGGAGTTGAATTGTTTGAATTGTTTGAATTTCAAACCTTTGAAATTCAAATTGATAATTGTGTGAATAAAATAAGTCTTTAGCTTATTTTATTTGGGTTAGAATTCTCTAGCCACCTTGAGAGAATTTGGAGCCTTCATCTTCTTCTTCTTCAAGCTTTGACGAAGAACGCGAAGAACCTTCGAACATCGACGAAGAACGCCACGTTCTCGGGAATCGTCTTTCGCGACGCCATACCCGCGACACCGACGACGTCTTCTTCCGCGTCATCTCTTCCGCGACGATTTCCCACGACGAAATCGTCGTCAAAGAACTTCGAATCCTCGCTTCACGACATCGACGTCCTTCTTCCGTGACGCCGACCACCGCGACGCGTCTTCCGCGGGTCGTTAACGAACATCGTTCTTGAATCCAGAGGTAGGGGATGTTATTTATTGTTTATTTTTATTCCATTCTTGAGTCATGGATTTTTAGCATGACTAAATGTGAGGATTTTGGATATTCTTTAGTTATGTTATTAATTAACGTGAGGGGGGTCGGACCGCATGAACACGGCCGAACCCCCCCTCCTTAGTTCTCGTTTTATTCATGCGGGTGGAAGCAAGAGGCGTGGTGCCGTCGCACCACGCGGATGAACATGCTTATTTTTTTTTCCGCAACCCGTCGCGCTTCGCCGAGGAGAGATTTCAAGAACGCGACGCCGTCGCGCCGCGTTGGGAGGATTCATGGCACGGCGAAAGGGGCGCGGTGCCGTCGCACCGCGCCGGACGACGAACACCGCGGCCGGTTCCGGGCCGCGGTGAGACGAGGAGACCGCGGCCGGTTCCGGGCCGCGGCGGAAGGAAAGACCGGCGGCCGGGCCGCCGGCGTCGGAAGTCGAGGGCGGGACCGGAAATTCCGGTCCCGTTGGTAAAAACCGGCCGGCCAGCGGGCCGGCCGGATGTCATAAAAACCGGGGGATTAAACCCCCGGCCGGTCCTTCAAGACCCCCCTCTTAATGAGGGGGGCGGTTCATTTAAGGAGGGGGGGGCAAAGCCCCCCCGGTTTTCTTCAGCCGGCCCCCACTTGCGGGGGCCGTTTCTTAGCAAGGCACGGCTTAAAGCCGTGCCGTTTTTGTGAAACGCGGGGCTCAGCCCCGCGTGCCTTCCGCCGCCGCCACGCGGCCCGCCGCCGCCACGCGGCCCGCCGCCGCCGCCACGCGGCCCGCCGCCGCGCCGCCGCCCGCCGCCACGCGGCCCGCCGCCGCCGCCACGCGGCCAGCCGCCGCCGCCGTCCGCCGCCGTCCGCCGCCGCCGGCCGCCGCGCCGTCCAGAGGGGGGGGGGGTCGGGCCGGGTCGGCCCGGACCCGGACCCCCCGTTTCGGACCAGATTCGGTTCTTGGCTCATAACTTGAGCCTCGGACCTCCGAATGACGAACCGTCTGCGGCAACGCGATCCTTGGATCGAGACGGTCGTTTCGGTATATCGCACTCAAGGTTTCGGATTACTTTGAGTTCGGCCGGGTTGGTTCGTTCACGAAACCAACCGGGCCTTCGGAGCGGAAACGCTCATATCTTGAGCTACGGACGTCCGATTGACGTGCCGTCAGTCGCATAGTGTTCCTCTTTTGAGACGGATCTTTTGGCATACTCCGCCCGAGGTTCGGACGCAGGTGGAGTACGGTCGGGTTGGTTTTGCCTTAAAAACCAACCGGGCCCCGGAGACGAAAATGCCTATAACTCTCAGACCGGGCGTCCGATCGACGCGCCGTCTGTTGCGTTGAGTTCCTGTTGACGATACGGAACTTTTGGATACATCAACTTCGGTCTTCGTGACAGTTGATGTATCAGCCTCTCGGCTCGTGGAGCGGACCCTCCGTACGAGCTTGCTGTGTGCGGGAACCCTAGTACTGGCTGCGACTGTTCTACTGCTACGACTGCTACTGTGACTGCGACGACGACAGTACAAAGATCCTGTGTGGATTCGACGACGACAGTACAGAGATCCTGTGTGGATTCGACGACGACGACTACAGCACTCAGCGATCCTACGAGGATCAGTGCTACAGGTTCTGTGTGAGCCCGATCCTGTGTGGGTCCTTGCGCTCAGCGGTTCTGTGTGAGCCAGCGCCTACAGGTTCTGTGTGAGCCCGATCCTGTGTGGGTCTTCTGCGGGGGTTAGTTACCTATCGATCCTTCGTGGGTCCGACGACTTAGATGGATCAGTGATCATCTTTATCGTCCTTGAAGAAGTATACCTGTGTGAGCTGAATCCTGTTACTTTCCTTTGTGGAATACGTATACTTTCCTGCGTGGACTGAGTTATACTTGGGCTCGGAGGTTGGAGCGTATTTGAATTGATGACTTAGGTATATGTATGGGCATATACCTAAGCAGTGTTGGTTGTTACTTCGTGATTGTACTTTGTTTCGTGGTTTATCCTTTGTGGATTTTGAGAGACCTTCAGGGGTCTCGGGGTCCCTACTGAGTAGCTTATACTCACCCCTGCACGGGCTTCGCCCGCACTACGTTGTGTTGGTTGCAGACGACGGACAGCGTTGACCTTAGCTGAGGTTTGCGGAGCGGGACGGTACCCGGAGGTGGACCACTGGGCGGGACGAGCACGGAGCGGACGGTGGGACCCGTGGAGCAGAGGAGCTATCTGTACCCACCCTTCAGGTGGGATTTCCGGTGGATAGCTCGGAGTAGCGGCCTTTACTTTACAGTTGCTGTTTTTCCCTTTTTGAGTTGTACTTTACTTTCAGTTTGGGTTTGTATTCTGGCCCATTTACTTTTCCGCACTTTCAGTTGTACTCTGCTTGTTTAGTGTTTACTTCCGCTTGTTTACTCTGTGGTGTGTGCTTACTTTTCTAAGGCAATGCCTTCCCTTTTTACCGGGATTTACGCCTTGGTGCTAGTCGCCAGCCCCTGGCCTATGGAAGGCGGGCTTGGGGTAGTCACGACACGGACCCCGAGGGCGGGTCGTGACAAAGGGAGATGACTTACACTCACTAAAACAAAGAGAGAATAAGTCTGTTATTGGTGAAGACTCAACCTAGTCTATTACAAGATAGACCAGACCTTTCTTACCTTTTCTGGGAATAGGAAAAATCCAGGATTTTATAAGGAGGATTCCTAACCTTTCCTACCTTTTCAAGGATCAGGAGGAACCTAGACTATTCATTATGACAAAACAATCCTATTTGAAATAGATTTTTTCAGCTGAGAATAACCAAAAATACCTTTTAAATGGAGGTATAAACATGTGTGAACTTTGAAATACATACACTTTCATAAAATAATAAATCCAACAAGAATATAAAAAGATGTTGATGGATAATGGTTGTGTGGACCAGTGATATTCATCCATTACAAAATTGATGAAAAATAAGAAATCTCAGGCAACTGGTAATGCCTCAACAAATCAGTAGTAATAAATCAGCATAGTTCCAATGTCTTACTTGTTATTCTCCACTGTTTTCCTTGACCTTTATTTATAGACAAAACTATAATGATCACTATTATTTAAAATAAATCTTTTGAATCTTATCCTTGAAGATTTTTCCTAAATCTTCATCATAAATTTAAATCCAAGGGTTAGAAATAAAAATGGAATCATATTACCATTACCTATATTTTGAAGATCATGTTCTAATTCAATATTTAATCCTCGTGAATCTTTTTTACTGGTATTATTACATCAAGGACTTTCTATTTTTAAAATATGAGAGAAACTACTACTTTATAAAGCATGTGTAAAGGTTAGCTTGCATAAGGGTAAACATATTTTATAAAGCATGCATAATGATTATCGTGAGTAAGGGTAAACATGATTTTACATGAGTTGTGTAAGGGTAACAATCAATTTCAATAGGATGTGTAAAGTTAAACTACGTTTTATACATGCGATGTAAAGTTAAAATTGTGTTAGGGTAAGGAACAACCATGAATAAAGGTAACCTATTATTTAAGAAGGATACATAAGGGTGACTATGGATTTCAACAATTGCGTAAAGGTAAAACATTTTTAATATAGGTTGTGTAAAGGTAGAAAGAACGTTATATGAGATGCGTAAGGGTAACCATTAATTTTAATAGGTTCTATAAGTCTATGATTCAACTTATATACATTGTTTAATAATAACTAAATAATTTTATACATTGTGTAAAGTTATAAGGAGATGCATAAAGGTAAAAAAATGTTGTTTAAGGGTAATATGTATCTCACATAAGGGTGATGACTCGCGTAAGGGTACTCATCTAAGGGTAAAGGACCTACATAAGGTTGAATGTGAATTTCCTTTACCCGCATAAAGGTCAAATAAACGTATGTACGGGTAAACACAAAATTAAATTACTTATATTTAAACTACTTACAAAAGTGTAGAAAAAACGTACATAAGGGTACTAAAAAGTTTAAGAAACATATGTAAGTGTAAGTTACACACTATGTAAGGGTAAGAAGAGTTCACATAAGGGTGAAAATTATATTAAACTACTTATGTAAGGTTATAATATAATATATAAACCTTATGTATGAACAATCTAAGTAACGGTAAACAAAAATTACATAAGAGTAAATAAAATATCTAGGAAATTAATTCTTCAAAATATTTAAACAAAAATATTATAAAGAGTAAAAAGAATAATAATAAAAATTAATGAACACTTAAAGAATAATTAAATTAAAAAAAATTAAAAAATAATAAACCATGTGTGGAATCGAATAACTTAATGTTTTAAACAATTTAAAACACAAAATTAAAAACAAAGTAATAAATGAATATCCTGGATGGCTTGCCTTTCTGCTGCTACGGAGAATACGCCCCACGCTCCCGATGAGATTCAAATTTTTTTGACCGTTTCCCCTCAGGTCGACCGTTCTCCCGCGGAGCTTCCGGCAACGAAAACCTTTGATCCTGGTGCGGTTCCTCTGGCTGACGGTGCATTGTTTGTGAGGGGTTCTCCAGGTCCTTTCCCCAATCTACGGTGCCCGGATTGGTCCTTCAAGGAGGCCCTTTGTGGCTCGTCTCGCGGGGCTGGTTTCCCCTGCTTCCCGGAGGTTCGGCCGCTCGATCCACGGGTTTGGTGCGCTGGTAAAAACGGATTTCATCCTCTCAGAGTCCAAGAAACATAAGGCTCGGATCGCGGTAGTTCTTGAACATAAACGGGCACCCTGAAGCATTAAAGCGTTCATACGAAAGCTCAAGATGCATGCATCTTTGCATGCAAACCTTATCAATAGGCACATGTGGATCTTATGGACCAAGGATATCTCAGTCGACCTGATCGAGGCTGGTGACTAGTAGATCACGACTACAGTCTCCACTGGTTCATGCTCTCTTTTCATGATCTTTGTTTATGGAAGCTGCGACTCGCAAAGAAGAGAAGGTTTGTGGCATGATCATAATGGGTTCGATCCAGGGGGAATATCGTGGGTGTTAGGGGGAGATTTCAACATCATAACAGAGCCCGTAGAGAAAAAGGGACGTGGGGGGTGTTTCCTCAAAAGGCCAGCATGGAGTTTGTCCAATTCATGGCCGGAAAGCGTCTCATGGAAATGGGATACAGAGGGGATCCTTTTACATGCTGCAACAACCAAAAGGGGAGTAGGCGATGCTGAATTTATATTGATATATGCCTAGAAAATATCCATGCCCTTTTGGTTTTTCCAAATGCCAAGGTTAACCATCTGATACGAGGCATTTCAAACCACTTTCCATTATTGCTCTCTTTGTCTCCAAGATAGATTTTCCTTAATAATTTCAAGTTTGTTGCTCAGTGGACCAGTGACCAGGGATATCAACGGCTGGTTAGGGAGGTTTGGGGTGAGCCAGATCAGGGACACACAAGGGTGCTCCTCCAAAACAAGCTCATAAGTCTGAAACAGAGCCTTCTAACTTGGGCTAGGGAACTTCCTCCAGTTGACTATGATCTTGAGGTGCTCAAATGTGACATTGAGAGGTTAGAAACTAGCCTGGAGGTTTCTTGGGATGATGTGGTTTTTGGTGCCCTGTTAAATAAGAAGAGTACACTGGCAAAGATGGTTCTCACTCATGAATGGAAGGCTAGGGAAAATTCTTAGATAAAATGGATCTGTGAAGGGAAAAAAACGCCGCTTTTTTTCAAGCCTGCATTAAGGAGAAGCATCACCTAGTGAAGCCGAACATTTCCATGGAGGATGGAACTTTCATTGATGACAGAGAGGTGAGGGCATGGCTCACTCCTTTAAAGTCCTGCTTGTAGGCCTGAACTTGAATTAGCCAAATGGCTACCCAAGGGGGAGAGGAGCTTTGGGATGTGATCCCATGTATGGTTTCATCCCATGAAAATAATCTTTTGGAAGGGATAGCATAGGAGGGTGAGATCAAAGCAGCCATGATGAGTTTAAATCCTGAGAGTGCACTGGGTCTGAACTCCTTTCTTAGAGTGTTTTACAGGGGATCCTGGCAGGTGATCAAGAGGGATGTCATCACGACAATTCAGGATTTCTTTTGTGGGGGAAGTTTACCACGGGTTGCATGTGCTACTTCTCTGGTTCTCATCCCTAAGATCAAGGATCCCTCCTCCCTCATCCATTATCGATCGGTGAGTTTGTGTAATTTTCCATACAAAATCCTGGAAAACATCATCAATGCTAGATTATCCTGCATCTTCCCCACTAGCTCTCCCTCGAACATCATGGCTTCGTCAAGGGCCGGTCAATCCAAGGAGTGATTGCGCTATCTATAGAGATGATGCTAGACATAAACACTAAGTCACACGGCTTTAATGTGGCCATAAAATTGGATATAAACAAGGCATATGACAGGGTTGAGTCGGTCTTCATCAATAGGGTGCCCAATAGAATTGGGTTCTCTCCCTGGGCATGTGACCTTCCCTTCAGATGCTTTAGATCATCTTGGTTAGTAGTGTACTTTATGGTTCATACTCATGGGTTCTTCAAAGAAACACGAGGGATGTGGAAAGGCGATCCCATATCCCCTAGTATTTTCATTATCATGGAGGATACCCTTTGTCACATGATTAACATGGCCATGGATATTGGCGGTATTCTTCCATATCGAAGGAAATGGAACCACCCCTCTATTTCCCATTTGATGTTTGTTGATGACACTATAATTTTCTCTAATACGGGTAGAAGATCGTTGTGTAGTATCAATAGGATCCTTGAGGGGTATTTCCACTAGAACGGCCAAGTGATCAATAAGGATAAGATCAACTTCTTCATATCAAAGAGTTGTGCTGATAACAGGGTTGCACATCTATGTCTCAGGTTGGGCATGCACCGAGGATCTTTCCCTCTAGAGTATCTTGGTGCTCAAATTTCCTCGGGCAGACTCTGCATCCACGATCTTGATCATGTGGTTAGTATGATCATGGGATGCATCCTCAACTGGAAGAACCACCTCTTATCTTTTGGGGGCCAGACTACCCTGGTTAACAGTATACTAGCAGCCATTTTGGTTCACGCCCTGGCCTCCACCTCAGTCTCGAAGGCCGTTATCCAAGCCATTGAAAAATTCCTTGAAGGTTTTATTTGGGATGCATTATCGGAGGGGAAACGACACTTGGTTGCATGGGATAAAATGGCGAGGCCCATTCGCGACGAGGGTATTAACGTCAAGAGCCTTACTAGCACCATTCAATGCATACACGCAAGGGAAATCATTGAGGGTCGAATGTTATGGGGTAAGACCATGTCCAGCGTCTGGGGACGCAATGCAGATAATGCTTACAAGATCAGCTCTCACCTAGGGCTAGAGATTATCTCTATCATCCCAACTCTCAAACAAGACATCCGATGGATTTTTGGGGAGGGCAAGATTCTTTTCTAGAAGCACAACTAGGAAGGCAACGCCATTGGCTATCCAGGATACCCATCTCCCACCATCTCCGTCAAGGTGGCAAGTCTTCACCCTTATTTCTTCAGGTCAGTTCTGGTCCCAGACCAGAGGGTGGTGTTTGATCTCATTGTTATCAACTCTAAAGCGGACAGATGCGTCTTCACTCCCTCCAGATCAGGGAGGTTCAATTCAAAGGACTTCTGTCGGTCATCCCTTTCTCTGGTTCAACGTGATCGATGGAATGCTCTGGTTTGGTGCAGTAAGATTCCAACGAAGTATAATTTTATCCTTTGGTGGATTAGGAACCAAGCTATCCCTTTGTATGATAACATCAAAAGGATGGGCATCGGCCTGGATTCTTATTGCCTTTGCTGTAAGAATAGGTGGGAGGAGACTTTGAACCACATTTTATTTGAAGGTGATTGGGCACATGAAGTATGGAGGGATTTCGATGACTTCACTGCATACTCCTCTAGAGATTAGAGGGACACCCCCTTCTTGGAAAGCCAGTATAAAGGAACGGAGCAGGCGGGTCTGGAGGATACATCAAGAATGGTGATCCTTAATGTTGGGTGTTGGTGTTTATGGAAAGCCCGAAATAGATCTCTTTATGAGGGGTGTTCTTACACAGGGAGGTCCATCATTGTGAGGGCCAGGAGTCTACTGGTTGATATGTTGATGCTGATAAAAAACTGGCAGGAAGATCCCTCCCTTCGGGTGCTGATGGTCTTCTCTCCTATAACTCTTTCCCCCATCCCTAGGCTTCAGGGTCACTGGGTTCAGTGGATTCCACTTGCTATAGGCCTGAAGCTGAACACCGATGGATCATGCTTCTTCGGAAGCATGTGCGGTGGAGGAGTCGTTCGGGAAAGCAAGGGTATCGTGGTGCTGTCCTTCACAACATATTATGGTTTTGGTACCTCCATACTAGAAGAGGCAAAGGTGGTTCTTACATGCCTCAACCTTTGCGATCAAGAAAACATCCATCCTTCTAATGTTGAAACAAACCCCATGGTTATTCATGATGCCCTCCAGGGCAAAGGTCCCACACATTGGACCATCTCATACATCACCAGGAGATACAAGACAATCCTTAAAAGCAATGTCAAGATTACCCACACCTGGTGCGAGGGGAACAAAGTAGCGGACCACCTGACATCTCTGGCAGAACAAGGCTCTAACATCATGCACTTACTTAATATTTATTCATTAAAACCGGAGGGGGTTAACCTGATTCGAGGGTATGCCCTTAGTTTACATTACTTTAGGCCTCTCTAGGCCCTGACTCCCTTTCCTGTCTCCCTTGTTTTCTTTCTTGAATAAAAATGAAACTGATGATGATTATGTACTAAAAAAACATAAACTAATATTAAAATCAAATCAATGTAATCTTTATGATTACAATTAAACCAATTTCAATTGATCAAAACAAATTTTAGTCAAATGTAATTTAATTGCAAATATCCAATTAATAATAAACCAAATAAAAAGATGGATATTAAAATTAGGAAAAGTTAAACTTTAAATCCCATAATAAAATTAAATAATATTCAATAGAAATAAAATGAGAGGAGGTTTTAGATTTATCAAACTAATAAAAATCAATTTACCAAAACTCATAGTGTATCAACACTAACACTTCATTACTAGTTTACCTCAAGATCAAGGATACTATGATTCTATATGGGTAATAGTGGTCATTTGACAAAAGTGGATCACTTCTTATCAATCAAAGAGTCAAGATCAGTAGAGATTTTGTCAAGGAAGTACATATAAGAGGTAGCGAGAAACCATAGAGTTTTGAGGATGATCATCTCTAATTGTGATACTTGTTTTACCTCCAGACTATGGATAGGTCTTTAACATGTGTTTCATTCTTAGTTGTACCTTGGAAATACTTTTTATCTGATAATGGAATGTTAAAAATAGTCAACTATCCAATCTCTTGAAGACATGTTATGCATTTGTGTCCTATATTTTATAGTTTCATGGATGATGCACTAACCATTGGTCGAGTTTAATTATACAGACATTTTTATCTCCATAATTGGTATGACACTGTTTTAATCTTTCTACGACCGACCTTGTTGTTCTCAATTATTCAAGACTAGGGTTGGAGAGTCAGAAATTCTTATGATAGAACTAGTGAAAATCTTGATAGAGATGGTTCGAGTTATTTTTAACACCTCAATATTTTATGAAATAATGTTTTCAAATAAATATAATTTCTTTGAAAGCTTGCATTACACACAACACTAAGTTTTAATGAACCACAATATACTATTAATATTATTATTTAAACATGGTTGTTATAAGCTAGGCGTCAAACTTGGTGGTATGAATAAGAATAACCACATTTTTAAAATTTTGTATAGAGGAGTTAGATAAAGAAAATATATTTCTTTATAATTACTTAATTTTTAGTAATGTCTTTATACGCTTCAAAAATATTTTTTTCCTTAAAAAATATTTTTTATTATTTTTATTGAAAAAATAATAAAATTAATTTTTTTTCCATTTTATAAAATTTATTTTGAAAAAAAATATAAATAATTTTTTAAATAATTTTTTCAAAATTATCTTAGGGTGAATTTTTATGAATTTTCATAAAATTTTATTTTTTTTATAAATAGTGAAAAATACTGATTTTTATTGAAAATTGGCATTTATTTTAAATAATTTACAATGTTTCATAAAAAAAATTGTTTTAAAAGTCACATTAGTTAATTAAATTATTATTAATCCAATTTATGCCATTTAAATTAAATTTATGTTGAATTTTGATATAAAAAATTTTGTATTTGGGAAAACTTTTTCTTTGGAAAAAAGCATTTTTATAAAAATTATGGGTTTAATTTTAATTTTAATTATGCCGCTTCTATGAATTGAATTTTAAAAATGAATTCAATAATTGAAAATAGAATAATTCATGTTATTTAATAAGTTTAGCTTAATTTTTTTATAGTGAATAGTGAAAACACTAAAAATAATAATTACAATGATTAAGGTTAAACAAGTTTAATGAGGGGTTAAAACAAAAGATAAAGGTTTTTTCCAATAAAACTTGTATAAATCCTATTTTATAGATATATTTCAACCTTATACTATCCCACCTTCAAATATATGTCAATTTAGAGGCATTTTTCTTAGGAATTATTTTATCATTTTGAATTCTTTTAGAAAGTTTCTAAGAAGGTCCCATCCCCCACATATAAAAGCACACCGCCTCTCCTATTCTATCCACACCTCAAGGGACTTTTGGTCTAGAAAATATTTTCAAAAAATACATTACATACATATCTTAACATGACCTAGAGTCCATTGTTTATTAAAAACCAACTTAGGAATGCTTTAGGTATAAACCTAAAGAGGTTATCTGAAGAAGATATAGTTTTTAATCATGCATATTCATATTATTTCTTCCTCTACCACCTTAAAATCTTATCCAACTATGATAAAATAATAACACCAACATATTTTATATACTAATATATTATTATGTTAATGGTATAAACTATATACATCCCCAATTCCATCAAATGAGAAACCAAAATGTTGATCATGTGTACGTCGGACTACTGCCTCACAAATCGATGTAATTTGTCTTCCATCACCACCTCTCACAGATGGATATAATGATGAATTTAATGTATATATATGATATTTAAGGAATAATTATACTTTTTGAATTATAATATCACATCCACCTACTTAACGTATAATCCGTTGAAAAATGATATCATCGCTCATGCATACGTGTGAACCACCACCTCCACGAAGTGGTGATATATATTTTTCAGTTTATTTTGACATGGATGGCAACAAGGTTAAATTTGATGAATATATATTATATATATTATATAAAAATTATTTTTTAAAATTTAGTTAATATTTACCTTTCTTCAATTCCATCCGTCAAAAAATGAAAACAATGTTCATTCTTACGTACACTCTACTATCTCCTTGAACGGTGTACTTTATTTTTCTACATTAACTTTTATGGATGACTATAAATATGTATATAATTAATTTATATAATATTTGTATAATTAATAATATTATAGATATTATGACACTATAATCCTAATACAATGACCAAAACTACCAAACCAAAACATACATGAAAAACAAAGTAGTTATCACCCAGAACAATGATTTTAATAAAGAATTATTAATAAATAAGTGGTAAAAGGTTATAAGTAATAGTATGGTATATATGATTATGGTTTTATAATTTATTTATAATAAAACTATATGTATTATACAAGAGGTTAAAATGTGTACGAAAAAAATTTGAGACTTGAGGTAAAATATTTTCAACTCACTTTTGTTTCTGCGGGACACATGCCATATTCACCAATTATTTTTGTGTGGTGTTTATACTACCCATGAATGTATTTTATGATTATTCTCATTAAAATTATGATATTTTCATATCCATATAATGTTATTTATTTCATGAGGTTTTATTTCAAAATTTCCAAATTGGTAAGAGTTTTATGTTATAATCTCATTGTTTATTTAGATTGTTTATGGTTAATATCTAATGATTAAATATTGTGATCTATCTCTAAATAAACCCATGCAATTTATTCTCCTCTAGTTATTTATTGTAAATAATTGTCTTTTTTCATTTTCCACTCATTATGTACTCAAGATACCAAAATATTTTTTTAAGGAAAATAGACTTTATTTCTCTCTTTGGTCGAAAATTCATTTTCATCTATATCCATTTATTCTTAAAAAAATTTCAATAATATTTTAATATTTATATATGATTTATTAAAGTCATTTTTACCCATTTTCTATTTTATAAAAAATGGTTTAAAAGGAATCTTATTTTTTTTTCCAAATGTGGCAATTTTTACTTTTTAATGAAAATGTAAAAGGAGTATTTGTTTTAACATACATGGCTTGAATGGAATTTTATGCTATCATGACCAATCAACTATTTTAATCTTAATTTAAAAGTTTCCAAGATTATTTTCTAATAATTTTTTTTCTTTAATATTAGGGAAAATTTTATATTTAAAATAAGTACTTTTAAAATGGAATGAATATTTTCCTCAATAAATTTTTAATGATATTTTTATGGTATTTCTATTCATTAATGAAAACAACCTCTGATGTATATTATGATTTATTAGGGTTATAATCTAATGATACTATTCTTATCATTTCTCTAGATAGTTTATGATTATGATTATAATATTTTTATAAAAATCATTCCTTTTCCATGGGTTATGCTATGATGAATTGATGAAATTATTATGAAATGTTTTTATTTTCCATGAGTTATGTCCTTTTGAAAAGTTCATGAACCCCATTTCTTTTCCATGGGTTATGTTTTGATGAAATGTTTATTAAACCTATTTCTTTCACATTGTTTATGATCTGAAAAATATTTTATGATCTCGTCACACACATATTTATGTTTTTAATTATGTGATGGGTGGGGCCAGAATTATATATCCCTTTAATGAATTGGGTAAATATGAATATATCATGAGATAAATAGGGCTAGAATGGGGAGTGAGCTTAATTTAGTAATGGAATTTATCCAATATGATATTCATGGGGTTGAACCATGACTACTACTATGGTTTATGGAGTGAGCCCATTTTACTATGAAAGTCTTGGAAATGAGTCTTAACTACTAAGGAAATGATTTTCTATACTTATGTGTATGCCACAATATTTATTTATTCCAATTTTATGATCTCATAGATTTTGTTCGTTGAATACTTTGTGATTAATGTAAAATTAACTACCAATATTTATTCCATAGATAAAGTTTATGATTAATGATATGAAGGGTATGGTTTTTAAATGATATTATATTATTATCATACCCTTATTCTCGTGTTATGATTATGTGATCATTTATATCCCCCTTGTTTATCAATACTAGGTATCTGAGCTTATCCTTTCTTATGTTTCCTATTCTCAGGCTATGAAGAAAGGTATTACGTATCATTTTTATAAGAATGGTAGAAGATATGAAGAAATTAGTGGAAGATGATGTAGTTCAATTAAGAACCATTTGTTTATGTGTCCATGTTTTCTAAGATACAATAACTATATGATTCTGGAATGGATCATTAGGTTAATATTCATCTAATAAGATGTAATATTTAGGTATGAAAAGCATGGTTCACTATAGTTGGTATCAGTGAAAGGTTTAATTAACCTTTGGAAACTAGTATAGTAAAACTTCTGTGATAACCCTAGGGATCAATCTATGTATAGGAAAATATACTGGAATTTTTGTGAAGGATAGAGAGAGTAGTTTATATGAAATTAAATCCCCATCTAGAAATTATAAGTGGATTTGGATTTGGGATAGTTTTACCAAGGGATAATAACTCTAAATAGGGTGTAATGGGATTTGAATCAATCGTTACCTAGTGTGCAACAATGGGCCTTGTTTCACTCTTGGTTTGACACTCCAAGGGGATATGTTTTAAAAATTCATAGACACTGTATAAACCTTCATAAAATATTTGAATATTAATGTTCTATGTTAAACTTAAGGTTTCATAGATTTAAAATAATTTTCCATGATTTAAACATCCTATAAATGATTTTAAAGATTATGAGGTTTCCCACTATGATTATTGTTTCACACACTAAGTTTTTTGGTTTTAGATGATGGTTGGAACAAGAAGAAATCCTATTACTATTAAATGTGATAGAAAATAAAATTATTATCATCCTAGAAAACCAAATGTTATGGGATCTGGAATGAAACATCTCATGGACATGATCACACAAATTTCTCAAGCTATGAATCATGCTGAACTTAAAAATGATCAAAGGAGGGAATAATGTTCCATTGAGTCCTTCGTGAGGAAATGTGCACCTTCTTTTAGTAGTTCCACTAATCCACTAGTTTCTGAAAAATGGATCAGTACCATTGAAAAGATATTTTCCATTCTCCAATGTTTGGTGCTTGAAAAATTTATTTTGGTTATCTATCATATGTAAGGTGAAGCAGATCAATGGTTGACTCTTATTAAGAATACGAGGCAACAAGATATGGAGTGGGATGAGTTTATGATATTATTTTTTAATAAGTAATTTCCTTATAATCATCATATGAAAAGGGTGAATGAAATTATTAAGATAAATAAGAAGGATGATGAATCTGTTCGTACCTACGATAAAAAATTTACATGTCTTGTGAGGCATACATTTGTTATTATCATCCATCCTAAATGTAAGGTTGATCAATTCTTATGTGTCCTAAAACTAAGTCTTTGAAGGGATTTTTCCATAAGGGACTCTAGTATCTATGAATAAATCATTTGACATTGTACATGTATCAAGGTGGAAATGGAGATTGGTGTTACCAATCAATATCATGGTTTTGATAAGAAATAAACATGAAATTCAAAAGAAACTCTAAAATACATGGAGATAATAAGGTGATATTTCATTAATTCTTGAAGTTTGGAAAGAAATGAGGAGTAAATTTTCTTAAGGGGACATGTAAATATTTTAAGTGTGGAAAGAAAGTTCATTGGTTAATCGAATACTAAAGTGATGGGAAGAAGTTAGATAATTATGAAAATATAGAGAAAGATCCATAAAATTCACCACCCACACTCTAGTGTTTAACATGCATGGAGTATGGGAATTATGAAAACTAGTAATCAAATATGATGGTTAATGACAATGATCAATGTCAACAATCTATTAAGATAATATACAAAGGTAAATCTTATACGATCGGTATTTTTAATGAGGGGTATAATAATGATGTGGTGAAAGGTACACTTACCATCCACTGTAGAACTGCTAATGTCATATTTGATTTTGGATATTCCCACTCTTTTATATACGAATAATTTTCTAAGGTTATAAAAATTTCATCACAATATTTAGATGTTGAATTATTTATAAAAACCCCTAATAGTAGATGATCACATATCAAGACTATTATTCTTCTCTGGTTGAAGTTTGTGGGAATGTGCTTTATAAAAATCTCATTATTCTCCCTTTAGTTGAATTTTATGTTATCTTAGGCACAAATTTTATTTCTCTATTTAAACCCCTCACTAATTTTTGGGGAATGGAAGTCATGTTTGATATTCGAAACCAACCTATGATCGTTTATCAGTGCAATGATAAATATGAACTTCTGATAGAAATCACATCCACTATATGGGTTTTTATTCCCATTAAAAAGGGTATTTTTCTTAGTTTGGTAGAAACTCAACATCGATGATACAAATATATTTTACAAGAGTTTTTTGATGTCTTTCTAGAATATTTTCCTTGTCTTCCACCTAATTGTGAATTTGAGTTCTTAATATAACGTATACCTGTTGCTACACCTATTTTAATGATTCCCTATTGAATGTCCCTAATTGAGTTACAAGAATTGAAGAATCAAATACAAAATAATATTAACACCTTATTTTCAGTCTATTAATCCTTATTTTAAATCTATGAAACCTTATTTTCAATTAAAGATAATATTTAATGAATAGGTTAAATATTATGATTTAATGTGACCATTTTAACCTATCCGTTAAATTTTGTTGTATGAATAGGAATATTGTTTTTTGAAAATCAGGTATTAATATTTTAGATAAATTAAATATATTTATTAATAAGTACTTATTTTTTTTCAAAGTCTTTATACGCTTTGAAAATACATCTTTTCTCAAAAAAATGATTTTAATTGTTTCTGTAATACAATAATGAATTAATCTTTGAAACTTTTTAAAAATTTATTTAATAAGATTAACTTTATTGTTAGAATCAATATATCAAAATTATCTTAGATTGAATCTATAATTTTTTTTTGAAAAGATAAATTTTTTGATGAATAGTGAAAATTACTAATTTTTAATAAAAACTGAATTTTTTTAATTTATTTAACATGTTAAATTGTATTTTAATTTTTTTAAAATTAAATTAGTTAAATTTAATTATTATTAATCCAATTTAGGTCACTAGAATCAATTTAATGTTTAATTTTGATATTTATGAAAACATTTCTTTGGAAACCATTTTTCGACGTGCCTGTAAGTTTAATTTTAAATTAAACTTTGATACTACTATAAATTGAATTTCGTAAAATAGATTCAATATTTTAAATAAGTATAATTAATAATATAAAATAATTCCACTCATTTTTTCTTAATTAATAGTAAAAATAGTAAAAACTAATTATCATGGTTAAGGTTAAAATTGGTTTATCGAGAGATTAAACTAAAAAGATAAGGGTTAAAATAACACAAATACTTTTCTAAATTCTATTTTATTGACCATATATTTCATAAAATACATTATTTAACAATATTTTTGTTATTTTGGTCAAGATTCACTCCCCATTATTGATTTTTTTGGGTATTTTAAAAAATGTCACTAATTTTCAATTATAAAAGGGAACCTCCTCAACCCACATCTTCACACATCATAATCCATTCGACTCGACGAAAACCTGAAAAAATATATTCCAAATATCCTTATCCATGTTACAAAGACACTGTTCATACTAAAATACCATCCCTAGGGTCCTTAATAAGATAACTAAAGGAGGTTGTTCTAAGTGAAGGAAATTATCTTAAATAAACTCATTCTATTTAATCCTCTTAAAACCTTCATTCATGTATAAATAATTACAATATAATAACACCATTATATACCATATAATGAGATTTTATTTTGATGATGGAATAATGTATATCCATTATGACGTCCCCAACTCAGTTTAGTCATAAGTAACCAAACCAGGTTGGCCACATGGCCTCAATCGCATCTCTCTATACACCAGAGGCTGACGACTAGTAGTGAGGGTTTATGATGGTGTGGTGGGGAGAATATAACCTCATAATCACAGTGGAACATAGTGTTATATAATAATATTAGGTATTATAAATAGTATAATAAATTAACAATAGGAACATAAGCCATCCAAATATAATAACAGGTGTAAGGAGAACCAATACCATAAATAAACTGGTAGAAACCATATCCACTTTTATATAAACAAATGATGCTCATTTAATAGTGATATAAAAAAGTGATGGTACATGGGTAATTAATCCACCATGCATCTATGAAGTCTATCTGGGTACAAATTAGTGGCCCGAATAGTGGGTGAAATATACTCAGTAAGTCACCACCAAGGATTTATAATGTCATCTAGTCTATGACTGTATAACAAAGAAATGTGTAGGTAGTAATTAAATTTTTAAACGAAATATGTAATACCCATGTTGGTCTGAGTTCCCAACCGATACCACCTTCATTAATTTATGTTGGAATTTCTCTGAGTGTTTACTAATTATTTTTTAATTTTATAGAAGAGGCTTGGGACCCATCTCCTAGCCAAGGCATCCCCCATCAATCATATTCAATATAAGGGATGAACATGTCCCATGTCATTACAATTGATAAAGGAAATATAACAAGGTCATTATGTATGAAAAGCATTAATCAAATCCAAATATGTTATTTTACATGGAAGACAAGTCACTTTGATTAATTAATCAACTAATTTATTGGATACTAGATCCAATACAAGAAATTATGTATGCGGAACACCTATATTTCTCTTGGTGTAAAATGATCCCATATCCCTCTAATCTCATCCATGGTATTCCTCATAGGAACCCAGGTATCACTCTAGTCATGGTGTAAATTCATAACCATCTGGGTCTGTCCTTGGCATCCCATGTAAGAAACCCATCTGTCAATCATGGCATAATATAAAGCACTTACCTCAAATTCCATCTTTTACATTCCACTTAAAGAAGAAAAATGTCACTCATGGAACAAATTAATCCATCCTCATAAGTGTTCTCTCCCTGGAATCCATATAATAACCCATGTGTCTCTAATGGAATGATATAAATACATTTATAATTAATTTTAATTGAATAAGCCCATATATTTTTTCCATGGTGTTCCAAGTCAGAACCAATGTTTCACCTGTGGTAAGGCACAATGAATGATCATGGGATCTCAGTGTAACCATACCATTTAACATTACATTTGATTCAATCATCCTTTTCATTTATAAAGAATGATTCTAACTCACCACATAAGGTATTTTAATTTCATATCCTTGGGTCAGGAGGCCTTACATGGCATAAATCAACCAATTTAATTTAATTAGTTCCCCTTTTATTTAATAAATTATAACCTCTCTATAACAAGGGGTAAATAACACGCCTCAGAAACTGAATCAAGTTCATAAGAAACACATGGTTTTTTTGTCTAGTTTGGAAACATACCCAAAGGAATGGTTCTATTTGGGTTTCTCAACTATCATTGGTTATTAAATATCACATGGGTTATATAATCTATGCCCACACATTTAATTTAATAAAAAATCCATTTAATAGATCGGAATGTCTGGCATGTGGCACGGCAGTGTAATATTTATACAACTAGACATTATGTGAAAAATCAGGAGACCACCTACCTTAGACCTTTAGTGGATTCCCCCTCTATTTTTGGACTCTAATATGGGTTAGAATGGAATAAATAGAATAAAGAGAAAAATAAATTAAAAATATGTCATATTATCTCACCCAGAAATAACATTCACTAGGGTGGGACAAATAAGGAAAGGAAAAAAGAGGATTGAAGAACTCATTGTTAGCTATCCATTGTAATCAGTGATGAAAAATTCTCACATCGTGTCAAGAACCTAGATCAAAGACTAGGTGGTAAAGAAGACGAGTGCTCTGATGTGTGAGCTACTATAATTTGAGAGAGAGAGAAGAGTGTTTTATGTTTTACAGAGATGAGGAGAAAATTGGTCATTTTACAAGGTCTTTAATGAGGTGTGTAGTTTGTTCATATAATTTTTCCAAACCATGCACCAACTATGTGGGGTCACTACCTAAGTGTCACTAAGGGTATTGGCTAGGTGCGTAGTTTTTGAAAACCACATGGAGCCAATGTATATCCCCTTTAACTTTTTTTCTATTGTTCATTTCATGGACATGAAACCAACATTGCATGTTTTATCAAACCATGATCCACTATATATGGGTTTCACGATTGAGTATCATGGTTACTACTAACCATTCTCTAACTACGTGTCTCATGCTATTTCTCTAAAAATAAGAGCTCCATGCTCTAAAAATCCCCAAAACTAGGCTTCGAACAAGCCCAGAAATCTCATGAACCCTTACTCAAGACCTTAGGCACATCCATCAGTTTAAAAAGAAAAATTTAAACATAAATTTAAATAATACATACCTCATTAGAAAAGTATAGATCTTAAAACCACACCTCCTCAACACAACTGATCCTTGGGTATCCCTTTAGAGGGTATTAAGGCATATTATAATAAAAAATTTGGCCATTGAGTGCATTCATCAGCCTCTCTCTCCCAGGTTTTGTCTTGTGCAAGATCATGCTTCCATAGAATCCATACTAGAGTAATTGACCTACCTTATAGATCCTTCAGGATCCAATTAATGATACATATAGGATGATCCTAAAAGGGTACATCTACTTCCAACTCAACCTCATCTGGATGAAAAATATGACGTGGATCTTAGTGATAACAATATAGCTGAGATACATGGAAGACATCATGCATGGATCCGTATTTCTAAGGTAACAACAACTAATAGGGTACTGGAATGACTCTATACAGAATCTCAAAAGGTCCAACATAATGAGGTGAAATTTTACCAAGTATCTGAAAGTGTTTATGCCTAGTCTAGGTGAAACACATAAGAAGACACGATCATAAACCACTAACCCTATAGGTCATCAATGGTTATTGGAATAAGACTTCTACCTAGACTAATATATATCCATACATGGGATACCCAAGGATGACCTATTATAAGGGGTAAATAACACACCTTAGAAGTGTAAATATATATTTGGGGATTTTTTGGTCTTTTATACCATAAAAATCTATCCCAATAAGTAATTCCTCCAAAAAAGTAAGGCATAAACCATAGATATTAGCTCGAGATCATGTCTTGGGTAATTATACTCATGTTCCCTCAACTAGTGAAACTCGTACACCATGGCTCAATCTCCCTACATCATAACATCTCCTAGACTGATGTCTAATTCATCACAATAAACTCTGTAGCCTTTTCTAGGCTCAAGTAAAATCAATATCGGTGGTGAGTCCAACCTCCCCTTCAACTCCTAACAATATTTGTCACACGCTTCAGTCCATGTAAACTTAACACCATTCTTGATAAAGCTAATGAGTGGTGTTTCAATATTTGAGAAATATTGTATAAAGATCCTATAATATCCATCCATCCCCAATAAACTCTATTTATAAAAGAAATTATTGGGATGCTCCCAAGAAACTTTGGCTCTCACCTTCTCTACGTCAAATGATACTCCTATATATGAGATAATCTGACCCAGGCAATGGACCTTATCAATAAAAATGTGTCATTTAATGATACTAGAATAAATATAGTATTCTATCAGTTTTATCAAAATAATATCAAGATATTTGTATTGTTTCTATCAAGTATGATAGTACATCAAGATGTCATTCATGAAAACTACCATAAATGAATCTAGATACTAGTGGAAAACCCAATTCATAAAATCCATTACTACTGATAGCATGTTTAGAAGATCGAACAACATAACCAAATACTCATACAATTTGTATATACTACAGAATGTTATATTGGTATATCTGATGGTCTGATACAAAATTGATGACATAATGAACTCACATTGATATTAGAGAAAACCCGCACTCATCGGATCTAGTCAAGGAGGTCATTTATACATGGAATTACATACCAATTTTTAATAATAAGTTAATTTAATTGATGGAAATCCATTAAAATACCAAGGGCAACATCTTCCTTCTTATCAAAATGGATAGGTGAACCCCATGGGGAAGTACGAGGCCATATAAAACCCTTAGCTTTCAAGTCCTCTAGCTACCTCTTAAACTCCTACAACATAATAGTATCCATCCTATATGGAGGTATGAATACTGGTGCTACTCCTATAACTAGCTCATTAGTATACTCTACCTCTCTCTTAAAAGTAATCCTAGAAAAATCCTTAAGGTATACATACCAAAAATGATCTACTGTAGGAGGTAAATCAGCCTAATGCATTCCCTCATCATCCATATAAAGGATAGAAATATAGGAATTCACTCTTCCCAGCCCACAATGCTCATATCAAAATCTACTTTCCTAGAAATCCAATTCACCCTTATGAATATATCTACCACCATTTAGTGATTTATATGATAGCCTCTACTAATAACAATCCATATAGGTGTGATAAGGAACCGACCAATACATTTTGAGAGTGTCGTCAAATCTTACCATCTTGAGGATGAATAGGTACCATAAGAAAAAATAAATACCTACCTTAAGAGGGTATTACTTGAACTGGTGTATAATTTCCAATCAAATTTCCAACACGGTATTTAGTTTAATTACACCATAGGAATACACAATCTTGAGATCAAGGCTCTCCAAAATAATAATAGATAAGGAGTGGGAAGCGCCTATATCAAATAAATCAATATTGAGAGTAGAGGCTACTTATATCATACCTCAAACCGTAGATATACCAAAACTCTAATATTTTGGGAGTAGCTACACTGCAAATATCTTGACTTGACCATGACCAAGATATATAGCCTAACTACCCTGGGTAATCCCACTCTGCTGCTGCTGTAAATATGGTGTCTATTTCTCTCAGCCCTAAACACCTCCTTGGCCTGAGAATCTAGAAGTACTCAATCTATCTACATAATAAGGAGCTTCTAACCCTACTCCTGAAAGTGGAGTTAGTAAAGATCCTATCTAAATACCCAATAGAATAAAATATTTACAAAATCATAGAATATGAACCATCTTTCCATAATCCCGACACTGAACTGGATCCTTGATACATTGGGTATTCATATGTCTAATCCTACTACACTGATGGTATACCACATGGAAACCTAAGAAAACACTATGACTAACTTTTCTCCCATGAGAAGACTCATAATGGAATTTCCTACTATTGATTGATGTACTCTTAGGTCTACATGTTTAAATACCATGTTTCTCACCTCTATCCTCTCTCAGGTTATGCTCAGTAATGAGTGTATGGTTTACTATCCCCAATATGATAGTGAACTGGAATACATTCAACTGTGATTGGATTTCATGCTTGGGACCATCCTCAAATCACCTAGACTTGGATAACTCCTCACCTATAAGGATATGTGTGAAGCACCTAAGCTTCATAAAATGTAAAGAGTAGTCCATAACTAACAAATTGAACTTCTTCATGTGCATAAAATATCTGGATCTGTCAACTCTCAACATCTCAGGGTAGAAATAATTATAGAAGGCTATCTATAAATTCCTCAAAACCAAATCCGGATTATGATCATCCTGGGTAATAACATCCCACCATCACTTGGAATAATCTTGTAGAATATACATAGAGATCTTTAATCTCATATTAGGATGTGTCTCAATATGATCAAAAATAGATAGAATGGCCTCCATCCATGACTCTGCAGACTGTGGACCATTATCCCTTCAAAAAGTGGGAAGATGCTACTGCTGAAACTCACACGTAAACTCAACCATATTTGGGGAATGTCATGAGGATCCCTATATGGTCTATATTATCTACAAGAATTATTATTTAAATTTAGCATCGGTTCCTAGATTAGGTATAGTAGTTTGTGCCTCAAGTGTCACTACTGGAGGTAATACTGGGGGCTCAAGGCATACCACCACTATAATATGATCATCACCACTCTATTGGTGCACAAATCAAGGATTTTGTGGTGGAATAGCCCTAACAATTCTAATAACAATCCTTATATAATGTTTAAATACATAAAGATCACATACATAAGAATAATATAGGTACAAGAATTCCAATATAAGAGTCACACCCCTATGCCTGATCCTAAATCCAAGTCTGGGCGGTATAATAGATAATAAAGGTCATGATAGACACTTCATACTGCTTACTACTAAGGTTGAGTAAGGGTCAAGTTCATTGCTTCATGTTAGGGGTTCTGGTATATAGTGTTTCAATTTCATGTTATAGTAGAAAACACTCTTTAAGTTATAATTATCATCACCATTTAATGATAACCATTTAATTTAGATTTTATGAATTAGTAGTTTATACTCATTTATATATATAGTGGTCTAGTTAGATTAATCATCATTCATAATTTATATAGTACTATTATTTATAAGTTTCAATTGGAAATTGTTGGAACTAAAATTTGGTTTTTATCTTTAGTCTGAGAATATAGCAAGTTCATTGATGATGGAATGATTAGACAGGTTACCCTACCCAATTTTCAAAGGCCCATACACTTTTTAGATTGTTATTGGAACCAAACTAATCGCAATCATAAATGTTTCATCCCATAAACCAATAGTTTATAGCTAAAATATATCATAATTGGTTAATTAAGGTTCCACCATCAATCTATACAGAAAAAAATTATTTAGGTTGATGAAAACACTTTAATAACCAATTTTATATTATAACTATAATAAGGCATGATATCATAGTGGAATAATACCAATAAACATGGAAATAATCACATATGCCTGGTATATAAGTAATCATTATAAATCTTTACATAAACATGGTATACAGATAAACATGGAACATAATCAGGTAGTCAAGAAATGAAATCTTCATGGAATGGAATATGCATGAGATGAAAATCTCTATGTTCCTATAATGATGCATGTAATACTAATTCATTTCATTACCACACCAAGGGTTAAAGAAAATCCATCATAATAATAAATTCCATATCTCATGTGCATAAACCAATGGTGAAATCAATTCAAATGTAATATGAATAATCCATAACAATAATTCCTATAAAAGGTAATTTTTCCTTTTCCCTATACACGGGTTAGCTACTCCCTTGAACATGCTCATTTACAAATTTTGACACCTTATTGCTCTCTTTTCTACTAACCCAATTAGTAAGACAAAATAAAAATATTCTTTTATACCACTTTATGATGTCTTAGACCTGGTTCTCTCATAAGTAACCGAACCTGGTTTCCCACATCGCCTTAATCACACCTCCCCATATTATAGTGGCTACTAACTAGCAGTTAGGGTCTATAATAGTATGGTGGGGTGACTATACCCTCAATATTAGAGTGAAAAATAGTGGTATATAATAACGTTAAGTAGCGTAAAAATTATAATAAAATAATTGTAAAAACATAAACCATCTAGATATAATAATTGGAAAAAAGCAGAACCAATATCATAAATTAACTGGTAGAAACCATATCCACTATCATATACAAAATTATTCTCATGTCATGGGGATATAAAAAATGGATGCTACATAGGAAATAGAGAAACATGCATATATAACATGTTATAAAAAACAATAAAGGACCAAAAAATATATCTCCACTAGAATCATGAGTGTAATCTTAGTCCTTTGCTTCCATACTCTATCCTAGTACATAAAATCAAGCATCCATGGTTGGCTAATTTCCCTTATCCCTACATGTATCCATGAAGTTTGTCCAGGTACCAATCAGTGACCCAAACATGGTGTGAGATATAATAAGTAGGCCAGCACTAACAGTGTCTAATTCCATCCTATACATGAGTATCTAGAGAATCAATGTATATGTAATAATTAAAGATATAAATGAAATATATAATACCCATGTCGTTTCGAGTTCCCAATGGGACACTCGACCGATACCACCTACTTCAGCCTATGCCAAAATGTATCTGATTGTTTACCAATTATGATTTAATTTTACAGAATTGGTTTAAGACCCTACTTATATCCAAGGAATCCCCCATCGATCATATTCAATATAAGGGATGACCAAATCCCATGTTACAACATTTGATAAAGGAAATATAACAAGATTATCATATATATATATATATATATAACATTGATTGAATCCAATTACATTCTTTGACTTAGAAGACACATCAATTTAATTAATTAATAAACTAATTAATTGGTAAATTGATACCATCCAATTAATTGTATATAAGGAACCTTGGTATCAATATAGGTGTACTATAAACCCGTTACCTTATAATACCATCCATGTTGTTCCTCATAGGAACCCACATATCGCTTGAGGTGTGTCATAAATTCATCACCATCTAAGTCTTTTTTTAGTGTCCCACATAAGAAACACAAGTTTCATTCCTGGAATAATATAAATCACTTCCCTTAGATTATGTCCTTATAATTAAATTCATGGAACCCAAATATCACTCATGGAACAAATTAATAAGTATTCCCAAGTGTTCCTGTCCATGGATTTTATATAAAAACCCATGTGTTTCTCACAACATGATATAAATCCATGTATAATTCATTTTAAATTCAGTAATCCTGATGATTCCATTCATTGATTTTCGATTCAAAAGCCATATTTTACCCATGACAAGGCATAATGAATGGTCATGGTCTCTCACTATAACCATACCATTTAACATTACAATTAATGCAATTTAAATTTTCATTTAAAAAAAATAATTCGATCTCACCTTAGAAGGTAGTTAAATTTCATAAAATATAAATAGGAGGTCTATCATGGAATAAGTCCTCTGATTCAATTTAATTAATCCCTTATTTATTTAATCAATTATAATCTCCCTATTACAAGGGTTAAATAACACACCTTAGAAGGTGAGTTAATTTCATAATCAAATATGAGTTGTTTTGTCAATTTTTGCAACACATCCAAGGAGGTGGTTCTATTTGGGATCCTCAACCCCCATCAGTGATTACATGTAATATGGGTCGTGTGACATAGTCCCATACATTTAATTTAAGAAAAAATCCACTAAAGAGGTGATGTTTGGAAATTCCATCACATGACACAAAATTGAAATATATAGAAAACTATAATTTAAGGTAAAAATCTTGAGACCACCTACCTTATGAATGCAGTGTATGTCTCATCTTTTATTGGCCACTATCTAGGCTAAAATGGTTGAAATCAATGAAATAGAAAAAATCACTAAAAGTAGTGTATATTAGCTCACTTGAAAATAGAATTCACGAGGGTGATACAAATTAGAAAAACAAGAAAGATAATTTAATCACTCACCCTTATCTATCCAACACAATCAACGTATAATGATTTTGACATTGTATAAAGAACCTAGCTCAAAGCCTAGGTGGTGAAGAATATGATGAATCCAATGTGTGGGATTGTGTGATTTGAGAGAGGGAGAATAGTTTTTTTATGTTTTAAATATATGAGGAATTTTTTTTCATTTTATTGGGACTTTAATAAGGTTTATTGTTTGGCTATATGGTTAGGCCAAACCTTGTGCCAACCGTGCGGGGTCACTACCTATGTGACACTAAGGTTGTTGGTTAGGTGCACAAGTTTTCAAACCATTTACAACCTGTGAAAATAATTTATATATTTTTTATATAATTTCTTTTTTGGACATGAATACTCCCTAAAATTATTTTCCAAAACATGATCCTATATATATGGGTCTCATGGTTGATCTAAACAGTTACTATGAACCATGCACCTCGTGTTGTTTCTCGAAAAACCAGAGCTTTGTGCTATGAACAAGCCAAAAATTCTTCTAAAACATTTATAAAGCCATTGGTCACTTAAATTAGATTGAAAATAAAGTTTTATAATAAAATTTAAATAAGATATACCTCATTATAAAATCCAAGATCTTACATGGATCTCTTCTTTCATCAAATGGGAAACAACATCATCAATCGTGTGTATGATGGACCATCGCCTTGAGAATCGATGTAATTTGTTTTCCATCACCAATTATAAATGATGGATATAATTATGTAGTTAAATTATATATATTATATTTATGAAATAATTATATTTATTGAATTATAAAATAAAATATACCTTCTTATCTTCCAATCCAATTGAAAATGATAACATAACATGTGTGTTTGTGTGGACTACCACCTCCATAAAGAAATGTGATACATTTTTCATTTTATTTTGACATGGATGGTAATAAGGATATATTTAATGAATATATATTATATATTTTATATAAAAATTATTTTGAAAAGTTGAATTAATATTTACCTTCCTTTTCTTCCAGCCGTTGAGAAAAAGGAAACAACGTTCATATGTACGTATGGTCAAACATCTCCATGAACAGTGTAATTAATTTTTTATCTCTATATTAAATGGATTACAATAAATAAATATATAATGAATATATATTATATTTATTTCATGGTTAAAATTCAGTAGATGATAAAAACATTATCAAGGTAAAAGGTCCAAAAATAGCAAACCAAAACATACCTGAAAAATGAACGAGTTATTACCCGAAACATGATTTTAACAAGTAATTGTTAATAAATGGGTAATAAATGGTCATTAGTAAATAATATATGTTATGATATATATTATTATGGTTTTATAATATATTTATAATAAACTTATATTTATTATGCAGGAGTTCTGAACGTATATGAAGTAATTCGATACTTGAGGTAAGGGATTTTCTTCTCACTTTTATTTTTGTGAGACACATGACATATTCTCAACTTGCTTATTTTATGTGGTGAATAAACATCCCATGAATTTATTTTATGATACTTATTATTAAAATTAATGGTATTTAAATATCCTTATAAGGTTCTTTCTTTCATAGGGATTATGATTCAAAATTTACCAAAGTAGTAAAAACTTTATGTTAAAAACTCATTGTTTATCAGGATAGTTTATGATTAAGTTTTAAATGATTAAATATTATGATCTAACTTTAAATAAATGAATTAATTTTCTTATCCATTGTTTTTTCATGTATAATACATGTTTTTCCTTCTATTTTCCTCTATTTAATAAATGAATAAACCAAAATAATATTTTTAAGAAAGAAAATTATTTCTCTCTTCAGTCAAAAATCATCTTTCTTCCAAGTCCATATTTTATATAAATGTTTTAAAGAAAGTTTTTACTATTATTTAAAGTAATTTTTACCCATTTTTTAATTTTTAAAAAATTATTTGAATGGAATTTTCTTATCTTTTTTTGAATGAGGTAGTTTTTACTTTTTAATAAAAATGTTCAAGGAATCTTTGTTTTAACATGTATAACATGAATGGAATTTTCCACCATAATTACCACTCAATTATTTGAAATTCCTTTAAAACATTTCATGGCTATTTTCAAAGAAAATTTTTAATAATATTTTTATGGAATTTATATTCATCAATATCAAAAACCTATGATGTTTATTATATTTTACCAAGTATACGATCTAATGGTACTATAATTATTATTTATCTGGATGGTTTATGTTTATCATTATGATGAATAGATTATTATGAAACCCATTTCTTTCCCACCTATAATACTATGATTAAATATTTATGAAAACCATTTCCTTTTCATAGGTTATGATATGATGAATGTTCTATGATCTTCTATCACAAACATGTATGTATTGTGTGATGGATGTGACCTATAACTCCCTTAAATTCACCGAGTAATGATTTATATCTTATGATATAATTATTGGAAATAAGTTTACGTGCTTAATATGCTATGGGAAATGTGACAAAATGCTTGATACACTATGGGAAACAAGTCAATGTGATTGATCTGCTATAGAAAACAAGTGATGATTCCTGATCAATTATGTTATGGGAAATAGGTAGGGATACTTTCTCTACTATAATTTGATGTATAGTTAACCTTTAAATATGGAATAGCTTATATACTTATGATAGTGACACATTTATATGACATAAAATTATGTTTCATGACTGAATTATGATGATTTCTAAATCTTCTGATGATTGTTGTTGAAATGATAATATTTTATGATATGAATCACATTTATGATCTTTGAAATATTGGGTATTAACATTGTTAGTTATGTTAATGATCTCATACCCTTAAAATTATCTTATTTCTTCTTATGATTTTTGTTTTATATCTTCGATGTTTACCCTTACTGAGAATATGAGATCACCCTTTCTTACGTTCTCTTTTCCCTGTGTTATGAAGAACATTTTACATCAAGAATTTCTAAAAATTGTACTAAATATAAAGATCATTAAGGGAGATGTTTAAGATATTTATTTAAATAATAAGATTGTATATCTAGTCTCTAAATACACTAAACCTTTACCATCTTCAGGTGTGTATTTATAAAATGTATTGAGTATTAATCTAAAAATATGTAATATTTATATATAAAAATATTGGGATTAAATTGATGGTATCAAAGGAAATTTTTAGTTAATATTTGGAACTAGGATAAAAAAATTTAGTTTGAATATTAGGGATATGTATAAGGATAAGTCTAAGTATAGGAAAATATCTTGGAATTTTAGTGAAGGGTAGAGCGAGTGGTTACCAAGAAATTGTATCCCTATCTGGATACTAAAAGTTAATGTAGATCTGATACAGTTGTACATAGGGGTAATAAATTTGAAAAAGGTACACTAGTCTTTGACCCAATTGTCACTTGGTGCATGAAAACGAGCTTGGTTTCACACCTAGTTTGACACTCTTGGGTGATATGTTTTGGAAATTCACAAACTCTTTACAAACCATCATGAAGGATTTTAATAGATGATTATCATGAATAAAATAGGAAAAAACTAAGTCTTCATAGATTATAAAGAAGGTGTTGTGATTCAGACATTCTATTATTAATTTTTTTGTATTATGTGGTTTCTCACTATGAATATTGTTTCTCACACTATGATTTTTGTTTTATTCAATGTAGAGAATAAGAATGAACTAGGTTGACATTGATTGTGATAAGAATTTTATTGATGAGAAAACAAATGGGATTATGACTAGAGTAAATGATATTGTGATTATTCACAATGAGTTATCACGATACATTATTAATAAATTCCACCTTAAACAACTCTCAGACTCATCAAAGAAGAGAATGAAAATGTTCTCTAAGATCATGGGTGGTGGATAACATAGAGGAAATAGGATTCAATTTCCTATATGTCAATAATGTGGGAAGAATCACTCAAGGGAATGTCTCAAAGGAACAAGAAGGTGTTTTATCTATGGATAATAAGGGTTTATAATAAGTTATATCTAAGGAAAAATAAGAATTTTAGTTAATTAAATGGAATATAATAATAGTTTCCCAAAGGCATCATCAATTGTTGAGTGTTTTAAATGAAACAATTATGGGAATTATGAAAATCAATCTCTTATGGGGAAATCTCAAGAATAGGATCAATAAGGTTGTATGAGTAAAGGTTTTTATTGAGGATGAATATACTACAAATGACTATGAATAGAATGAGGTATTAAGTAATAATATGATGAGGCATAGTTCATGGTTTTATAATAAAGTGAAATTATTGATGTGTTTATGTATTGAAACTTAAGAATTATATTATTTTAATGATGAAATATGTAATAATTGTTTTTTAGATATTTTCTGTTAAGGATTTTCAAGAATATGTTGAATGGAATTGATGACCTATAAAAGTGATTTAACGAAAATATGATATTTTTTTGAAAAAACACATGATTAAGGGAAAGAAAAACCTTAATATATTCATGATGTTGAGATAATGGTTTTTAGTTGGGATAAAGAAATTATTGATATGGATAAATAAACTGGGTAGTATTGATGACCCCAAAATTAATCAATGATTTGATAAAAAATTGGTTCATGTTATCATTCATGGAGTTTAAATAATTTTTATATTTATGTAATATATTCAATTACCTATGGTTTTATTTAAGTAATAAGAAATCATGTATGTTTTCATCTAGGTTTTATGGTAATTTTGGTTTTTACCATGTTTTAGGAGAATAAATTACCAAGGTATTCACATATTTTGTATGTGATAGATACTTTATGATATTTGGGGGAATAATGTTAAGTTTATTTAAGAAAGTTAGTGGAATTATTTATAAATTTTTTAATTTTGGAAGGGTCTTAAGGTTTTTTGACACCCATAATTGTGTGATATGCACTTTTTCATCTAATATTTCAGAAAGGTGAAGAGTGTGTAAAAATACCGGTATGATTTTCACGAAGGAATCAAAGGTTTAATCTTGAAATAATATGAGCTTGGGATTTTATGAATAAGGGAATAAATTTCTGGTACCTTATTCATTTATGGATAATCCCCCCTTATCCAAAAAATCGGCCAAATAAGCCAACTAGTCGACCAGCTCAACCTGAACACTTGAAGGAGTCACCCCAATCATGACCAAGGAGCCAACCAGCTAGTCGAGTGGCATTGATAAGGGAGATACGATCCCATTCAGTGTACAAAAGGGTGTGTATGAGTGTTCCTAGGTGGGATGCACAATGGGAGGGTGCAGATGGCGAGGGTTGGTGCATGTGTTTTTGGTGCTGACCCCAATGCCATTTTGAGGTGATGATATCATAGATTGAGTTATTTAGAACTCGCTAAATATATACCAGTTTGATATGGGATGTAGAGGAGGAAAAAATATTCCTCTATTTAAAAACATAAAAAATAACCTCTTTCATTTAATCAAAGTTCTCTATTTCATCTGATCACTTCATGCGGTCATCTTCAGCCACTACCCCCTGCGATTCTCATGGAGATGCCTTGTTCGATGTTGCTAAGATGCCTGATGTCAGCCACATGATCACTTGAGGAAAACCATGATCTTCCATCTCTACTAATCAACCCCAATAAAATCTATCACTATCAACATATCAAATCTATGCACAAAATTTCACTCCACATGCATGAAAATCACATGAATTCGCATCCTTGAAAGAAACAAGATTCACCATGAGAGCCCACTGTAAGAGGGGTTTCATAATCAAATGATGATGATCAATTGAAGAAATGTAAATGTTAGTGAAGCCTTTTATTAAAAAAAATGATGCAATAGTCTTCTTTATTTAGTAATTATTATTTATTTTCCCACATAAGACCATCACATGAATGAATGAAGATCACGTGAAGCCATCTTGGGATTGTGTGATGTTAATCCTATGAAGCCACCATCGTATCAATATGGTGTATGTTTAATCATCCCTATACCAAGAGGAATAAAGCTCAGTCTCCCTCAGCCTATATACACCCAACATACCCATAAAAAACACACACAAGAGAGGGAAGGGAGAGTAGTGGAGAAACAGGGAAGATCATAGCCACCTTCAAATAAATTTTCTAAGTAATGGTAAGATTCATCAGGTGATCTCTTTCATGAGATAAGATGACGCATTAAACATCATGTGATGCTATCATTAATATACCCGATTCTAGACATCTTCATATAATCCTCATGTTAGAAAAAATGTTCTCATGAACTTCCTATCATGAGGGTTCCCACCCCTATATCGAACGGTCTAGACTGGAAGCCCTCAACACATTTCCTCTAAACCTGAAATGCCTTTGTGATAAATTGAAGGTTGGATCACATGAAACCTCAGTATCACAACATCATGAACCCTAGGTCTCATGGTTCTTTTATGAAATCATCAGTGAGGCTTCCTCAATATACAACACCCCCATAAATCCCAAGCCATGGAAAAGAAGTTCTATGAACACATACCCAATGCATGAAATAAGAATTAAACACCCCCAATCATGCTACTTTTACCAATGTTATAGATTTTATATGCATCCCCTACACATAATCACAAAACCCATTGCAATACCTCATGAAGGTCATGTGGATCACATGAGTAATTGGGCATTTTGTGTTGTCATCATGAGGACACCCATCAACATATATGTGGATTTAGCGTGTATATAAACCCATGGACAAACCCTCATCCATACACACTATGCACCATGAACCCTCATCCATGAATGTTGAATTAATGGGAAGCCTCTTCATATGTTGGTATAACCCATTGATATATTCAACAGGAAATCACATTAGTAATTAAGCATCATGGGGAACCCCCTCCAATCATGGAAAACACTGATGAAATGTTCCCTTATATTTTATGCACTCATCCTATCTATATAGTGTGTACCTTCATCCATGAATGTGATGACCTTGATACATATCCCCCATGCATGATTTCATAATCCATTATAAGACCCCACAGTTTTCATGTGATTGCAAGAATAATAGAACTTCCTGAAACTCCATCATGCTAGAATTCCTCAGCCCATACAAGGCCTTGACATAAAAGATAACCCATGGAAAGTACCTTTTATCCCCATGAAAACCCTTGGAGGTGTGGTTATAAAACAAACCATTAGTTATACACCCTTATTCCTAGGAAAATTATTGTTCATGCAGTCGATGAATGATACCTTTGAACATGAAACTCCAAAATTTGGATAGGAATGTGATCATAAACATGTTTTTGAGACCCCACCATGTGATTAAATTGAGGACATGCGATCAAAAGATTCTTCATTGGTCTCACGATGTCCTTTGGTGGCCATGGATGTGTCACTTTGATTGAAAGATATTCCTTGGAAAATATAGGTTGATCCCAGGACAACTTATTAACATGTCGTCATTATCATGTGATTTCCTATGGATAAGCCTAGTTGATCCCATGAAAAATTATTAACATGTCCACATTGTCTTTTGATTTTATATAGACATGTCATCATTCTCATGATGAAACCTGAGTACAATTTAGGTTGATCAAGAGAAAACATCATTGAAATTACCTATTTGGTTATAAAAATCATCTTAGACATGGCTAATTTGATTATGAAAAGAATATTGGAAATTTTATTTGTGATAATGAGAAGACATCCAAGACAAGTCAGGTTGATTATGCGATTCCCTATTGACATGTCAGCATTGTTATGTGGTGGCTTGAGAAAAATTCTGGTTAATCATGCGATAGTATATAGACATGTTTAATTGGATCATGTGAAGACATCCAAGATAAGTCAATTGATAATGTGAAAGACCCTATACATGTACTCTTTTATCATTTGAAATATCGTATACATGTCAACATTGATCATGCAAAGAATCTTGGACATTTTAGGCAGACACCCTTGGTTGTGTCTTCTATGTCAAGATGACACAAAAAACATGTCCATCATACAATGAAGACATTTCTAAAAAACAACAAAGACATATTGAGAAGATCCCCTAGGACATGTCAACTTATTTCAATAGAGACACACTCAGACTTGTACCATATAGATCTCCAGCTAGGAACCTTCATCAGTATTCCCCCTTTATAATGGAAGTTACTTTAATGGGTTGGGGATATGCACTAATGAGACTCTATCTATTATATTCTCTTGGAATATAGATCCATTTCATACCAATCATATCCAACAAACCTTTCATGGTCTCTATCTCTCTTTATCTTTCAAAATATTGAGAATGAATAATCCAAAAGGAATCCATCATGGTATAATCCCCTAGAATTCCTAAAACCTTAGGGATAACAATAATGAATCTGAGTGTGATCATTCACCATAGCCTATCATTGGTTTAGGGGGACACTGAACAATGAGAAGTCTAATTCCTAATATAAATATGATACATAGGATGCCTTCTTAAGGCTCTAGCTCAAATGCGCATCCACTTTGATGTAAATCCATTCATATCCCAAATATTCCAAAACTTATGGAATAAAATTCTACCATGAGTCTACCATCCTTTATCATCCATCATTGGATGAGGAGTAGGCTCATACAGGGGTAATATCTTAAGTGTAATCCCAGACTATTCCCTTAGATACCCTAAACCCATGAGTGGGTTTGGGAAAATCAGACTATAATGACTCTGATTCCTATTTTGAATAGGATACATAGGATGCCTTCCAAAGGTCTGAGATCCATACTATACAATCCAAAAGACTATTTATCGTACCTCTAAAAGGGAAAACTAAATATGTAAGCTCCATACAAATATTCTCTCGTGAAATGTGTTTTGTCTCCTGCCATCTCTTTTTTCTCACACCGAGGATGACTCAGGTGGGCTTAGAGACTGGTGATGATTGTACTAATATCACGATGAGAATTCCCCAAATATGGGCCCTTTATTGTGATGTAAGTCTGATTACATCTCATCTTTACTTAAGGGTCCATACTCCCAATGAAGCAATCCAAGGAATCCTTACATACACAAGTCCCATCCAAGGCCTCTTTTGATGTATCTCATGATGTAGAAACCCATACATGAACTATGTAGACTCTGATTCTTGTCTTAACATGATGTGTATGATGCCTCTTCACGGCTTGATCCCAATATTTACATACATACCCCATGATGTTAAACTACATGGATGGGTCCAAATGAATGAACTTAAACTATGTCAAACAAACTACATGGGTTTTGATTCATGTACTCATAGGATACATAGGATGCCTCATAGAGGTTCAATCCCATCATCAAGACACCAACCACATTCCTAGATAAAAATAAACTCTAGAGTGTCCAAACATGGTTATAAACTAAATCTTCAAAAAAATAAGATATTGATGCATAACTCAAGATATGCACATAGTTGTTCCTATAAAAACATGGTCTTAATTATGTTATTGAAATAGGGGTAACAGTTTCTGTATCAGGGACTAGGAAGGATTTTATGAGCATTACTTAGATTTATAATATATTCCCAGAGTGGGAAAAAATTCCCCCAAAAAGGGTGTGATGAGATCAACCTCACATCCTCTCTCCCAATGTGAGTTCCTTAGCATCATTTGGTCTAAAACCCCAAAGTAAAACCTACCTTTTGAAAGTGGTTTCATACTTAGTTATGGATGTGGGAACCATTGAGATTTTTTGTTAAAATCATACATGGTTAACTTGGTGAAAAAGAATTTTGCAGTGCATTCAACACCCCCTCACAACTGAGTGTCAGGAAAATACAATTTTAGAATTATCTAGAATTAAAAATGGTGAACCTAGTATGAAATATTTTAACCGTGTAATCCATTTTACTATCCGAAAATTTTAGATTTTATAGCTTCCTTATAGGATTTTTTCTACATTTTTTAAGTAATAAAATGGTGAACCCAACACATTTATTTTAACTGCACTGAACCTTGCATAATAAGAAGGGACCACCACTTTATCCTTTAAATGTTAAATTTATTGATTTATATTGTACTCTTATATATGATGATGAACTAGTAATGTGTCTTGTTTCCATTTTAGTAATTCTTAGATTCCCTATAATCAAAATGAAATTTAGAATGTGCCAATGGATCCTGGGACTGCTGGTTAAGATGCTTTGGCCTGGAGGTCTCAACATATGTTTTCACCAAAAGAACACCTCCGCAGCCAGTTGGTATACATCTTGGTATAGGAGTACTACATCAAAAGCTCTATCCCAACTTTTGAATCAGCTCTTGAACCCCTTTAGAGGATGAATCCTCACTAAAAATATTTCCCATGACAGGCCACAAAAGATGAAGTATCCCTCACTACCACATTCAACCTCTTTGAGAACTTATACCTAGAGAGAATCAATGAATAAATTCCCTACCTAAGGGACTTGGATGAGGAAAATCACCATGTCAACTCAATCACTAAGGCACTTCCTATGAGGTCTCTCATCCGTTCCGGTCATCATCATACACATGTGACTATGATTCCACAAGGATCCTCAAGGGATTTGTGCCTACCCTAAACATTAAAATTGAGGAATCTAATAGGATAGATAACTAGGGGTATCCAAATAATGAGTCTCTAAGTTAGTCTTATATCTCTATCACAACCAATTTCATTGAGACCCACTAGTGTATCTTAATAGTGGCCCAAAATCAATCCTAGATCATTACTAGCTAGGAGCCTCTGACTTCATCACAGCTAGCCTTAGTGACTGTGGGATCCTAGGGAGAACCCAATATTGTAGGGATGGGGTCATTTTTATTATATTTTACACTGGAATCATATTCAATATAATAACTGACCCACCAAAGAATACTATGGGAACTAGTCCACCAAACGAAATATCAGGCACTGACTCATCAAATGAGATACTCTGTTGAGGAGGAGCACCAGTATGCATATGTATCCATCAATATGAAATCAATCGAATCTAATGAATTATCATTGAATCCAAAAAATAAAAAACTTAAAAAGTATAATCACACCCTCTTATAGTCATCTGAGTCATGGAAGGTTTCCTTACCTTCTACCTCTAGCGCTAGAAAAGAAATGCTCAGTGACATATTTCATGAATCTATAGAAAGTGATACTAACAATGTTGGTATCTCAAAAGGTAATGAAAATGAAGCATATAGATAGTGGTATTAGTGGATTTATTACCTGGGGTCCACATCGAGACTCTCATTATCATCCACTTACCATACCATCAATAGAAGAGAGAGGTTTGTCATGGATTCTACCAATCAACCCATTGAGGATGACAAGGTAATTTCTATAGAGGAACAAATCACTCAAATCTAATAAGAGAATAAGTATATCTCAGAAATAATTTTGGGAATTCTCCAAGTATCTCTTCCCCATAAATATATACCCACACCTTCCTATGGGATCCCTCCTTATAGTGAAGTTTCCCATCCCATAGGGCTGGGGGAATTTTCATATTTATCTCCCCTCTTTAGTTAAATTCTAAACATTGTTCCACCTCACCCCATCCCACAAGTCTGGGGGGATTTTCGTATTTTCAAGAACCCCAACCCACAGGGCTGGGGACATTTTTATATTTTCCACCTCCTCATCAACAATATTTTGGAAATGACCTGACATCAGTAATTTCCACAAAGACTTTAGGTTATTTGGGATCCTTTTTTCAATGGGAAGAGTTTATCCCATCCAAGGCCCCCAATGCCTAAAAACCTACCCCCATACCAATGAAGACTAGGTATCTGTACCCCAAAATCCAAACTCAGTCATATTCCCATGAGAAAAGAGGTATAGGTAGCATGTAGGAGAATTATAATGGTTGCTCGTCTCTTGATGAAAAAGAAAAAGGAATATTCCTTCCAATCAACGCATGTCCCCATATACTTTAATTATTCCATGAAGAATAATTAGTGAAAACTTCCACAAATGAGGAAGATGGGTGAGGCATGGTTGATAGGCAATGGCAATTGCTGCCCCTACAACTGACGTCTTTGGAAAACCATAGATAATTGATTTATACTTAAATATTGGTTAGAGAAGCATGTAAATGAAGGATTTACAGAGTTAGAGGATCCTGAAACTCAAGAAATATGAATACAAGTCATTCAAACTCTATAAAAAATGATAAATCCACCCTACTTATAGGTTTTTACATGATACGTCCTAGTTATATTATGTTAAAATATATGGTTACATCCTAGATACATGATGTTAAACTGCAAGGAATGTTTCTTAGTCACAAGATGTTAAACTACACAATATTTCCTAATTACACAACATTAAACTTCTCAACAAATTCCCAGTCACATGAAATTAAATTATACAGAAAATTCTTAGTTGCATGATGTTAAACTATAATGAATGCATCCTAGTCGCATGAAGTTAAGTTGCATGATAGTTCCTAGTCACGTGACATTAAACTTCTCAATAACGTCTGATCCACAGGACGTTAAACTGCACAAAACATGTCACCATCACAGAATGGTAAACTGTGTGACATATTAATCTCTGGAATATTTCATCAGTATCAGGTGGACGATATACCACACTATATGCATTCCATCCTTCAAGATAACTTAGAGAGACACTCATCAAGGCCCTTCATATTTTATAGGAGTTTGAGGTAGAATTTGTTGCAGCAGAGGTTTGTAGAGTAGAGACTATTACATCAGAATTCCATATCATCATAACATTCATATAGAAGTATTAAGAATAGGTCATCTGTCGATATATTAGACCTCTAAATGTTTTGTAAAATCTTGATAATGTCAACATATGAAGGGATCTGATTGAAAATTGTTTCTGGATCAACCTCATAAAGATTTAGACACTCCAACATTTGGGATATAGAGAAGGATATGTATCTCCTACAAAGATGACCATTCAAGTGTATGATAAGAGTGAGTAAATAACTCTATGGAAGATCAAGATCAAAGCTCAATTTGGGGATCTCACATCTAATGACGAGTTTATGGTTATCCAGTAGGACACAACATAGAATGTACCATATGGAAAACCTTAGCTTAAAATCCACATCATGGTACCTTCGAAATTTCAGGAATCCTTAAAATACCCCATTGATGGGGATTTTGGAATACTACATGGTGACGGTTCCCCTTTAAAGTCTTTAGAAGCAACATATATTAAGGAATGTTTCTATAAATGGGATGGAAAACAACCAATAATGGATAACAATATACTGGTTGCAACACCCAATGGCTTAGGGACCACCCCTATGAATCCCTGGATTATTCTCAATAGTGATTATGTGTTACACATAAACCAGATCAAGGTATTGGAATCAATCCCAAATTTCTAAACTACTTTTGTCCCTAGCAATAACATGAAATAAAATTAGCTACTGAATATCTCTAAAATGTATTTGGAAGTAGGGGATGAAAATTTCTCTTCTCATGGCCTTTCTCACCCCAACAATGATAGAGATATCCTCATATTTCCTACCACACCTGAAAAATCATTGAAAAACTCAGAGATGGAAGAAGAAGAGGATGACCTATAGAATTCCCCTCCCTTAATTAAGGGTGGAATATCCACCTCCATTGATGAGATTAGGAAGGTAAATCTAGGGACATAGGAAGAACCAAAACCTATATTGATTAGTGTTTCCATGTCTCTCAAGGATAAATAGGTGTATATCACATTTATAAAGAAAAATTGATATGTGTTCACTTGGAATTATACCAAAATTCATGGACTAAATCCATATGTGGCTACACACCATCTCAAATTTCCCACTGACCATTAAGGTTTCAAGCATGCATCCAGGATAATTCACCCCTCTCATGCTACTAATGTTGAGGTGAAAGTTGAAAATTTAATCAAATCCATTTTTGTTCAGGAAGTGAAATACCCATGATGGCTCGATAATATCATCCATATCGAGAAAAATAATGGGAAAATTAGGGCCTAAATATATTTTATATATCTTAACTGAAAACACTCAAAGGATTATTTCCCATTATTGATCATAAAAATCTTGATCAATGCAAATTATTGATTCTAAGACCTTTCCATCATGGATGGGTACTCAAGTTACATTAAAATAAAAATGGTCCCTAAATATGAGGAATCCACTACCTTCAGAGCACCCTAGGAGATATTTTTCAATTTGATGTGGCTAATCGAATTACAAAATGCTGGTGGTACATACCAACATTCCATGCATCATATATTTAATATATTTTTGGGATAGATAGAAAAATGGTATGTCAATGACCTGGTGATCAAATCCTGAAAGTGATTTCATCACTTCACATATCTTCAAACAATCTTTGACAAGTTTCAAAAGCACAGTCTAAAGATGAATCCACTGAAATGTGTTTTTTGGGTCATGTAAGGAAAATTTCTTGGCTTTATGGTATGCTATGATGGCATCGAGGTCAACCCAAAAAATAATAGATCAATTCTATAAATTTTCCCTCTTTAGAATCTCAAATAACTTAGGGGTATCTAAGGAAACATCTCCTGCATTCATCATTTCATAGAAAACCTAGCTAGAAAATATCTCCCCATCATCAAAATAATGAATAATGGAATATCTTATCAATTGGGTGATGAATTCCAAGAATCCTTTTAGAGTATCAAGTGGTACCTACTGCACCTATCGATCCTGATGACTCTAGTGGGAGGAAAGCCACTCATCTTATATGTGGCCACCATGGAATGGTCACTTGGAACACTCCTCTTGTAGAAAAATTATTAGGGAAATGAGAAAAATATCTACTACATAATATGAATGATTATAGGTAATGAGTCTATATATTTTTATGTCGATAATAATTTCCTCACTCTCATCATTACAGTGTAAAAGGTTAAGAATTTCATATAGCACCGCAAATTATACTTGGTCTCTCATATTGATATGATCATGTAAATAATTGGTCATCCCAATATGAATTGGTGCTTAGACTGATGGATGGTTATTCAGTACTAATATAAAATTTAGTTCATGTCACATAATTCGTTAAAAGGGAAGGCCTTGGATGATTTTCTTGCAGCACACCCCACTCCATAAATCACACTAGTGGAAATAGAACTTCTAGATGAGAATATTTTCTACAACTAAGAGACTCCCAGTACATGGGAGATATATTTTAATAGTTCCTCTTAAAGTCATATCAGTAAGAGACTAGAAAAAACAAAACTCATTTGGGTTGGATTAGGTATTTCATTTGTTTCTCTGGATAAATAAATTTTTCATGAATCACTCCCACTATCCAAATGTTGCAAAATTAATGAGGCTGAATTCTAATCCCTCATAATTGGCTTAGAAATAGCCCTATAGATGAAAATAGCCTACCTGAAGATCAAATGGGATTCAGAGCTAGTGGTAAAACAGATCAACAAAGAATATTCCATAAAAAGTAAGAATTAGACCCTCTCATTGGCTATGTCAGAGGACTATTGGAAGAGTTCCCTTTTGAACCCACATGACATCATATTCCCCAATCAAAGAATTATAATGTTAATGCATTGGATAATTCAACCATAGTTCTAAATAATACCGATCGGGAGGAATCTATCTTCCAAATTACACATAAAAGGATTGCCTCGTAGATCATCATCTAAAATATAGAATAAAAAACTAGGTCAAAACCACCCCAGATCATGATGAAATAATATCCACCCTTGGATGGATAGAGCCCAAAATTGGTTACTTCCAAAATGGGACTCTCCTGATAGAACAAGACAAAAGGGAACAAATTTGGTGCCAAGTAGTGAACTTTACCCTCCTAGATGGGCTAAATGAGAAAAAAACACTCATCAAACGTGGCTTTGATAGAATCATCTTCATATGAATAGTTTAAAGAGATATTCTAATCATAGTGGAGGAAGTACATGCATGCTCCTCCAGTGCCTGTGAGTCTAGTGTTAGGCTCTCCCATCAAATCATAATACTTGGTTACTACTAGATAATAATGATACAATACTATGTCGAATTCACTAGGAAATGTCATGTATGCCATATTCATGCAATATTATTTCATTATCCCCTAAAAATTCTACCTAAAACTAAATATTCTTGGAAATTTACTATATAAGGAATAGATGTTGTGGGGATATATCCCCCATCCATATCCAAGTAGTTTAATTACATCTTTATTAATACATAATTATTTTAAAAACAGGTGGAGTCAATACCCCTCATGGAATTCATGATGAATAATATCATCAACTTCATGAAGTTAAACATCATTAATAGATTTGGAGTTCCTCACATGATACTGACGGACAACAACACCAACTTCTATGCTACTAAGTTGAATAAATTGTACCATGAGTATAACATAGAGTACAACCATTCATCCTGCTATCATGAAACAGAAAATAGATAGATTAATGCCTTTAATAATATTCTATTAAATATAATCCAAAATATTGTATACAAAGAAATGAATTCCTAGACTGAAAATCTCCTCCATGCTTTATGGTCCTACCATACCACCACACATACTACTATACAAGCAACTCTGTATTTGTTGGTGTATGGAACCAAGGTTGTGCTGCCCATAAAAGTGTAGTTTCCCTCTGTTCAAATATTCATATCTAGGAAACTCTTAGATGATGAGCAGTCTCAAAATCAGTTGGATGAATTGGAAATGATCTATTAGAATAGGTTTTAAACATTGCACAACCTTGAAGTTTATCAAAATAAGATCGCACGATCCTGTAAAAAAAGTTTTCCTCTATTTGTTACTTCAAGGAGATCTAGTATTATATCTCAGAACCCCCATGAGACCATGTAAGCATCTTCCAAATATGGAACCCAAATGGAAATTTCCTTATGTCATAAAAGAGCTCTATCAAAACAGAGATTACTCACTATCCATGATAGATAGAGAACATGTTATACCCCCCCCCCTATTAAAAGGTTCCTCAAGATACTCTTTACATAGCCATCATCAAATCCTTCCATTTCTTGACCACGTGAAGTTAAACTATATGGAGGGAATCCTGGTTGCACGATGTTAAAATATATAAAGTCTTCTGGGTTGTATGATGTTAAACTACACAAATTCATCATGACCACATGATGTTAAACTATACAAAAAAGGTCCTAACAACGATACATTAAAATGAACATCATCTCACATCTTGACAACATGATGTTAAGCTATAAAGGAACATGTCCTCACCACATGACATTAAACTACATGGGGCACGTCCTTACTATATGACATTAAATTCCACTAAAGACCTATTCACTAAATGACATTAAATTGCATGATAAGCATTGTATCATTAAATATTCACCACACACATGCTAGATATATGAAAAAAAATAAATGAAGTACCCCTTCCTTATATGAGAGATAGATCCATATAGGGAACATCCCCATCTAAGAACTATAAATGGATTGATTCCTACAATTACAGGATACGTAGTGACACAAAGATCTCTAATCCCAGACCCAACCACAATATATTTCATCCCGGTGACAATACATCAAACTAGGAGAAAATATTCAAAACTTATTTTCCAAATCGGGTGACCCTCATCCTTACCACAAGATTTTAAACTGCATGGTTGATTTCCTCACCGCATGACCATAAAATTCATGGTTTCCCAAAACTATGTGTGTTTTTATTCCTACTATAATAGGATATGTAGTCATAGAAAGACCTCCATTCTTGAGAATAGTTTCAATATTCTACTTCTTTCACGTCAATTCACCTTCAACCTTAATTTATGATGGTAAATTACATGACTGATGTCCTCTCCATGTGACACTAAATTGTACATTTTTCTAGAGCTAGATATGGATTGATTCTCATTCTAATGAGATACATATGGACACCTTGATACTATATCTTTGTCCAAACAACACATGATACAAAATTAATATATCTTTCCTTTCAATCACCTCTGTTTGGTGAAGTAATCCTTTTACATTCCTTGTTTCTCAGAATAATCGTAGCTCATGTGAGCTTAGGAAATCTAGAAAAATCTTCCACATGTGATCGATAAATATTAGTTCATGATAGGGTTATCATGGTCCTAGATGCGATACCTTAAAAGGAACACCGTAAATACTTGAACCATGACATTAAAATTCATTGTTTATTTCCCTTTCATGACACAAAACTATGAATTACCATGGAACTTTCCCAAGAGGACCACTATGATTGGTGTTGTTCTCGCACCACAACTCTATTCAATAATTTTGTGTGGATTGATTCTTACCATCACAGGATATGTAGTGATTCCAAGACCTAAATTCTTAGGCCTAGATGAAATTTTCACTTTTCATATCAGGGATCCTACATCTTTTCCACATGATGTTAAACTGCATGGTTTATCAAGAACTATGTGTGTCTTGATTCCTATCATCATGGGATACGTAGCGATTCCTGGGTCTCCAATTCCAGGTTCAGATACAATAATCAATGGGAACAGTTCCCCCATGTGCATATGGGTTATACCTTTATAGAGATTTTATCACTAAAGAACTATGTGTGGATTGATTCCTATCATCATAGGATATGTAGTGACACACAAATCTCTAATCTTGGGTCTATTTTCAACAATCAATGGAAATAATTCCCCCCTATGCATATGGGTTAGACTTTTTTTTTCTGAGTTTCCCATTCAAGAACTAGTTTTTTATTGATTCTTATCATCATAATATATGTAGTGATGACCAAATATCCAATCATGGGCCCAACTACAAAAATCAACATGAAAATGCCCCATCCCTATGTATTGGTCAGACCTACGTAAGGAGATTTTGTACAAGAACTATATGTGACTTGATTCCTGTCATCATAGGATTTATAGGGAAACCCAATTAATGAATCCATTTTTCATGCACAACATATAAAATGATAAAAAAATGCACCCCTAAATATATATGAGATAGACCTATGCAGTAAGATACCTGAGATCCACTCTTGCACAACTCAGTCAGTTAAATAGTTGCCCCTTATTCCTCTTCTCACTGCATGATGTTAAATTTCAAGGAAAATTTCTTGGTCTCATGAATTTAAAATGATTGATAAAAGGTATTCACATTGAACAGATCATCCCCTATGATGGTTGTGTATCCAAGAATCATATTTTTTATTCCTTCACCTTGAAAGTTTTTCAATACACTCTAACATAGCCTTTAGGGTTCTCGAAAACTTCTTGATTCTTACATTTTCTAGGAACCAACATCATATCTTTGAAGTCTTAGATAATGCCTTCATTTCCTTGAGTTGATATCCTTCTCTTGGAACCCCATGGTCCTTGGGATTCCATTCTCTTGAATATTCCCCATTAAAAAGTATTAAAAGGGAATGGATCCTCTAAACGGACCAAAATACCCTAGGAAGTCACCCCTTAAACCCAAGATCATTTTTCCTAACCATTTGGAACATTATAGGCTCACACCATTATCAATTGTTGACCTGTACCCACATTTTACCACCTTTAGTCAACTTGGATATTTTTTTGTTATGATTTATACCTTTTCTAGCCCATTTATTCTAGTTGATTTTAATTCCCTTGATTTTACACAAATGTTCATCATACCCATTGTTAAAGAAGGATTATGGAATTGTATCCTTATACCCTTCCATTTTAGGTTATGTATATTTAGTGAATACCCAATCACTCTCAGACAGTCACCCCTCTCCTCTTCATATGAATCACGACTATGAAGAGAAATATCCTTAGAAGAATATAATTACAACATGATTTATTCCCTTACAATGTGCATAGGGAATCCCATCCACAAAAGTAGCACATACATCCTTTTAAATTAGGGTGAGTCATATAAGATCAATCTACCTATGCACAAGTTAGATATATGTATAGATTAATTTCACATGAGATAAAATATACACAAGAATGGATCCAACATATGGATACCCATAAATAATCCCATGTATGGATAAAAGTTTTTCCCTCTATATAAATTCCTCTGATCAATACAAAGTGTCCCCATAGATATCTTTTAAAATTCCACATCGGTTGCCACATCCATACCACATGATGTTAAACTGCATGGAAAAGGCTCACAAGCATTATAACCTTAAAGTATATACAATTTGATCAGATATGTAAGACCATAAACTTTATCCTTTGATGGTACAAATAAAAATATCCAAAAAATTATGGTAAAAGAGATATAAAACATGTCTGTTTAAAAACCCATAAAGGGTGGCCTAAGAAAAAGTCATGTATTCTCCCACTAAACTCTTACTTTCTAGAGTTTATGGAAAAAGATAGATCATAAATGAACGAGGAATAAATCTCATAGGGCTCACTTTATAGCCCTATTAAAATCCAAGATATGTTCACTGGATCCTTTGGTTTAATAAAAAGTTATAATAATGATTTTACACATCTCCTCACTGTGATAACATGTTCACTAGGAGGCAACACAACTTTTAGGGTGCTTAAGCCCTTCTTGAATATTATAATTTTTATAAACCAGCATTATGCATTTGAATTTTGAGATAACACAACTAGTTACCTAAGTTGACATCCTTATCTTGGAACCCCATGGACCTTGGGCTTCTTTTATGTTGGCCATTCCTCATAGTAGGCTAGTAATAGAGATTAGATCCTCTAAACTGACACTCATATCCTAGGAAGGCCCCCTTAAACCCATGATTCATTGTTCTGACCATGTAGAACATTAGAGGCTCATGCCGTTACCAATGGTTTATCTGTACCCACCGATTCCCACCTCCAGTTAACATATATATTCCTACACAAAGATTTAAAATCCCCATTTCCATATTATTCAAGAGTATTTGACATTCTCAACATTATTTCATGATGTATTGTACCCCTTCTTAAATAAGGAATGCAAGACTCCATTCCTGAATTTTTTGATGGCCTACACCATATGGCTTGAAATAACATAGTGTAGGGCTTGAGTCTCCCAACCTAAAATCTAAACTTCCCTAGGGTGATATAACCCTTCCTGGATAGTCCTCTTCTTTATAACACACTTTATAGTCCAAAATGTTTGTGTCCTCTCAAATATTCCAATGCCCTTGTAAAAGAGTGGGGATCCCCTCTACTTGACCATGAATGTAAGCAATATGATCTCATGAATAAGGTATCCTGACCTACCAACTAGAGACGTCTCTACCTTATAAGTAAGGACCATTGATCCTTATGATCTCCAGAGACACATTATAATGACCCAAACTTTTATTAATGAAAATTTATCTTGATCTATTTAAATGTATTATTATGTAAAATGGTTATATAAAACATATGAACATCCTTGGTTTTATGTTCTTGGATTTTAAAATACCTTTAATAATTGTTACAATTTCTAATATAGCCATTGAATAGTGATCACATGATTAGTATAAATATAGGGCTTTAACAAATCCAATTTACTTAGGCAAAGGAAGCGATGACCTCATCTCGTAGAATTGCTCCATACGAAACCCATTTATAGAAGCTCATAAAGGAGGTAGCATCATTTGTCTTTTCTCTTTACTAAGTCCAAGATGAGCTTCAATACATTAAGCTTGAACGAAACCGCCTACATGAGAAGTGGATGTTTATAGAGATTACCACCCGAGTGATGTTATTCGAGCCACCCCAACAGCCTGTCACATCGTACACCATACCCTTTGGTCTTATGCAGGTGTTATAAGGGGTTATGTAATAATACCCTAGCACTATGATTATGTGATTTATTTTTTTATAGATATTATACATTCATTTCATTATTGTTACTTTGTAAAAAGTTTTTAAAGAAAAAAAATAGTATTTTTAGTAAATATTCAATTAAGAAATCTATTTTGATGAATTAATGGATTTTTGGAATTAAATAATATTTTAATAAAATATTATTATCACTAAATTACTTTTTATTAAATATAAATTATCATATAATTTTTATGAATTCAATTGTAATTTTTATTAAGGTTTGAAAATTGTTTTTGTCACAACCCATGAATTTTCAAAAAATGTCGATTTTTATTTTCAAAGTAAAATTTCACATATTTATAAAATTATTTAGATAAAATTAATATTATTTTTGGAATCAGGATGTCAAAATTATCCAATGGTGAATTTTTCATAATTTTCTGTGATAGTTGAATTTTTGGGAAAAATTAAATACCGTTTAAATATATAATGTGTTTAATGACATCATAATGACCCAATAGTGGAGTAATAAAATACTATAAAATGTATTTTTGGCTAATATATGTTTTAACATTAAAATAATATGATTTTAGATTTTTTTTATTAATTTTATGGTGCCTTAGTTGACCCTCCAAGACATATAAAACATTTTAACTTTTAAAATGATTTCCTTGAGAGTGTGAATCACCACCACATAAGAAAGCCTAATATTTTAATAATTTCATCCATTTTCCTTATAAAATAACTTTTTTATTCTCCAATTTTGAAAAAACCATGGGAAAAACCATGGATTGGTTTGTGTTTTTGATTAGTTTAATGTGTGGTGTCCAAAATCTAAATAATAAAGAATTCCCTCTCTTTTCCTATATAAATCCACCCAATATCCCACTTATATTCACTAAAAAACCTTTTATAACATCCATAATTTTCCCTCCTCTCTCTAGTATCCTTCTAAGTATCCCCAATCTCCCAATAAGCCTCTCTCAAGCCTCTCCCAAGCCTCTAGATCACACTTTCAAGTAAGGGATTTATTCCTCTCTCATTTTCTTCCAAGTTTCTTTATGTTTTTATACCCTTGTATTTTCAATTAAAAATGTTGTGGTAGGATTTATCACCTCACCCATACTACCCTCCTTATGTTTTAATGATTATAGACTCCTTTCTCTATTGTTAATGCCTCTTATGTACACCCGTTACCCTACTTTGTAAGGGATTTCTCTTTCCTCATTTACATTCAAACAATTATTTTGTATTATGAATCTAAATTCCATTACATATGTTGGTACATGTATATATATAAACCCCTTACTTTTCATTTCATGTATATATGATGAGACACCATTTTCTCTCTCATAAATCATTTTATGAATTCTTATGTCATGTCGTTATGCTGCCGAAATTGTACCATGATTTTCCAAGCCAAAGTCATTGTGTAGTGAATACCATTCCCATTTATCTATCAAGGGAATTCAACTTTATTAAATTTTATTTATTGATTATAGAGTTTCATGTATTAATTCAAAATTCCTTTATCATGTAATAAATGATGATGTTTAATTAATCCATGTTATATGATCCATGTGGCACACTCATGCATGAAATGAAATGATTAAGAAAGGTGAACCTTGATAATAATCCAATGCATAGGGTAAAGATTATTATCATGATAAGTAAAGTAGAGTTAGGGTTTAATCATACTAATTCAAGTGAAATTAGGTTTTACTCATTCTCCATCTATAATAGGCCTTGGTTCATGCTGATATCATGTTAAATGTTGATTCCACATTTCCACGTTATGATAATCATGCTATATCATGACTTTCTTTTCATGTTTCTCTTATGATCCATTAATATGACTATTTCCTAACATGTACTGTATTATTCATTTTATTCCTTGTTTACTTCTTTACTGGATTTATAGCTCACCTTTTTCTTATGAATGTCCTCAGGTTATCCCATGCTATGATAAGTACGAAGGAATGTGTGTGCTCATGTGAAAGAAGTTTTCATTAAAGATATGTAAATCATGTTTTAAGTTGTTATGTAATGTTACTAATACCCAAATACACAAGACCTATAAATATTCTATATTGTATCAAGTGAATATTTTATGTAATAAATTATGTTTATGTTTGAAAAAAGAGCATGGTTTTTATAGTTTTTATCAGAGGATATGTTTTGTTGTTTTTGGGATTAGGATTAGAAAAACCTAGTGAAATCCTTAGGGATAAGACTGAGTATAATAAAAACATACCTAAAATTTTCTGAGTATTGAGTAAGTGGTTTATCAAGTGAATACATACCTGTATGAATACTAGTAGGTAGTGGCAGCTCTGGCATAAATGTATATAAGTTTAAAACCCAAAATCACTGCTTTGAGCTAGACTCAAACAAGAACTAGTGAACGAAAACGGGACTTGCTGCACTCTAGGTTAAGAAAATCTCAGAGGATATGATTTGTTAAATTCATAAGATTATGATGAACTATTATTAAGGTAATAAAAAAATGCCCCTGAGAATATATGTTGGGAATTAGATCATGGATAACATAGATTAAAGATTATAAATTTATAAGTTAAGGAAATAAAAGTAATTTATAAGTCATCCATTTTTGTATTTGGATTTCCCTTTATGTGTTACCCCTAACTTTCCTTTTATTCTAGCCAATGGATGGTAATAAGAGGACTCGACTTAACAACTGATGCGAAGATCAAAGTGATGACTTCTCTAATGAGATGCCCAATCTGATGGGAGTGGGAATCGAAAACTTTGTCACGATACTCTCTTAGTTAACTAATGTTTTGAATAGAAACATGGTTCAATAGGAACATTCAACCCCCTTAAAAAAGATAAAGTAATAATAGAGAGCTTCATGAGACAAAGGCCTCCTAATTTTAATGGATCATCTGATCCCTCAATTTCCGAAAAATGGATCAACTCCATTGAAAAGATCTTCTCCATACTTCAATGTTCTAAACAAGAGAAGGTTCTTCTAGAATCTGATTGTATGGAGGGTGAAGCTGATCAATGGTGTACAATGATAAAAAATAGGAATCCTAAGGAGGAGATTGAGGAGTCGGAATGGAAGGACTTCCAGAAAATGTTTTTTGATAAATATGTTCGTCACACCCTCCAACTTAAGATGGAAAGGGACTTCCTTGACCTCAAGAAAATATATGATGAATCTATCAGAGTGTACATGGAAATCTTCAAAAGGATTGCACGATATTCCTCTAACCTTCCCATTACCCCCAAATGCAAGGTTGATCGCTTCTTTGGTGGGATAAAACCTAACCTATGGAATTACCTAGTAATCTGTGACTTTGAGAGCTATGAGGAAATTGTCCAATGTTACCTCAAATTCAAAATGGAGATCGGTGAATCCAGGGGTATCATGGGGATAAGAAGCATAAGGTGGACTTTAATTCTGGTGGTCTCATGGATAAATCCTTTGGTGCTAAGAAAATCCAGCACCCCACTTGCCAAAGGTGCAGAAAGAAACACGCTGGGGATGAGGAAATACTTTAGGTGTGGAAGATAATGGAACCTGTTCATTAACATCCGACAAGAAAAAACCGAAGCTACAATAGAGGAAAGGAACACTCCATTCGACCCTCAACGTGTTGTTAATTTATTCAACTACAAAGAACCATGGAACTTTTTAAATCAGTTCCCTAAGCCAAGGGTTTTTAGAGGCAACCAATAACCTACAAGGTACCAAGGGAGAGATTTTTCCATCACTACCACCAAAGTGAACCCTGAAAACAAAGTGGGGATAGGTACGCTAGTTATTCATTCAAGAATAGATAACATACTTTTGGATTCTGGTTCTAGACATTCTTTTATATCCCAAAAGTTTAGTAGAACAATCCCAACACCACCACAAATCATGGAATTAAAGATGTCAGTGAGAATGGAAAATGGGGAAATCATTGCACTCTATGAATATAACTCCTCCCCTATCATGATTTGTGGTTTGAACTTCCCAGTGAACCTCATCATACTACCTTTGGTGTAATTTGATGCAATTCTTGGCATGCATTGTCTTTCCTTATATAGATCCAACATAAATTGCCTTGAGAGGGAAATCACTCTCCATATGGCGAATCGACACCCATTTCTGTACAAATTCAAGGATGAGGATGAATTTTATTTAGCACCATCATCTCAAGAATGGATATTTCTACCCTATGAGAACACGTATATTTCTAAAATGATTGATTCTAAGGAAGCAACCATCCTTGAAGACATGCCTATTGTGAGGAAATTCATTGAAGTGTTTCCTGAGGAATTATCTGGTCTTCCTCCTATAAGAGATGTTGAATTCTCAATTGATCTTATACCTAGGGAGTTTCCAATATCCAAGAATCTGTATTGAATGGATGTTTTGAAGCTTGAGGATCTGAAGAAACAATTATAGGAGAATCTGGATAAAGGGTTTATACACCCAAGTGCTTCACCATGGGGTGCACCGGTCCTTTTTGCCAAGAAGAATGATGGGTCAATGCACCTTTTCATTGATTATCATGAGCTCAACAAAATCACGATAAATAACAAGTATCCTCTACTCTAAATTGATGACTTGTTCGATCATCTATAGGGATCACAATACTTCTCCTAGGTGTATTTGTGGTCAGGATATTACCAGGTAAGGGTGAAGAAGGAGGATATCCCCAAGACTACTTTTCGTACAAGGTATGGGCACTATGAGTTCATAGTAATGCATTTCAAACTCACTAATGATCCATCAATATTCATGGACTTGATGAATAAAGTCCTTAGAGATTAACTCAAAAAAAATTTGGTAGTCTTTATAGATGATATTCTAATATACTTCAAAAACAAGGAGGAGCTTGAGGAGCATCTAAGAACTATACTAGAGACCTTGTGAAAGGAGAAGCTCTATGATAAGTATAACAAGTGTGAGTTATGGTTGAAGGAACTCTCATTCATGGGTCATATCATCACAAGCAATGAGATATCTATGGATCCCTCCAAGATAGCTACAATTGAGGGATGGATGAGGCCAACATCAGTAATGGATATCTGTAGCTTCCTAGGGTTAGCTTAATATTATCACCAATTTGTGAGAAATTCCTCACGATTTTCAAACCCTCTTACTAAGATAACTCATAAGGGAGTCAAGTTTTCTTGGAGTGATGAATTAGAAGAGATCTTTAAGGATTTGAAAAGGAGTCTTCTCATTGCATCTGTTCTCACATTACCCACAAGTGGAGAATTTTTTTGGGTATTTAGTGATGCTTCAAAAAAGGGAATGTGCTATGTGTTGATGAAAAATGAAAAATTCATTTCCTATGATTCAAGGAAATTGAAAGTTCATGAGAAAAAATATCCAACACATGATTTTGAGTTGGCTGTAGTAATATTATCTTTAAAATTTTGGTGAAATTACTTCTTTGGGGAGAAGTGTGAAATATATACGGATCAAAAAAGCATCAAATATATATTCACACAAAAAGAGTTGAACATGCACCAATGAATATGATTAGAGATGATAAAATACTATGACTGCTTAATCCATTACCACCCTAGGAAAATGAACAAGGTGGCAGATGCTCTAAGTAGAAAGGACCCAACAATTCTATCATTTATGAGAATTGAAAAGGAACCAATCTTATTATATTTGGTGAATATGGAAATGGAAATCATAAAAAAGGAACATCATCAATCCTTTCAAAAATTATTTCTCAACCGTCTCTTTTATAAAGGTTAAAGATGATCAAAAGGATGATGTGGGAATTAAGAAGAAAGTGGAAACTATAAAAAAAGGGAAATACTCAGCGTTCAATGTTAATGAAGAAGGAATTATGATATTTGGGACAAGACTATGTGTTCCATAAAATACAGAGTTAAAGAATGAACATTTGGATGATGCATATAGTTTGAATTTCTCCATTCACCCAGGAAACACAAATATGTATCGAGATCTACGAGATAATTATTGGTGGGATAAAATGAAAAAGGAGATCGTTTAGTATATATCAAAGTGACTGGTATTTCAGTAAGTGAAAGTTGAGAGGTATAATTCTAAGGGGATGATGCAACCATTATCCATACCAGCATGGAAATGGGAGAACATCACCATGGACTTTGTTACCAGACTTCCAAAGACATCCAAATGAAACAATGTTTTCTAGGTTGTTGTGGATCGTCTTACAAATACTTCATACTTCATTGAAATTACAGAGGATTTATTATTAGATCAACTGGAACAGATATATATCAGAGAAGTGGTAAGGCTGTATGGAGTACCACTATCTATTATATTCGATTGAGATATAAGATTCACCTCTAAGTTCTGGAAGATTCTTCAACATGATATGAATACTGAGACGAACTTCATCACTACTTATCATCTTAAAACTAATGGACAATCTGAGCGGACTATCAAAACACTTGAGGACATGTTGATAGCATGATCAATGGACTTCAAAGGAGGATGAGATCCAAATCTTCATCTGGTTGAGTTCTCTTACAATAAAAATTTCCACTCAAGAATCCAAATGGATCCTTATAAATCCCATTATAGGAAGAGGTGTAGAACACCAGCATGTTGGGATGAAGTTGGGGAGAGAAAATTCGTAGGTCCAGAAATGTTCAAAGAAATGGTGGAGAAGGTTAAGACCATCCAATATCACATTAAAGTTTCTTAGAGTCAACAAAAGTGCTATGCTGATAATCATCAAAGAGACCTAGAGTTTGATGTTGGAGACATGGTATTCCTTTGCATATCATCGTGGAAGAGAGTTATGATATTTTGGAAGAAGGTAAAGCTTAGTCCAAGGTACATCAACCCTTTGGAGATCCTTCACATTGGAGCAGTGGCCTATCGACTAACACTCCCGCCGAACCTATCTCAAGTACATGATGTATTCCATGTACCACTCTTGAGTAAGTAGATACCTAACCCATCGCATGTACTCAATCTGTAGGTGGTACCATTGGATAATGACCTCTCCTATGAAGAGAATCCAATGAATATCTTAGATCATAGGGAAAAAGTTCTATGAAATAAGAAAATTCCCTTCGTCAAGGTGTTGTGGAGAAACCACAAGTTTGAAGAGGCAATGTGGGAATTAGAGGAAGTGATAAAGAAGAGTTACCCACATCTATTTTAGTGTAGGAAAATGAAATTTGGAGGTAGAAATTTCTTAAGGGGGAATATTGTAATGACCCAAACTTTTTTTAATGAAAATTCAACTTGATCTATTTAAATGTCTTATTATGTATAATGGTTATATAAAACATATTCACTTCCTTGGTTTTATGTTTTTAGATTTTAAAATACCATTAAGAATTGTTACCATTTCTAATATATCTATTTAATAGTGACCATATGATTAGTATAAATATATGACTTTAACAAATCCAATTTACTCAGACAAAGGAAGCGATGATCTCATCCAGTAGAATTTCTCCATATGAAGCCCATTTTTTAGAGATTGGAAAGGAGGTAGCATCACTAGGCTTATCGTTTGACCAATACCAAGATAATATTAAACACATTAATCTTGAATGGAACCGCCCATGGTAGAAGTGGAAGTTGATAGAGATTACCACCTAAGTGATATTATCCGATCCACCCCAATAGTTTGTCACCATCGCACACATTACCATTAGGTATTATGTGGGTTTTATAAGGGGTTATGTAACAAGACCCTAACACTACTATTATGTTCATTATTTTTTGTATAAATAATATATATTCATTTCATTATTGTTACTTTGTAAATATTTTTTAAAGTAAAGATAGTATTTTTAGTTAATATTCAATTAAGAAATATATTTTGATGAATTAATGAATTTTTGTAATTAAATAATATTTTAATAAAATATTATTATTACTAAATTACTTTTTATTAAATATAAATGATTGTATAATCATTATGAAAACAATTGTAATTTTTATTAAGGTTTGGAAATTGTTTTTGTCAAAACCCATGAATTTTCAATAAATATCAGTTTTTATTTTAAAAGTGAAAATGCAAAGATTTATAAAAAAATTTCGATAAAATTAATATTATTTTTTGAATCAGTACATCAAAATTATCCAATGGTGAATCTTTCATAATTTTCTGAGACAATCAATTTTTTAGGTAATAATTAAATACTGTTTAAATATATAATGTGTTTTATGACATCATAATGAACCAATAGTGATGTAATAAAATAAAATAAATTTTATTTTTGGCTAATATATGTTTTACATTTAAAATAATTTGATTTTATATTTGTTTGATTAATTTTATGGTGCCTTAGAGGACCCTCCAAGACTTATAAAACATTTTAACTTTTAATATGATTTTCCTGAGAGTGTGACTCACCAACACATAAGAAAGCTTAATATTTTAATAATTTCGGCCATTGGACTTATAAAATAATTTTTTACAATCCACTTTTTAAAAAACTATGGGTTGGATTGTGGGTTTGATTAGTTTGATGTGTGGTGTCCAAAACCTAAATAATAATGAATTCCCTCTCTTTTCCTATATAAACCCACCCAAGATCCCATTTCTCTTCACTAAAAACCCTTGGATAACGTCCCTAATCTCCCTATTATCCTCCCAAGGTTCCCCAATCTCTCAATAAGCCTATATCAAGCCTCTCCCAAGCCTCTAGATCACGCTTTCAAGTAAGGGATTTCTTCCTCTCTCTTATTTTTGTCCAAGTTTCTTTGTATTTCTATACCTTTGTCTTTTCAAATAACAATGTTGGGGTATGATTTCTCACCTCCCCCATATTTCTCTCCTTATGTTTTAATGATTATATACCCCTTTATATCTCATTAATTCCTCCCATGTACACCTTTTACCATGCTGAAATTCCGTAAGGGATTTCTCGCTCCTCATTTACATTCAAGAAATTCTTTTGTATTATGAATATAAATTCCATTACATATGTTGGGACATGTATCAATATGACCCCATTACTATCCATTTAATTTAAATATTATGATACAAACCTTTATCTCTCATCTGCCATTTTATGAATTCTTATGTCATGCCGTTATGCTCTCGAAATTGCACTGTGATTTTTCAAGCCAAAGTCATTATGTAGTGAATACCATGACCATTTCTCTATCAAGGGTATTAAACTTTATGAACATTTACTTATTGATTATAGAGTTTAATGTATGAATTTAAAATTTCTTTATCTTATAATAAATGATGATGTTTAATGAATCCACGTAATATGATCCATGTGGCACACTTACGCATGAAATGAAATGATTAAGAAGGGTGCACCCTAATAGCACTCCAATGCATTGGGTAAATATTAGTATCATGATACATCAAGTGTAATGAGGGTTTACTGATTATAATTAAAGTTAAATGAGGGTTTACTCATTCTCTATGTGCAATTATCCTTGTATCTTTCTAATATCATGTTAAATGTTGATTCCACATTTTCATGTTATGATAATCATTCTATATCATGCCTTTATGTTCATGTTTCTCTTATTCTCCTTTGATATGCCTATTTCCTAACATGTATTATATTATTCATGTTATGAATTATTTACTCTCTTACTGGGCTTTATATATCACCCTTTTCTTATGAATGCCTTCAGGTTATCCCATGAATTGCTAAGTACGAAGGAATGTGTGTGGTCATGTAAAATAATTTTTCAATAAAGATGTGTATATCATGTTTTAAAATGTTATGTAATGTTCCTAAGACCAAAATAAACTAGACCTCTTGATATTTTATTTGTATCAAGTGAATATTTTATGTAATAAACTATGTTTAAGTGTGAAATACAGAGCAGTTTTGTTATACACAATAATAGTAACCAACAACTTAGGGTGTTATGGGTCATCCCTGGTATATCCACCCCATTCCATTTTCATCAGTTCAAATTTTTGGGTTATGAAATACTAGACCCATATTCAAACTATCTAAGTGGACTAGATATCCCTAATAATTCACCATCCACCACCACCCGTTAAGGTAAGGATGTAAGGGTTTATGGACTATCATGGATATTCATTCCTCATGATTTCTATAAGAACACAGGGTTCCAAAACCCTTCACGAACATTCACTATTCAAAATATCAATTAATAATGTAGGTTTCCATAACCCTTTGTGGACACTCATTTTTATGAATCCCATCAAGGATGTAGGTTTATCAAACCTTACATGAATACCCATCCTTCACAGTAATATAATTTCTGATTCAAAAGACCATAAAATATAGAAATAGGATGTCTGAGCTAAAATACCATAAATTAAAATAATAAAAGGTCCAAGATAAAAAACCCTAAACTATATAAATAGAAGGTCCAATATAAAAGACCCTAAAATAAAGCAATATAATGTCCATTATAGAAGACCCTAAAATACAACACAACTATTTTCTAGTTTGTAAAACCTTAAAATATCCAACCGAAGGGGGAAAATGCTCACCATGTTGAAAATCCAAAAAGGGAACTCTGGGTAAAATTTGAGTCTCTACTAACTGTACATACACTCTGCGAGATCCAGGAAATATCAATCAGTCATACAATGGAAAAGACAAGAAACATGTTATGTTGAAAACTAGAAAGAGGTTAGCCTAAGTAAAATTCAAGTCCATGCCCTTTAAGTCTCCATTCATATAAATATTTTAAAAAATTTAGGGAAATATAAATAAAAGTGATAAAAATCTTGTAGGGATCATTAATTATCCCTTGAAAAAATGAATCTATACTTGTTAAGTCCCTTATATTTGGAATAAGTTAGATAATTCTCCATCTGGGATGTATATCTTACTCAAATTAGCCTTTTTAATCTATAAATATCAAGACAACTAAAGAAGGTACATCAATGAGGAATATCATCTTGGTGGGAATTCATGAGAATTTATTAAGAATAATCTTTTGTAAATTAAGAACTCAAATCCATACATTTGGGTTTATTTTTTATTACACAAAGGATAAATATCTTTGATGGTTCATGCAACATCTTTACCAAAACATGGGTCTCTACCCAGAGTTTCATCATAAGACAATGACATTCCCCTTTCTATGTATGATATAGATACATTTATCACAGCACTACTAAAAATTGGGAATTTAAAAGCGCTATAAAACACCTTTAACAATTCTAGAAAAGCACTGTTAATTGTGGAAAAGATAGGGGGTCCCCTTTAAAAGTGCTATTTTGGGTGCTGATAAAGGCCCAATTTATCAGCGCTATTTTGATCTCTGATAATGGACACCTTTATCAGTGGTTAATTAGCGCTGATAAAGGCCAATTTTCCTAAGCAAACCCATCACTTGTACACCTGAACACCTGCACACAAATAGCATATGCACACATAGTACAAAACCACACCTGAACACATAGCTCACAACAAAACACCTATACACAAACAAAGCATAGAAGAACAAAAAAACACACACAAGAGTTTCACAAACAATGTTATATACATTTACTTCAAATCATGATTACAAAAAACACACTACTATATACATTTCAAACAATGTTTTATATTGTTACAATTACAACTATCCAAAAAATAGTTAAAAACATTAATATTTCATCCTTTTTGAATTTGTAATCCCCTCTCAAAAATTGTCATCCATGGTATTAGTTGTTGAACAAAGCATCCGAACTCAAGAAAAAAATTCCACCTATATAAGAAAACAAATATTATGTTAGTAATATAGTAATGAAATAAATTAAACATTAATATGAAAGAATACATTAATAAAATGTCAATTTTTAATAAAAAGACACATTTGGGTAGTTAGGGGGCCGTAAGACTAGATGATACTTGATACCTGACCTTGATATGGGTAGGTAATAGGTCTTGAGACCATATGTTGTGTGACATGGTGTGGTAAAGGAGTTTAAGGGTGGTGAGATGTGTTACTTATTACAACCTTTTCTATTGGAGATATTTCTATATATACAATGATATGGTTGTTTGACCATCATGATATGTGTTACCTGTTACAACCTTTACATGTCCATATTTCCTTGGATTGAATTAATATTTTAGAAGAGTCTCAACATGATTCATTTAATTATAAATATTTTTTTGTTAAGATTACATGTATGAGAAAATAAGATAAGGAAATGTCAACAACAACATGTAATCCAAAAGGTTTCATTTATTGACAATAAAAAATGGGAGGAATCTCCACAGTCTAGAGTCTCTCCCATAACTCCCCAAATATCTGGGGTTGGATAATGTTAGAATACTAAAAATAGTATGTTCTCAGAATACCCCCTCGAGCTCAGCTAGCCAATGCTCTAGAGTTTCTATGGATTATCACAAATGATTAACTGATTTAGTTTCCACATCTACACCCTATTTTAGTGCCTCTTCCCTACTAGCAACATCAAATTTGAACTTTTCTACCACATTGATAAGATTATGATTCTCTATCATTGTTTTCTCTACAACATTGAGCATTTATTATAAGTAATAAAATTCATGTTAGAGGCTGTCTATCTCATACCTACCATCAATGACTAAATTTTTATAAACTTCTACTTATATTGTACACATGGATGCTTTATTCAAGTCCTCATTGTCATGTTGAATGTTTGAATTTTATGCCTCCACCATTGATACTCTTATCTCGATAAACATATTTTTCTCCCTCATGGTGAACACCTTTTTCACATTAGCATGGACTTATTGATAATATAATTTACTATAATTAGATTAGATCCCCCATCGACTGGAACTTCTTTCATGGGAACCCCATACATTGTTACCAAATCTGTTGGCACCCTTCTTGTTGATGGTGTTGGATCTAAGTACATAATTTCCTTATAAGACATCTAGAGAGTTGTGGGTCTTCAGGAAGATATTTTTTTTGTCTAGAATCTAACTTTTTGATGATGTTTGAGCCCCTGTGTCCTCCTCCTCATCCACTATTAGAAGATCTATGTGCTTTATCACCAATGAAGCCAATTGACCATTCAGGTATGATCGGACCAAGGTATCGACATAATCCTTGGAGAGGCCAAAACCTACACTATCTAGAGGGAAGGTCACTTGAACCTAAGTTTCCTATTAGATGAACATTATACACTATTTGTGATCCACCACGGGATGTATTTCTGAACAGATGTGGGGAGGAGTGGGGAATTTCATCTGAATGCACTCAACTATCTCCCAAAGTGGTATGATGCATACCACCTGTAGAATACCTTTCAGTTAATCCAAGTGGATAAAACAACCTCACGTATGTTTGAAATATATGCTTAGGATACAGGACCACCCTTTACATTATTGGTAATTTCACTGGTTGGTGCTCCATACGGTATAAAAAAACTGATCATATTGGTTCACTTTTCTCTTGATCTCCTAATTATTTAGTGTGATTAACCAGACCCCACTAAAAATTTATAGAAATTTTCTGAACTGGTAACTTGGAATGTTGTGAGTATTAAGTAACTCATATACACCAATGTGGGCCCCCATCCAACCCCACCACAATTGGAAGGGGCTGAATATTCTAAATGGGGCATACCCCTATAGATGTTGTGAAGTTGGAAATATAACTTATCCAACATGGGAACAAACAAGATGATAATCGTACCACCTACAATCACCTCTACCATCATTAAGGTGGAGACTATAAATCCACCTTTTTTTCCATTGTGAATAAGTACCCTCTTAGGTACATTACTAAGAAGCTTACTAGATGGAGAAGGTGATGGCCTAGGAGGTAACTAACCATCCCTAGTCATTGAATTGAAACTCTTAAACTATTTTAAAGTGATAACCCTCTCCCCCATAGGATTCTCATGATGGAAAATCCTTGGGATTATTATTCAGACACTCATGCTGAGTCTTCTTGATGAACAAGTCACCCACTTCTTGAAGGGGATGTCAACCCTTGGACATGGGTCCTTCCCAAGGGATGTCCTGGCTAGATTGATGAGATCCTTCATAATGGGAGGATTTTATTCCATGTCATCATGAGTATATGGTAGATGAATTTACTCATCATACTTGTCTCTTAAAATCATCACACCATAGATCATCTTAATGTCCCATATACTGATGTCGAACTCACCATACATAAAATGAAATGTTCTCATGTATTGACTCTATAAAATGAATAATTCTACCATCATAATTTTTTTTCAATAAGTAAGGGTTTGGTAAACCTAAATAGATTCATAAAATCCTATCTTTTTCAGCTCAACCACAAACTCTGTGGCGGTACACTGAACCAAGAAGGGACTACCCCAGTTCATCCCAAAGCTTCCACCTGATCAAATAACCCAACCAAATAACCATCCAAAATTCAAATTTGATATAGAATTATACATTTTTATATTTAAATATGGGTTTTAAGCTCCAAATCTTGTTAGAACCCTTTAAAATCAATCCACATAGGATTAAAAATTAACCGTTAGAGATGTCTTCTTTGGAGATGGAATTACCCACATATGAGATGTTCTCCATGAATATATTATTAGTCTTAAGGATGTAGGAGGGAGACATGATCCCTTAATGAGGTGGAGAGATCATAGAATCATTTCAAATAAAAACCCCATATAAGGAAAACTAATTAGAAAATTGAAAATCCAAGATATTTCTTCTCATCAAGATTTTAAGATGCTTGTGAGTGGACGGAATGACTATGCACTTGTCGACTTCCACACTATCGACCATTGTAGTCCATTTAACTATAGCCTCCTCAGCTTCAATTATTTAATTCATTTGTATAATTACACGACCCTTGAATCTTTATGTGATCATGTAAATAAGACAATAATACACAAATCATTGTTCAAGTGAATTAAATTAATTGATTATGTGATTTGTTTATGTGATTTGATCATATGATGAGATCACACAATCAGTTCACATGAAGCATTCATACAAAAGAGCTTATGTGACATGATCATTGATGTGATGTAGGTTCTATATGAGGTGTGTATGCTTCTAGGCATTGATGTGATGCAGGTTCTATATGAGGTGCGTAGGCACCTAGATTTTGATGGGAAGACATATGTATATATGATGCAGGTTTATTTGAGAAATTGTTGAGATGTAAGATCTATGTTCAATGATTTTATTGTGCAAACATCAATATTACCTCTGTGATTTAGCAGACACACCGTCATTTCTCTTCCTACAAAGGCATTTCACATGGACAAAAAATCTTCTAAAATAAACGAACCCAGCAAGGAATAATGAAAACCAAATCAAAGTTTCATTATATAATTTTTCATTAAAATAGACATATTATATCATAACATTACATTTAAATCTTTCCAAATGGTGTATTTAGTCCAGATATAATCTAATAACAAAGCTAATGATTCTTTGTGCACTTTACTATTGTTGGTTAACTACCGCTTAGCAAAGAATCTGACCTGAACTTCTAATTCGGCATCCCCGTGATGCTATCATCGGACACCATCTCCATGATATCAGCATTCAACGTTCACTTTTCCTTCTATTACTACACCTATTTACCTAGTAAATGGGTTAAGGAAGAGAAGGAAAAGTGAACACTGAATGATGATATCATCGAGATGGTGTTGGATGTGAGCATCAGGGGGAAGCCGAATCAGAAGTTCATATCAGATGGTATTCTAAGTAGTATTTAACCAAAACTAGTGAAGATTAATTAGTTTTTTTATTAAATTTTTTAGTGTTGCACAACCAATATTCTTCTAACACACTGCATCAGTAGACACATCTACATAAATGACCAAAATATAGAATATAATTGATCTATGCCATAATAGTTTAGGTATAGTGCTTTTGGAAACATGGAAACATAAATAACTAATTCATAAGATCCTATCATTAAGTTATGCTTTACTAAAAATGAAAATCATTTCTAAAACCATTCTTCATAACCTAATGATATAAAACATAATAAAGGGTGATCATATATTCTCAAAAAGTGTAAAAAGTTGAGATATCAATGATCATATAAAGATAAAATAACTAGTAGGAATTTAACTTCATCCTATTTGTGTACAATATTTCATAAAGAATGCTACCCATTCATTTCTAAACACATCTATATCATCTTGTGAATATGAGTTTTTGCGACAGTCATAGTAGTATTGAAAAAATATAAATACACAAAGGATTAATAAATATTTTAAAATATCTCTTAATTATTTTCGAAAATAACTCTTCTAGGATGCTAGTTTGTTGATTAAATATGATCTATTTAATAAATTTACAAACATAATAACCATTGTCTTTTCCATTTTTTTTTATTTTAGACACTGCCGAAACATCAAGAAAAATATGTAATTTGTTTTGATATGTGTTTGGATAGTGCAATATTATTATATATAACAGGATACTTTTCCATTTGTAGATCTTGAAGGCATTCTTTTCCTTAGGCCCTAGATTCATTCCATGAAGTAGAAGATATTGATGCACCTCCCTATCATAACAGAATCCTCATTAAAAGATAATATAAATTATATAACTAGATTTTTAGTTCTAAAATGGTGGATCTAGTGTATTAAAAATTGAAAAACACCATCATGCGTGGTCAGTTTGTTGCATATCCATTCATTAAATCCAAAAAATAAATCTTTGGAGTATCCAAACTGAATACAATCAACATCCAATGCTGCCTAAAAACATAAAAATGAATAATTAATGAAAGAAATGAAAATATAGTTGATATGATTAAATTGCATAGTTTTACCCCTACATCGTTGGTATTAAAAAGAGTCTGTCATCCACATTTTTTTTCAAATGATTTGACCAGGGATGACATTATTTCAGCCTCTTTATCATAATCTATTTCTTCTTTTGAAGAGGTGATGTGAGGACTAGCGAGTCCAAATTTTTGTTCATGGGGAAATCCCTTCATTTGTTTTTCATATATACGCCTAATAAAAATATGAAATGTATTTAGTAATAATTATTATAGCATATTAGCTTTTGTAAAATCAAATCATGAAAACATACCTCATGTATACATTTACAACTGAGGTGCCTATCCATTCATAATTGAGGATTTTATTTACATTTTCTGCACTAATGAAATCTGATTTTTCCTCTCCGTACATATTTTTTTCAAAATCAACTGTGTGAGAATTTCTGTCTATCAACTCTGTATCCACATGAGTTAGTAATGATATTAAATGTGGACATAGAATGAGCAGGGTGAAGGTTATCTTAGTAGATCATTTCAATTGTATCGTTGATCCTTGAGATTGTTTTGAGCTAATCATTCATTTCACACCCTTCTCTTTTTCATTCTGTAATTCAATAAATTTGTTTAGAACATTTTTCATTAAATGTTAAATGTTCAGCTTGAAAAATAAATTGGAAATGGATACATCCTTGCTGACATGTTTTTTACAAGAATTCACGGCCATACGATGGATTTTCTAATAGCTTGTTCGACCGTATGAATGTCTTCATCTTCATTTGGAATAGGTATTTCGACACTCTACTCATTATCTATGTTAATCGACACTCTGACATGATCTGTTGGAAGTTTTCTATTGTGTATCATGTCATTATACATACTAAACACTGTAGCCCACGCTACAAGCCGATAGGTGGGAGTTAATAGATATAAATCATAGTCATTTTCACACTGTAGAATATTAGTACAGGAAAGGTATCAGTGTCTATGTGAATTAAATTTCATAGAAAAAATTATTATAGCATTGACTACCTCATCTAAGTAAGGTATTTTAGGGGAATGACTCACCTCAAAGCTGGTGGGGGTGGGGTAGGATCTTCACGTATGGGTTGTTGTTGAGTTTTTTCTTCTCTTTGCCTCCCCCCATTAAACTTTCTATCATCTCCTTCTGGTATTGTAACTCTTCTTGAAACATAACTATTGTTTATGCCATCATTTTCATTTTCCCAGTTTTATCCTCTGCTTATTTTTCTTTCTGAAAATATTTTTGGGGTGACACCCAAAAACCCACACCTCTGACGTGGCCATAATGTTTTGGCTGCTTCAAGGCCGTTGAAAGTATGTAGGCATATGGTGTGGGTGTTGTTGATTCCTTTGACTATGTTAGATAGAAAAAATAGTAAAATAATTATTCATTGTTATGTAATAGTGATTTAAAGAAAATCAAATTTATATTATGTCATACTTACACATGTTTCCCACACTTTTTGTGTGTTTTCATGTATCAGTATCCACTATTTATTTACACAAGCCTCCTTCCATAGGACATGTCATGGGATGGAAGTAGCTTTTGATTTTTATTCATCAATATGTATATAAATAGAGGAACATAGTTATGGTGTTGTTTTATGTCACATAAAAGTATTATGGTAGATTTAAAATACATACCAATTTTTTTCTCAAGTGAAGTGTACCCCATCCTTGCTTTACAGCAGGGGTACACTAGTTTTGTTGCCTATTCTTTATTTTTAGCACTCAGTTGTTGTTTCATAAATAAAAAAATTTCAATAAAAGTGATCAATACAAGAAACGTCAAATAATGTATTACCAGACACAATGTACTTGAAAAGACTGATCCCTATAACGGTTGCTAAACGCATCCCATGCTCCTTGGGATATCAAGTGCGCATAAAGAGGAGGTGGGTGCAGCTTGATTTTTCCTTTGGCATCTTTAAGATGATATTTTGTTAAAATTGTGCGAAAGCCTATATGAATCCTTCCTGAAACTCTTAATACATATTCCTTGTGTGAATCATCTACTATAAATTCACTCTGTAATGGATGATGAAGAGTAATTCAATGTTTTGGTATTTTATTTTTATTTTAATAAATTAAATAAATTATATAATAATGTTTCCATAATATCATCCCACATTAGTGTCTTATTCCTAGTGAAATCATGGTTCCACGACTGCACATCAATCGGCATGCGTTGCCGAGTGAGGATTCCAATGTAGCTACTATAGATGGATTTGTTGTGGTTAACATGTTGGCCGCACTTATTCCATCCCACCTCAAATTTGATGCCTTTTTCTTTTGCCTTAAGGATTTTGGCTAACACTATCAAAATACGATACTCTTGTTTTTTTCACCTTCAAGGTTTCATTTCCTACCATTTACTTAGAAGAATCATCATTATGTTCCTCTAGAGCACTATTATCAGTACTAGGAATAGTAGTAATAGGTTGAGAAACCTATTGTACCTCTACACTAGGACCAACAACAACAGGTTGAGAAACCTATTGTTGCTCTACACTAGGACCAACAACAGTAGGTTGAGAGACCTGTTGTGCCTCAGGATTGGGTCCATCAACAGGTGCATAAGTCAATATCTTTAGAAGTGGTTTAACATTAATTTAGATTACATAAAATCAATAGAGAACAAATAATAACATAACGTAACATAATGTATATTACAATAAGAAAATAACCTGATTATTAAACTATATTTTTTTAAAGGCTGAAGAGATTTGAACCCTCTATCGACTATATAAATTCCTTCATTGTGGTCTCCTATAACATACAAAACTTCATCTATATTTGGACCACTGAGAAATAATTGTGAATTCACACTAAAAGGGTTATAAACCATTGAACTTTCATTTGACCCTTCTGTTGTTTTGGTCGATAATAGAACAATTGACCAATTTTGGTTTTTGGGATCTGGAAAATAAAATACTTGTACTGCCTGTGATACCATTATAAATGGTTTTTCTTTATCTCATTCCTTACTAAAATCAACTTTCACAAATCCCAATTCATCTATTTTAACAACACTCTTGTTATCAACCCACTAGCTTGAAAAATTGGAACTTGGAATTTTGTATAATCCAACTCTCATATTTTTTTGATGATGCCAAAGTAAAACATATTTGCAGAAATTAGATTTCTGTCCTTAGAACTGGAAACATGCATCGATTCAGCCACAAGTGTAACACCACTATTCTGCATGGTACTATCTTCATCATGTTCATTAGTATAGAATGTATAACCATTAACTATAAGAATTGTAAGATAATAAATACACACTTGCTCCTCTGGATATCCATCTAAGTCGTTCTAAAATTGAGTCTATATTTTAATCTAACTTCTTAAAAATATAGCCCTAAAACCATCCTATAAACTGTCGATTATGTGTATATGATATCCATTTTTCATCCCTAGATGGATTCAAATACTTAATAATTTCATTGTGGGTTTGAACATATGGGTCAACGTTGAAACTATTATGCAAAACGTAAAGGTGGGACTGCTCCCGATCTGTAATATTGATTGTGACAACCTCTCTTCCAGAAATTCCTTCACCCTCAAGCATCCTAGTGTGACAAGATTTCAGTAGGCCAATGTTTTTCACACTTGACAGGTATTTGGTACAAAATTCAATGGGTTCCTCAATAATATATTGTTTCGTAATACAAACCTCTAGCTGACTTCGATTTTTGACTTACCCTTTCAAAATATTCATATATCGTTCAATGGGGTACATCCATCTGTAATGTACATGACCACATAGTCGAATATATCTCAACAAATGAACCATCAAATGAACCATCATATCAAAGAATGTCGGTGGGAAGAACATTTCCAATTCACATAATATGATGACAATTTCTCTTTCCCTAGTTTGAAATTTCTCCGGGTCTATAACTTTACTGCATATAGCTTTGAAGAAGAAACAAAGCTTCTTAAATGTATGGTAGAAATTCTTGGAAAAAATACAACGTAAAGCTATAGGAATTATATCTTGCATCAAAACATGGAAATCATGTGATTTCATACCCTTTAACTTTAAATCGCTCATTGAAATGATGTTCTTGATATTTGACGAATACCCCTCTGGAACCTTTACGTCATTCAAGAAGTTAAAAAAACTGATATCTCTTTTTCCTGGAAGGAGTGTAAGTAGTAGGAGGAAGAAGTGTTCGTTTTTCACCCTTCACTAGTGCCAACTCTTTTTTATATTACCATCTCAACCATGTCCAATCTAGTCTTAATTCCATCCTTTGTTTTTCCAGGTGAATTTAGAAACATGCTAATGACACTATCACATATATTTTTTTCAACATGCATAACATCAAGAAAATGTCTGACATACAGACAATTCTATTATGGTAATTTAAGACAAAAAATGACCACTTTTTCCAATAGTTTTTCATAAGGTTTTTCAAAAATAGTTTACCAAAAGTAGTGTCCACATATTTTAATTTCTTAGAAAATTGATCACCTATTAGTGGAGATAGTGTTGTATGTTCTTCTGAACATCCATCAAATGATGTCGTCCAAGATCAGTACTTATTCCATCGGGGTAGAAATCTATGATGTCCTATAACCACAGTTTTCAATGATTGTTTAAAACTAATTGATTGTGTACCTTTTTCGAAAATGGTACACCCTTGATTACCTTTAATGCTATATCCTGACAAATTTATATAAGCAGGAATGTCATTTATCATCCCGTAAAACATGGATATCAAAGTAAAATCTTCATTTTTGTAATAATCATACAACGTAACACATGAATCCCAAATTAATTTCAAATCCTCGATCAATAGAGACAAATAAACATCAATATCATTACTTGGTTGTTTTGGTCTTGATATGAGAATAGATAACATGATGTATTTTCATTTCATGCATAACCACGGTGGTAAGTTATAATTTACCAACATAACCAGCCATGTACTGTGACTTCTGCTTTGAAAACCATAAAGATTCACTCCATCTGTAGATAACATAAGACGAAGGTTTCTCGACTCGTTTCAAATTTAGGATAATCATTATCAATTCTATTCCATTGAGGAGAGTCTTATGAGTGACATAGTTTCCCATCTTTAATTATTATATCTGCATGCCATGTCAATTTTCCCGCAATCTCCTCACTTCCATATAGGCTCCTAAACCTTGGAATGATTGGAAAGTACCATACAAATTTTGTATTATTGGATTCATCTTTATTATATCAATAAACACCACACTTTGGGAATTCTTTAATTGATTTTTGGTCCTTGTGAAAAAATATATAGTCATTCAGGTAGGCACGCATTCTTTCAGAGATAATACCCATCAAGCGTAGCATTTTTTTAGCATCATATGTTCAGCTCAGGATCTCATTATCTTCTAGGATCATGTCATTCAGGAGAGCAAGTAGTTCCGTAAAACTAACATCACTCCACCCATTACCTAATTTCAAATTATACAGCTTCAGTATGGATAACAATGGGGTATATTTAGTGAAACCAATAAACAATGGTGTCTTTTCACAACTCTTTAACTTCTCAAATAGTTTTGTAGAATCATGAATTTTATCTTCAACTTTACTTTTTCATTTCTTAAATATGATCTTTATCATCATTCAAATCTGTAATCACATCCTCCATATGATCATCTTCATTATTCATGCTTATAATCATATCAGATGATCCATAAAATGTAATGCTATCATAGACACTACCTGCATTAATTATTCCCCATGTCTATTCCAACATGTATAACTTTGATCTATTCTGTGACAAATCAGGTGTTCTTCCAACTCCTATGAACTAATTTGTCTTTAATAAAAAACGTAAACACGGAAAAAGGATTTGAGAAGGGTTATATGTATTATATTTTTCAAAATTGATAAACTCTTCCACGCCATATTCATACAATTTTTTGAAGAAATTGGAATTAATCCATTATTTATTCATATTCATCCTATTTGATACTATAATATTAATATTTAACAAAATAATTACACAACAAATGTTCAACAAGGGCCATCATCCAACTATAATAAATGAAACCAGCTATGGTAAACAATACCCTCACCTCTCCATGCATTACTCGGGACCAAAGTAGATCACACCCATATTACAAACTACATGATCAATGGAATTAGCTATGTGAATCCCTTGTACTATAATGTTTTAGTATCCCACATGTGATCTATACGCATTGCTGTAAACCAGTTTTTTAGTGTTTCTCTAGAAACATAATGTCTCTAGTCAAGAATTATGGTACTAAAATAATAGATGGTATTATTTTTAATATAGTTCTTGTGGTTGGAAAAATTCATTACAGGTTGACTAGGGTGTCCATATGTGTTTCATAGAGTCCTCTAGTGAAGTGGTTTTCTAAGATTCAGTGGAATTTCACTAGTAGCAAAGTGGTGGTGCCATTGACATGGGAAAAGTTTGGATTGATATTCAATGGTGGAAGAACTAAAACATGAAAAAATGGCATACCAATCATTCTAACAACTGCAACACCATATAAACAGACAATCATGCTCACAATCGCAACACCATACAAACCAAACAATCACAATTTCAGATTTTACAAATCATCCTTTATTCAATTACATTTATTAATTCAGGGGTTATCACAGAAGTTTTATCATCATGGGGAATTAATTCAATAGTAAATTATACGTAAATTTCCAATTTTTATATTCAAATGTTTAACCGGAACCAACCAACATGAAATTCATTTAGTGTGAAAATAAGTACCACCAATGACCACGATTTTCAGCAGGGCGTTTAGCCCATACATTTCACAATCTAAACATCAATATAAAATAATAATAACATGGGAACAAGAGGAAACCAATGAGTAAGAGGAGAAAACTCAACATGAAGGTGCCGTTCAGTGCGTGGTAGAGGTGTGTTCGCAGTAGAGGAGAGGCGCGTGATAGAAGATATTCCCAACTAAAAAGAAAACATAAAATGATAACTCACATGTTAAATAATTTTATTGGTAAATAGTGGGTTTTTATTTTCCATATATGATATCTACTTCCTATTTTTTTTTTAGTATGTACTATTTTTCTAGATGTTCAACTTATGAATGGGACATGTCTGCTTTTAAAGAGAAAGATCAATTTTAATTTAAACTAATTTAGGGGTAAAATATTCCATATTAATTGTATTTTTTCCTAGGGGATCATTGTTATCCGGTAGGGATCATTAATGCCTCTTAGGTTAGTGGAAAGTCAGGTCAGTTGTTGGTTATGATACCATCCTAGTCTTTATAATTTCATTTCCAATTGTAATTGACCCATGTCCATTTAAATATAGGATTTGGGGGGGGGGGGGTGGGGTGTGGGGTCAGACACTAATATTTAGAAGGAATAAGAGAGGTAAAAATTATCCTAGGCTCTCTAATACAAGTGATGAAGGATGAAGAATACACCGGGTGATGGAGAACCACCCAAGAGGAGAGGAGGGGGAGGGTGGTGTAGCACAGATGGGTTCTGGACAAGAAAAGGGAAAAATTCATTAAAAAATAAAAACTTCTATGGGGAAGGGGTGGGATGTCTAAGGGGGTGGGGGTATGGGGGATGCAAGGGTGTGGGGGAGGGGGTGTGAGCTGCTTAGGGAGGGGGGTGGGCTGTCCAGGTGGGGGGTGAAGGGGGGGAGGGGGTGTGGGTTGTCCAGGGGGTGGGCTGTCCACTATGAAACGACCATTAGGGATCTTAAAGAGTGAATTATGAGAGGGGAAAATTATGGGGAAGAGGGGTTTTGGTGATAGGGTCGAGTGGATAATAAGGAATAGGGGAACCTCATTAAAAATAAAAAAAATATCTTTTCATTTCAAGAATAGGGTACATTATGGTGTAGCCTAAGGGTCTGTTGTATAGTGCACCCTATGATGTCACATTGTTGAATTACCACAAGTTATATACTTTAACACTCATCCCCTAGACAGAACCATTAAATCTTGATCATGAATTGTGATGTGACTACATGACTCATGGAATAACATACACCCCCCAAAAATAGTATGGAGGGAATAACATAGAAAACCTCCAACATGATCCAAACCATTAACATAAGGTGGGTCCCATAGATAAAATCACATACATAAAGGAGTACCTAAATTGGAAAAACCAATCTAAACTTTAACAAAATCTAAATCACTAATACAAGGTATTATGTAGGGCTAATAAAATATACTAGAAGTGGGTTGTGAGAAGGTCATAAAAGAGACAACTTACTGCCTGAGAAGGAAATCCAATGTAAGACTGATCCCTTGGCTAAATGAACATACATAAATCAAATCCTAGGGAGGGTATAACATATCTAAACTTCAACACAATCCAAACCACTAAAATAATATATGTGTTGTAGAAAATTGTATATACCCCATGAAGTATAGCCAAAACATAAACATTAAAATATTTGAAAGAATGTTCACCTTGGTGGAGTATCTCTACATTACAATCCCAATGTCTCTAGGAATCATCCTCATCATAGATATATAATAACGATTAAGATACAATGAACAAGCATGGAAGATAAACCTCATCCTAGATCTTAGCTAGCCAATGATTGATACCTAGCATCGACCAAGAGGCTATTACATAAGAAGCTCATACATGACCCATCCTAAGAAGCCTCACTAAACGTATCCATCATTAGCATATCCTATAGTTAAAAAATATACCATGCTGATCCCAAGACCTATAGGTAACAAAATATCAACAAGAAATATCTTTATTCATATTTAGTTACCAACCTACACCACCCCATGTGTGGATTTCCCTACCCTTAAGGTCAAAAGAAATCCACATTATCATTTTCACTAACATCATAATAAACCCTTTTCCATGTTTTGTACCTATAAGGGTTCTAAGGGAGATTTCGCAATTTCATATAGCCATGATAAATATTTTCTGTGGGATAATCAATACAAACCATGACTCAACATGATATAAGATTTAGAATAATCCTTGATATATCATGCACAACAACCTACCCACTAGTTATTCTATCACTAATACCCACCAAGGCATCCTCTCAATCACACTATGCAGTACTACCACAAAGGTCCAAAACTCAAGATAGCCAAATTTCTAGTAAAGGCAGGGTCTTTACGAATAAAGTTCACATCACTATCACTCTACCCCAATTGAAAATCCATATAAAGACCCTTTCCATTTGATTACCATAATTATTCCCTCATAGAAACCTCCACCTATGACCCTTACAACATGATTGATCATATTCTCATTCATATAGTTATAACCTAGGCTATTATTAATTAATAACATGAACCAATAGCACTATAGGGTCCATTAGACCCAACTCTTCACACCAATTGTATTTCTAATACATAAGAGTAAAAATTCATTACAAAAGAGGCTCACTGAGGGGAATATATACTCTTTAGAGGAGACTGTCGGGATAGTCTTCGGATGAGGAGGGCACAACAAAACAGGTCACGTGGACAAGGGGACCACGCAAGGAAGATGAGGAGAAGGAGGTGGAAGAGGAGGAGGAGGAGGCGGTCACAACAGAGGAGGATGAGTCGGTGGCCGGAGGCGGAGGAGGAGGTAGCGACGGTGGAGGAGGAGGAGAAGTAGGGTCACGGAGGAGGAGGGATCATGATGGAGTAGGAGAAGGAAGTGGCGACGATGAAGGAGGAGGACGGTCACGACGGTGGAGGAAAGGGTAGCGGTGTCGGAAGAGGAGGAGGAGGAGGAGGAGGAGGGGTCATGACGAAGGAGTAGTCAATAACGTAGGGTTCAACTTTTACGAAGGCTTGAATGGGTGCAAGGGAGGAGGGTTCTATTAGGGTTATTTTCTAAAAAGAACTGGAACCTTTATTAGTGCTAGTTAAAAGTGTTGATAAATGTATGTTTTATCAGCGCTAAAATAAAAGCGCTGATAAAACATACCTTTATCAGTGCTAAAATTATAGCGCTGATAAAGGTGTAATTTTAATAATTTAATTATATTCTTATATATTTATTTAAAATGATATATAGAATAAATATATATATATTTATTAATAATTATAACTATAAATAGTATATATTTATAAATATTGGTAAATAATTGTTAATATATTTATATTAATAAAATTAGAATTACAAATGTATTTGAAAAGTATTTATATATATCGTTAAAAATATAATAAAATATATTTATTATTTAAATCTATTTAATGTAATTTTTAAGTACATTTTTTAGAACATATATAGTTCACATGGGTAACATTAAGAATTAATCAATATACGACATCATGTAATGTACAAATGAACATTCATGCATCCGATACATAACATATATGCATATATTCGTTGACCAAATTCATTTGAAAACACATATATATTAAACAATTTTAATTATAAATAAATATATTAAAAATTATTATATATTTATAAATAAAATAAATAAAATAAATATGTTAAATATAAAAAATATAATTAATACAATGAATTAATCTAATAAATCTAATAAATCTCTAATAAATATAATAAATCTAATAAATATATTTATTATTTAATGTAATTTATTATAATATTATAATTATTTAATTATATATATATAATTATAATCATAGAAATACTTTTTTTCAATTAAAACATTATATATATATATTTGAATTATTAAAAAATATATATTAATTATATACAGTTGTTTTTTATTTAATATATTCAAATATTTTTTTTTGAATACAAATATAATAATTTTATATAATTAATAATAAAAACTTTTATCAACGCTAATAATAGTGCTGATAAAAGTAGCCTTTATTAGCGCTAAAAAAAGCACTGATAAAGTGTACACCTTTATTAGTGCTTGTTTTAGCGCTGATAAAGGGTACATTTATCAGCGCTTTTAGCTAGCACTGATAAAGGCCCACCCCTTTATTAGCTCTTTCTACTTAACACTGAGAAAGGGAAGTTCTTCCCTTTCCCTGTTTTGTGGTGGTCTAGAGTTCCCCACCTATGAACTTTTGATCCATGTGCATGATTTTGACCATCAGAATAGTATATTTCAAAACTACATACAACTTGATTCCCATTCTCATGGGATAAGAAGTGATGTCCAAGTACCATACATTGAATCCAACCATAAGTTCATTTTCACCCAATCCATGTTCCATCAAGGAATTTACACAAATTATGATTTTAAGGTATCCATGGCCCAATCCAAATCTACTTCATATCTTGGATTAAGTCATGAACCCATGGTCAAGAGTCTTCTCTTGATAACTCATGAAATTCCTCAATCAACACACTCTAGAAAACATTTTCTTATGGGTCTCAATATCAAATTCCTTCAGATGTTAAAATATATAGAAAAGTAGATACCATTTCTTAAGATGAGCCCGTAAGGGGCGTTGCCTGAGAGATCTCCTTATGGCGAACTAGGGTTCCGCTTCCTATGGTTTGCACCACCTTCATCCCGCCCGCTGTTGGATTCATCTGAGACGGGATCGAGCCTGGCTCCCAACCCAGCAAGCGCCCCCTGGTTCCTATCACCGATGACAACCCTGTGACCTCCTCATGTGACACTATCCAAGACTCCTCCCTGAGCGACACTAATTGCGATGAACTCCCTCCAAGATCCCACAACTGGGAGGTTACTACCATTAAGTGCACCCTTAGTCCCCCAGATGCCATGTATGGTGGTGTGCGCAGTCGTTAGGGGTAGAGTTTTTGGGCTTCTAGGTCCACCGCTGCTTGGCCCTGAGTTCAGCTTCACCCTTGTTCTAGTGCTTTGATGTCTCGTGTTGCTGATCCATCTTGGATCCCACTGGCGACGTCGACCATGATCGTTCTCGACAGTAGGAATCCCAATTCTAAACCTTGAGACACTTCCCCAGGAGCACTGTCCACTGCTAACCATGCCTCACCTTCATCCCGCCAAGATGAGGCCAATGTCGGTGTAAGAACCCGGTTCTTATTCTTGAGGTATGAGTTTCTTCTTTTCCTTTTTCCTTAAGTGTTTTTGAGAAAACAAGGGAAATGTGGTAAAAATACAAAATTTATGGGTACACGTTGTGTACTTTTTTACACACATCATGTAATTTGGTCATGTGGGATGAGAATACAGGGCGTGTAGGCTTGTCGGCGATTATGGGTGTAAAAACTAACTACATGCCATGTACTTAGTAATACACACTATGTAATCAGTCGGCAGGTGAAAAGTAAGGCAGTGAAAGTAGCCGCTAGAGGAACAATATTGCACGCCGTGTAATTAGTAATACAGGCTGTGTAACCAAGTCAGCAGGTGAACAATGAGGTGGTGGAAACAAGCTGCCAGTGGAACGGTTAAAAAAATGGAAAGTATATGCTGTGTACTTGAGAGTACACGCTGTGTAATTATGTTTTTTCATTAAAAACAGGAAGTAGCCTCCTCATTCGGTAGAGGAGGCATAGAACTCGCCAGGAGCCACCAGAGAGGAGGCCGAGACTTGGAGGAGCTCCCGATCACACACCGGGACTCTGATTCTTCACCCATCGATCTCATTTGAACCATGTGGGTAAGGCCTTTCCTCTTTTTGAATCTTTCCTTCCAATTTTTTCCCTAAGAGAATTTATTTATGTTTGAATGAATAATATTTTATCTTATATCTACTTTGTTCTTTGTGATTTTGGGAGGCGCCTTTCACATATATCAATCAGAGGAGATCGAGGTAGGTGGTCTTGTGTTTTATCCCAACTGTAGAGTTAATTTCATGTACCGTTGTTCCACGCGCCCTTGTTCAGGGTGTCATGTGGCTAAGGCCTTGACTATTTAGATACCTAGAATTGCATAGGTAATCTTTTTGATTATGTATAATTGTTTTTTGGGATCTTTTCTTTGATCTAGGGACACCCCGAGGGTGCGGTTACCTTGTTTAGATGTTTGGATAGGATACTCATGGGTATTCCATTATTATAACATGTTTTGAGTTTTCTTGAGAGGAAAAATATATAAATTGCTTACTTATGCTTTGGGATCGGCCCAGTTACTTGTTTTTTTTATGGAATGCCTGAGGGAAGTGTTTTGTTTTTCCTGAGGGAAATGTTTCTTATGTCTGAGGACAATGACTTCCATGCCTAAGGGCAATATCTCATATGCTTGAGGTAAATATTAATTATGCTTTTGGGCACTCACCTGAGGGTTTCGATTCTGTTTACCTGAGGGTAAGGACTTGCATGTTCGAGGACAATTTTTACTTTAAATATTCACTGTGGTGATTTCTTAAGTGGTACCTCCCAAGCTAAAGCACATGCTCAGAATTGTTAACTATTTGTTAAAATGGCAATGTAACTGGTGGGAATAGTTACTTATGAGTACTTCCTAGTTTACTTTATTTCATTATTGCACACTACTGTTGCACATTTTCACTGAAATTTGGGCATGATCCTTTGGTGGTTGCCTACTAGGATTCATTTCTCACAACCCGTTTGGGTCTTGTATTGGGCCCAAAAAGATTATATTGCTGTAGGTGTTGATAAAGGAAATGGACCCTACACAAGTACATGATTGTTACAAAGGAGTAGGAGATCATGGGACTGATCTTAGGCTTGCGATGCTGTTGAGTTCCTATTACAATGCTTTGGTTTTGTTTGATTGTACTTGTACTTAGTGTTGTATTGTATCTGATTGCAGTATAACCTGTTTTGGATACTTTCTTAGAATTAGTAACATGTTGCATAATCATATATATATATATATGAATATTGGTTATCTTTTTAATTCAGTTATTTTGTCCATTTCATTATATATTTTTTACTACTTCCATTTTTTCATGATTAATTATTTCATTCCGCTGCACTACACTTTGACAAATGAGGACATAGTTTCCCCACTATCAGTCCTTGGCCCTCGCTGCTAGTCGATAGAATCTGGTGTTTGGGGAAATGTACTTGAGGTCATGTTACCAACCGAGTTCGGGGCACCCATTGTGTGGCAACCAGATCTAGGACGTTACAAAGTGGTATCAAAGGGTATTTATTTTCTCTGAGTTATTTTATTATTTGGAGAAAATGGAAAGAGATATATTGTTAAGGGATTTGGTAAGAAACTGTGCTTGGGAGTAGCTATGTCATGTACAGGTAAAGTCCGGATTACCTCGAATTGAATTGTGATTTTCTGTTTATGATAATTACAGTTCATTTGATTTCACCATTGGGTGACACACTTGTGGTGTGTTGTTTATAGTTTATACTTGGGTTCTATTTAGTTTCAACCCAATTAGATGAGGGTATGACATCCCATGCATCATTTAGGCACATGTTAGAATCACATGTCATGCATAGTTTCCATGCCACGTAGGCACATTAGAAATTTCATGTTGTTGTGATAAATGTTGTGCTAGAAAATGCATGTTGTTGTGATAGTTTCCTTGATAAAAATACCTACTATTTGATAAGGTATTTTTGTGTGAGGTTTGGTATAATGAACGCCAAACTTTGGTTTTTGAGGAGTATGGTCCCTCATTGATCGGAATTTGGGGGATCATTGACTTTTTGACCTTGTTTAGAACATGTATAATATTCCAAGATTTGATTCGTGAAGAGTATGGGCCCTCACAGATCAGAATTTGGCACTTGGGTGTTGGTTTAAGTGTTTTTCTGGGCATCCGAATAGTTTCTGAGGCTTACTGTCTTGAAAACCCAGAATACACGCTGTGTAGTTTGACTACACTCCATGCGTTCTTCTGTTCGGGAAGAAACTATATTTATTAAGTACACACCATTTACTTTATGTACACGCCGTGTAGTCTCTAACCGTGTCATAGGCTGTGTGGGAAGAGACACAGGATAGGGAATTTCTTACAGGAACAAGTCGTGTACTGGTTGAACACGCCATGTAGTATTGACCCTATGTCCACCCGTGTAACTAACAACACAGATGGGGAAACCTTAGGTGATACACGCCATGTCAGTTATAAACACTCCGTGTAGTGTAATCTTGGAATCTGGCCATGTAACTAACAATACGAGTCAGTGTTACCTTCCGAGTACATGTCATGTACCTATGGGACACACCGTGTAGTCTTGACTGGTGAGATACCATGGGGATTTGGCCATGTGGCTAGGGAAATAGAATGGTGTACATGCCGTGTGTGGGTGTAACATGTCGTGTACCTAGGGTTGAGACACGCCCCGACCAGCATCAGAACATGACCATGTAAGGGCTTAAGGGTACACGCCGTGTAGACTTTATACACATCATGTAGCCTCTTTTTTCCAGTTCTTGTGATTTTCTTTCCCCTTTTTCATGGGCACACTTAACTGGACAAAATAAACCTCGACACTAAATGAAACTAAGGAACGTGTTTGACCATGTAGAGTCATGTCACCAAGATGACCACGAGTTTTTCACCAAGAAAGTGGTGACAATTATACTCTAGAGATGGTAGGCCATCGGCTACCGATGTATCCTCCAACAGTTCCAGATGCGGCGCAGTCGTTATACCAGACACAGGAACGGATGCGCAGTTCTGTGAAGGCTTCATGCAGTCTATGAAAACCTTCAAGGGATCACCATAGGTTGCCACATCTATGGCAGAGCTGACGCGTATATTCCAGTAGCAGCATCCGCCTACATTTTTAGGGGATAGTGGACCACAGGCTGTAGAGTCATGGATAGATTCTATGCAGACGATTTTTGAGCATCTGGAGATGCCTCTTGGGAGGAGGGTCAAGCTCACTACTTACATGCTGCGTGATTCCTCCAAGAGATGGTGGGATGTTACCACCTAGAATGAGCATCACCGAGACATGGCATGGGAATATTTTCTAGCAGTCTTCCATTAATTTTTCTTTCTGAAGATGCTGAGGGCAGATCGAGCTCAAGAGTTCATGAATATGCAGTAGAGAATCATGTCAGTGATGGACTATTCTGCCCGCTTCACCGAGCTACAATGTTTTTCACCTGTTCTGGTGGGTGATGAGACGTTGAGTGATAGACCCTTTGAGGATGGTCTTCGATATGACATTTGAGCACCGGTGAATGTTTTTAGGTTGCCTACTATGCATGCTATCATGAACCAGGCATTGATTACAGAGAGGAATATTCGGGAAGCTAGTGGTGCGGACCAGGGTATTTTGGCACCGGTTTTTGGTACTATTTATACCAGCAAGATAAAGAGGCATGTGGATTTCTCTCATGGTGGCAGTACAAGCCAGAAGAATTCTTTAGGTGTCCAGGTCATGTGTTACTCGTGTGGTAAAGAGGGGCACAAGAGACCTCAATGTCCACGTGACCTAGTGGAGTGTCGATCTTGCGGCATGATGGAATATATTCAACACTTTTACAGGTAATTTTCACCAGTGACTCATGATAGGGGTTCTGTGAAGGCTCCGCATCCAGGAGTAGGGCCAGAAGCTTCTTACTAGTCAGGGCGAGTCAGCTCAGGGTAGCCAGGCTGTGTCGCAGGGCCGTGATGCTGGGCATGCATATGTAGTGCAACAGACCCGACATGATCAAGATCCCGGACCTTCCACTATCAGAGGTACTATTCTAGTTTCTTCCATTTTATCTTTTGTACTTTTCGATACTGGTTCTACACATAGCTTTATATCTGTGCCCATTGTGAAGAGCCTTGGACTTTGTGTTTCTTATTCTTCTGGTATCATGATGTTAGAAACTCCATTGGGAATGAGAATGGTAGGTGTATGCCAGTGCAAGGAGTATACCCTAGAGGCTGGTGGGTGTCACTTTATATAGGACCTCTATGTCTTAGAGATGACGGGCTATGATGTCATTCTCGTGATGGACTGGTTGGTGCCCTTTTGAGCCTTTGTATATTTCTATCATCGCATGGTGAGTTTCACGTCACCAAAGGGCAGAGAGTTTCTATACAAGGTATAATGGGATGTCTAGATGAGCTGAGCTGGACTCAAGCATCGTGGGTGAGGTGGAGTGACATACCAGATTCTGAGTTTATATCTAGATGACCGGGGAACTTATTTGAAGGATTTACCTCTTGTGGTTAATCGTTTTAGGGATATCTTCCCGGACAACTTTTCTGGTCCACCTCTGGAGAGATAGATAGATTTCTCTATTGGGCTTGTGCTAGAAGCGACACCTGTGTCCATTCCTCCTTACAGAATGGCTACACCAGAGTTGCAGGAGCTCAAGAGGCAGTTAGAGGAGTTTCAGGCAAAGGTTTTCATCTAACCCAATACGTCTCCTTGGGGTTTGCCAGTCCTATTTGTGAAGAAGGAAGATGACACCCTTATACATTTTGTGGATTATCGGTAACTGAACCAGTTAACTATCAAGAACCGATATCCCTTTCTGAGGATTGATGATCTTTTTTATCAACTTCAAGGAGTACGAGTGTTCTAAAAGATTGAATTGAGATCCTAATATCATCAATTGCACGTTATACCATCATACATACCGCTTAAAACCTTTCAAAGATGATATGGTCTATATGAGTACTTATTCTTGCCATTCGGACTCACAAACACGCCATCAATTTTCATGGATCTGATAAATCGTGTGTTCCACCCATATCTGGATTCTTTTATGGTAGTCTTCAGGGAAGATATCTTGGATTACTATCACACTCGACACGACCATGCCACCCATATTGAGATTGTGCTAAGTACACTGAGAGAGCATCCGTTATATGCTAAGATCTCAAAGTTCCACTTTTGGATGGACTAGATTCACTTCCTGGGTCATATTATCTCAGAGGCAGGAGTTGCGGTATACCTGAAGAAAGTGAGAGAAGTAGTTTCCTAGGAAAAACCTAAGAACGTGTTTGAAATATGGAGTTTTTTGGGGATTTCTGGTTACTACATGCGCTTTATACAGGATTTATCCCACTTAACAGCACCGTTGATGGGTTCGACTAAGAAGGGTATGAAGTTTGTTTGGTCAGAAGCTTGTGAGACAACTTTTCAAGAGTTGAAGGGAAGGTTGACATCAACACCAGTCCTGATACTTCCAGAGAAAGGGAAGAGCTATACAGTTTACTGTGATGCATCAGATATTGGGTTGGGAGTAGTGTTGATGCAGAGAAATCGAGTAGTTGCATACAGGTCTCGACACGTGAGGCCACATGAGAGGAATTACCCGACGCATGATCTCGAGTTGGCTGCAGTTGTTCATGTGTTATGATGTTGGAGACATTATCTCTTGGGGTAAAATTTTGTGGTGTTTATGGACCAAAAAGTCTTAAATACATCTTTACCCAACATGACTTGAATTTGAGATAGTGAAGGTGGGTTGAATATCTTTAGTACTTCAACTTTGAGCTTGCCTATACACCTGGTAAAGGTTAGGCAGTAGCTGATGCACTAAGTAGGAGGACTCAGATACAGGTAGTGCAGGAGGCCAGTGGTGAGTGGAATCTTATGGCCTTCTTCTCTAAGATGCATTTGGAGGTGCACGATAGTCAGGGGAGAACCTATCTTTCATCCTTTCCTGTGACTTCTACCCTCCTGGATAGAGTGATGATGAGATAGATATCATATTCATAAGGCCTAGTTCTACAAAATTCTGTGGAAAGTGATGAACCTCTTCCTGGTTGGACGATAGGTGATGATGAGGTACTTCATATCTATAGATGAGTGTGGGTTCCAGAGGATATACACGATGAGTTGATGCGGGAATTCCATGCTTCAACTTGGTCAGTGCATCCTGGAGTTACCAAAATGTACCGTGACTTGAGATGTCAGTATTGGTGGCCAGGTATGAAAAGAGAGGTAGCTGGTTTTGTTACGAGATGTTCCACCTATCATTAGGTGAAGACAGGGCTTCAGAGTCCAGCCATAATGTTACAACGGTTACCCATTCAACAGTGGAAATGGGATGATGTCATGATAGAATTCGTGACTGGGTTTCCGAGGTCACCTTGATGCAATGATGTCGTATGAGTTGTTGTGGACAGACTTATGTAGGTAGCTCACTTTTTGTCTATCAAGGAGACCTTCAGTGTTGACGAGATCAAGAAGTTGTATATCCGAGACTTAGTATGTATTCATGGGGTCCCTCATTCTATCTTTTCTAATAGGGACACCCATTTTACGTCTCGTTTCTAGCAGAGTTTTTAGAGGGCATTGGGTACACAAGTGCTTCTAAGCACAGCTTACCACCCTTAGACCGATGTCCAGTCAGAGTGTACGATACTGGTGCTTGAGGAAATGTTGCGTGCATGCATCCTAGACTTTGGGGGATATTGGGAGAAGCACATACCCCTGGTCGAGTTTTCCTATAATAATAGTTTTAGGAAACTATTGAGATAGCACCTTACGAGGCTTTGTATGGTAGGTCATGCCGATCACCCTTGTGCTGGTTAGAGGCAGGTGACGCAGCTTTACTAGGACCACGTCTCGTGAAGGAGACTTCAGAGAAGGTCCAATTGATTCAGAAGTGGATGGATACTACATAGTCTCATCAGAAATCTTATGTTGACCGCCGTAGATTACCCTTGGAGTTCATGGTCGGGGATCAGGTTTTCTTGCGTGTTTCATCGAGGTTGGGACACAAGCGAATCAGGAGATAGGGTAAACTTTCACCAAGGTATGTAAGGCCGTTTAAGATTCTAGAGAGAGTCGGGCCAGTTGCCTATCGGTTGTAGTTACCACATAGGTACTGGGCCATGCACGACGTCTTCCACATATCTTAACTATGCTGTTATCAGTCAGACCCGTCTCACATTTTTCAGCCCGAGGAGGTTGAACTTCAGGTCGATGCATCCTTTGAGGATCATATGATTCGTATTATTGATAGGATTCTGAAGGTTCTCCGAGGCAACTTAGTTCCTCTCGCACGGTTGCTATGGAAGCATGGACGAGTGTAGGACGAAACCTGGGAGTGGGAGACTGACGTACATACTCAGTGGCCAAAGTTTTTCTCAGCTTTATCTTCACCACCCTTGGAAGGGCAATTCGGGGACAAATTTCTTTAAGGGGGGAAGTTTGTAAGAACTCAGTTCTTATTCTTGAGGTATGAGTTTCTTCTTTTCCTTTTTTACTTAAGTATTTTTGAGAAAACAAGGGGAATGTTGGAAAAATCCCAAATTTATGGGTACACACCATGTACTTTTGTACACACATCGTGTACTTTGGCTGTGTGGGATGAGAATACAGGGAATGTAGGCTTGTCAGCGATTATGGGTGTAAAAACTGACTACACGCTGTGTACTTAGTAATACACACCATGTAATCCATTGGCAGGTTAATAGTAAGGTGGTGAAATTAGATGCTAGAGGAATGATAGTACACACCGTGTACTTAATAATACACATTGTGTAATCAAGTCAGCAGGTGAATAATGAGGGGGTGGAAAGAAGCCACCAGTGGAATAGTTAAAAAAATGGAATGTACACGCCGTGTACTTGAGAGTACACGCCGTGCGGTTATGTTTTTTCCTTAAAATCGGAAGTAGACTCCACATTTGACAGAGGAGGCAAAGAAATTGCCAAAATCCATGAGAGAGGAGTCTAAGACTTGGAGGAGCTCCCAATCACACATCGGGTCTCTGATTCTTCCGCCATCGATCTCGTTTAAATCGCACGGGTAAGGCCTTCCCTCTTCTTAAATATTTCCTTCCAATTCCTAACCTAAGGGAAGTTATTTGGGTTTTAATGGGAAATTGTTTATCTCAGATCTATGTAGTTCTTGGTCGTTTTGGGAGGCACCTTTCACATATATCAATCAGAGGAGATCGAGGTAGGTGGTCTTTTGTTTTATCCCAACTGTCGAGTTGATTTCATGTACTGTTATGCCATGCGCCCATGTTCGGGGTGTCGCGTGGCTGAGGCCTTGACTGTTTAGATACCTAGAATTGCATAGGTAATATTTTTTATTATGTATAATTGTTGTTTGGGATCATTACTTTGATCCAAGGCCACCCCGAGGGTGTGGTTCCCTTATTTAGCCATTTTTCCTGGATACCCGTGGGTATGCCGTGATTATAACATGTTTTTGAGTTTTCTTGAGAGGAAACATATATAAATTTCTTACTTATGCATTAGTCTGGGCCCGATTACTTGTTTTTTTTATAGAGTGCCTAAGGGAAGTGTTTTTTTAGCCTGAGGGAAATGTTTCTTATGTTTGAGGACAGTAAATTCTATGCCTAAGGGAAATATCTCATATGCATGAGGGCAATGTTCGTTTTGCCTGTGGGTATTCACCTGAGGGTTTTGATTATGTTTACCTAATAGTAAGGACTTTCATGTTTGAGGACAATGTTTACTTTAAATATTCACTGTGGTGATTTCTAATGTGGTACCTGCCATGCTGAAGCATAGGCTTGGAATTGTTAAATAATTATTAAAATGGAAATGTAACTGGTAGGAATAGTTACTTTTGAGTACTTCTTAGTTTACTGTATTTACTTATTGCACACTTCTATTGCACATTTTCACTGACAGTTGAGCACAGGCCTTTGGTGGTTGCCGACTTGGATTCATTTCTTACACCCTGTTTGGGTCATGTCTTGGGCCCAAACAGATTATATTGCTGCAAGTGTTGATAAGGGAAAGGGAATCTACACAGGTACATGATTGTTTTAGAGGAGTAGTAGAGCATGGGACCGAGCATAGGCTTGCGATGCTACTAAGTTCCTATTACACTACTTTGGTATTGTTTGATTGTACTTGTACTTGGTGCTGTATTGTATCTGATTTTAGTGTAACATGTTTTATCTGATCTCTTAGAATTGTGACATGTTGCATAATCATATATATATAAGACTATTGGTTATCTTTTTAATTCAGTTCCTTTTCCAATTTCAGTGTATACTGTTTACTACTTCCATTTTTGCATGATTATATATTTTATTCTAATGCACTACACTTTAAAAAATGAGGGCGTAGTATCCACACTATTAGTCATTTTCCCTCACTACTAGTCGGAAACCTCTAGAATTTGAGGAAATGATCTTAAGGTCATGTGACCAACCAGGTTCAGCGCACCCGTTTTGTGGAAACTAGATTTGAGATGTTACAGTCGACACCCTTCGGCCCCCAGATCCTGTGTGTGTGTGTGTGATTGATGTTGCAGGCTCCTTTCCTATTTTGTGTTCAGTTATGTCCAGTTTTGGTCATGATTATGATTTGTGCTGCAAGTCCCCCTTTTCTAGATCTGTTTAGATCTAGTGTGTTCATTCTCTTCAACTTAGATATCGTGTCAGATCTTCTGATGTGAAGGATCATCGCATAGGGTTTATGTTGGAAGCTGCGGTGAAGGACACACACAGGTTCTTTCATGGATGTTGATGATTCCACCTGGGACCAGTTTGTAGCTACTGCAGATGTCAAGGAGTTCTTCCACTGGATAGTTCTTTATTTCCTTTGTTTCCTCTGCTATTGCATCATGCCACATTACGTACGACCCCAATTTGGTTGCGTTTGATGGATTCAATGATTCTTTGGATTTTTCAAGTGGTCATGGTGATGATTGAAATTTTCAAGTGCTCTTTTGTTGGTTTTGTGTGTTGAGGTGTTTTTTAGGTGGATCTGGTCCTAGACAAGGTTATTTGACCAGCCCACCAATGGATTGTGTTGGAATTCTGGTTCTCACTTTTCCTTAAATTGATTTTGGTTGTTGTTGTCTAGTTTCTCTTCTGGGCGGGTCTGGACTTGGGTGTGGTTCCAAACCCGACCTGCCTATGGTTCTCATTGCTTGTTCAGTTCTCACTAACCTAAAAAGTGACTTATTTAAAAATAAAAAAAGAAGTTTCATTCAGTAAATATATAGAAAAGTGATCTAAATTTTCCTTATAATTATATTATTTTCATTTTAACCAAATCCAATTATAGGGGGAATTTTTTGACACTTATAATTGTGTGATATTCACTTTTCTATCAAGGATTTAAGAAATGCGAAGATTGTGTTAAAATACCAATATTATTTTCATGAATGAATTTAAAGGTTGAATATTTAAATAATATGGGATTTTTATTTTATGTATAAGGTAATAAATTTCTTATCCCCTTTTCATTTATGGATATGCCAACCTTAGCCAAAAAATAGGCCAATTAAGCCAACTAGCTAGCCAATTCAACCTGAGAAGTTATGGGAGCCTCCTCAACTGCTCACAATAAGGCATCCATATGAGAAATGTGGATTAGGGAGATAAGATCTCAAATAGTGAATTCAATGGTGTGTGTGGGTCTCCCTATATGGGAAACATAATGGGAGGGCATGGCTAGTTAGGGTGGTTGAATGTGTTCCGAGTGCAGATCCAACTATTATCTCGAGGTGATGCTACCACAAATTGAGTTATTAAGAACTTCCTAAAGAGGCACTAGTTCAATGTGGGATGTGGAGGAGGTGGTATTGTTCCTATGTTTAAAAACATATGTAAATAACCACCACCATCCAATCAAAGCACTAAGCTCCATCTGATCGCTTCATGCAATCATCTTCAACCTACTCCCACCTGTGATTCTTATAAACACCCCTAATTCAATGCCACCGAGACACCTGATTTCACCTACAATATCACTCAATGAACACCATGAACAACCATATCCACCAATAAATATTGAGACAACCGATCTTCCATAAATTATCAAATCCATTCATGTGGATTTTCTTCTCATGAATAACAATCATATGAATTCCCTTCATTGAAATAAACTAGAGACACTATGAGAGTCCATCATAAGAGGGGTTTCATGATCAAATTATTATGATCAGGAAAAGAAATGTGAACATCACCAAAGCCTTTAATGAAAAATAGTTACGTAATAGGCTTGTTCCTATAGAAATTATTATTTATTTTCCCACAAAAAAATCATTTAAAGAATGAATAAAGATCATGTGAAGCCATATTTTGGCTGCATGATGTTAATCCCGTGAAGCCTACAATGACTCAATATAGTGCACTAAGCATCATCCCCATGAAAATAGACATCATCATCATCCTACATAATCCTACCCCCCCATAAAAACACATAAGAGAGGGGAGGAAGAACAACGAAGAAACATATTAAGATCACAACCACCTTCAAATAAATTATCTCAGTAATAGAGAGCTCCATCATGTAATCTCATTCACATGATCACATTATTAAGTCAAAAGTCTTATTTTTACTTTTATGTCTTTTTTTTGGAAATTATAAATCTCTTTATACTAATTTCTCAAATAAAGGAATTACTTTGAATGTAATGAATCTATTTATAGTAATGACTTTGTCTATCGTAACGACTATGTCTATCGTAATGACTCTGTCTATTATACTGACTCTGTCTACCATACTGAATCTATATATTGTATTCACTCTATCTATAATAATGACTCTAGAAATCATTTTTACATTGTGCAGTATGCTCACCTTTCATCATATCAGTACATTTCACTAAGTAATATTAATTGTACTCATGTTTTTCTTTTATCACATGCATGATTTTATTCATTTATCAAAACAAATGTTTTATATCAATCATACTCATGTTATCATTTTCATATAATTTTTTTAAAAAAAAACGATGTTGTGTATTTAGTTATAAACTAATCAAAACAATGTCATGTTTTCTATTTCAATATGACCGTTACAATGCCAGGTGTCCAAGTCTCTCCGAGTTTTCCATAGATATACGACCATTGGAGAAAATATTAATGTTGGAATGTGATGCCTATAAATAGAAGTTCATTTGAATCAGATATAACAACTTGATTAACTTCAGATTCTTCCAAGTTCTAGAGAGAGATTATCTGACTTCTCTCTGCTTCGTGTGAAAGCCTTTAAATTACAATATGCGAACGACTCGTTCTTAGTTTTTGTATTTCAATAAGTTCTTTTTTTCTTTGTGCATCTGATCAAGTGATTATGATCTAGGGCTTCTGAGGATAGGCATATGGTGCAACCGATCATTGTATCAAGGGATTTCAAGTGTTTGAAAGATATAGGTGCTGATTACCTATAAAATTGAGGGCTTTCGGGGATAAAAAGTCGGATGTGCTGATCATCATATCGAGGGATTACTAGTGTCGGTGAAATATACATATTATTCTAGGTGAAAGGATACCCTACTCTTTCAGATAAAATATTTTTAATACCATTTACTTTTCTGTTTCTTATTGTAATAGAAAGAGAATCTTTTATTTATTCTTTATATTTGTATTCTTTTTTAATTGTTTTAATTACAACATACACTTTTAATATTGATTATATACACTATATGGTAGAATCATTTACAATTTTTATTACTCTGATATTTGTATTCAATTAGAATACAATTTTTCATAACCTGTGGTATCATAACAACTTCATCGTATTGAGAGTATCATCGTATTGAGAGTCTGTTCGATCATTTTTTTATAAGAGCCTTTGTGAATTGTTTTAGTTTATGTTATAGTAGACTAATAACCTTCCTTAAAAGTTTTAATATAAAATTATTAATATAAAATTCACCCCCTCTTGTATTTGTTCCATCTCTTATCTATTTCAATCCAACAATTGGTATTAGAGGATGTTTTTCCACTACTTTGTATATTTTATTTACATTTCTTTATAAATACACTAACCGATATTTGTGGAAAAAGAATTTTGTTTCTTTATGATGGTAGGAATGATGAACTTTTGTTCAATTGATAATTCTAATACTACAAGACCACCTATTTTTAATGGTAATGATTTTTAGTATTGGAGAGATAGGATGAATATTGTTATCATAAATACTCGTGTAGATAACTTTGTTATGCTCACTCGTGAATATAAGATCCCCGATAAAGAAGTCAGAACTTTTACTACCCAATAAAAACTTGAATATAATTTAAACTATAAGGTAAGCAATACTTTGTTGTGTTTTATGACCAGGAACATTTACAGCCAAATCTCTATATGTGAAGATGAAAATAGTATATGGAAGAAATTGAAGATTACACTTTTTGGTACTTCCAAAGTTGTTGAAACGAGAAGATATATGATAAGAGATAACTATCAAGATTTTTAATTTCCTTATGGTGAACTATTAGTTAAGGTTCAACAAATATTTATGACAATAGTCAACATTCTTCAAGCTATGGGAGAGAAAAATTTAGAAGATGAAGTTTTAGTTGAAAAGATTATAGACATTATTCCAAATGAATGAGAACCCATGAGGACAACGGTTGATGAATCTAGAAATATTACTAATCTTACTCTTGATGGTATCTTTGTAACTCTATTACAATATGAAGGAAAATTTAAGAGAGCTGTAGATAAAGTGAAAAAGAAGAATGGTGGAGTAGCATTCACTACTAAAGAAAATCCTACAAAGTCTCAATCTCCTATTAAAACCAAATCCAGAAAGAGGAAGGTTGAAGTCTTATCAGATTCTAGTGATACTAAGCAGTCAGAGAATGATCCTTAAAATATTTCTAGAAGAATGAATAAAATTATTAGAAAGACGGATTTACAATATATATATATATATATAAATACTTCAAAAGGTAACAAGGATAAGAAAGATTCTAAAGTCACATGCTATGAATGTAAAAGAGCAGGACACATTCGACCTGATTGTACTATGCTGAAAATAAATGATAGAAAGGAAAGAAATTTAGAGAAGAATAATAAGAAATATTGGAAGTCCAAGGGAAAGAAAGTCTTGAAAGTTAATGAATCCTGGAGTTCCAGTGGAGGTGATTCTTCAGAAGACTCTTCTGATAGTGATATCTCAAATAACAAGAATATTGGTCTTTTTTTCGAAAATTTATTATCATTTCTTAATGGAAAAGGTTCAAATTTCTGAATCTCTTACTAATATGTCTTTGAGTAACAATTATCCTGATAAATATTATTCTTCTAATGAAGAAAAATCCTCATCATTGAATGATAATTCATTACCTTCTTGTGAAGAAGTTTCCATATTTTCTAAACTCTTAGAAATTGAAAATTTTAAAGTTTCTAGAAAACTTGAAAAATAAAATACTAGGATTGATATTTTAACAAGATAAGTATCCGATATCTCTAAAAATATTTATTCTAAAACTCTTGAAATTGAAAATCTTTCAAAAAATCTTGAAAATGTGAATTTTGAGAATAAAAAACTTTATAATGATTTTGGTAATATGATTTATAAGAAAACTATTTTTGAAGAAAAACTCAATTCTAAAATTAATACAAATTAGGATAAGAATTTAGTCATTAGACGAAAATCTAAAAAAATTTCTCTTAAGAAACTTTTATCAAATCTCACTACTAGAGGGAAATAGTTTGATAAAATGTATTATAAAATTCATCCATTAGGAAATAGTTCTAGGATTGGTTATACTCATTCAAAACTGGTTTTTAGTAATAACTATTTGGTTCCCTAAAGTTCTCCATTCTGCACCAAATGCCAATGTAGTGGAAATTAGGAAATAAATTGTTCTCTTAATAAAACCCAATATTTAGGATTCCAAAAAGCTCACTTTTTAAAACAAATGTGGATTCCAAAGAATTTTTTTTTCTAATGTTTCTAGACCCAAACAAGTTTGGATTCCAAAAGTTTAATTGTTTTTGTTTTTAGGAAAACAAAACAAGAAACCATAACAATATATAGTACATGTATAGTGGATGTTCTAAGCACGTAACTGGAAACATAAAATTCGTTGAAAAAGTTATCAAGAAGAAAGGAGGAAAAGTAACCTTTAGGGATAATGCTCAAGCAAAGATTTTTGGTATAGGTAATATCACTTTCCTTGGAAAAATATTTATTTATAATGTTTTTTGTTGATGGTCTTAAGAAAAACCTCATTAGCATAAGTCAATTATGTGATGAAGGTTACCTTGTGAATTTTAGGAATGATAAATGTTTATTTCAAAATTATAAGGATGAACTAATTCTATCTACCCAAAGGAATGAGAATATTTACACTTTGAAATTATATGACCTTAGGAGATAAGACTTACCTTGTCTAATTGCAATGGAAGACCAATCTTGGTTATGGCATATAAGACTAGAACACAATAATTTTTGAAATTTGTTTAAACTCTCTAATAAAGGACTTGTTAAAGATCTACCTAAACATAGGTTTGATTCTTCTAAAGTTTTTGACTCTTGTCAATAAAAAAAAATATAAGTCAGAATTTAAATCAATCAGTGTAGTCACAAATACTAATTCATTACAGTTAGTGCACATGGATCTTTTTGGTCCAACACAAACTAGAAGTATTAGAGGAAAGTATTATGTATTTTTATTAGTTGATGATTATAATATATTTACATGAGAATATTTTCTAGATAAAAAATCAGAAGCCTTTTGTTTTTTTTAAATATTTTATTGCTAAAGTTAAAAATGAGAAAAACCTACCACAGATATATATCTGAAGTGATCATGGTAGAGAATTTTTAAATTCAAATTTCAAAACTTCTTATTGTAAAAAAGGTACTACTCGAAACTTTATGCACCAATAACTCCTTATAAAAATGGTTTTGTTGGGAGAAGAAATAGAATTATTCAATATAAAACAAGAACCATATTGAGTGAATAATCAATTGCAAAAAATTTCTAGGAAGAAGTTATAAGTACTGATTGTTATACTATAAATCGAGTTATAATTCAACATTTTCTTAATAAAACCCCATATAAGTTATGGATAGGCTGAAAACCAAAATTTTCATACTTAAAATTATTTCGTTGCAAAGTATTTATTTTAAATACAAAATATAACTTACATAAGTTTTCACCCAAATTTGACTAAGGAATATTTTTAGGTTATTCCACCACCTCTGAGGCTTATAAAGTTCTTAGTAATTAAACTTGTGTTATTGAAGAAACAATACATGTTAAGTTTGATGAATCAGATCCTTTTGTATTCAAAAATACTCAAGATATTACTTATGAAGTGTTTTCTAAAACTAATTATCAACCTATAGAAGATTCTTCAAACATTTTAAATACTCATGAAATTGTTTCTGAGACATTTACATCTGAAGACTTTCTACCTTATGTTGATGGGAAAGTTTTTCAAAATAAAAATCAGTTATTACTTAGGAAGCATGCCAGTAAGAGCATTGGTGATGTAAATAAACCAGTAAGGACTAGAAATTCCTTAAGAAATGAAATAGAACATCTTGCTTTTCTATATCAATTTGAACATAAATCTCCAAGTGAGGCCTTAGGAGATGAATATTGGATTAAGGAATGCAAGATGAACTAAATGAATTCTGAAGGAATAACGTTTGTACCATGGTTGAAACACCTAAGGATACATCTGTTATTGGAGTAAAATGGGTTTTTAGAAAAAAATGTGATGAAAAAGGTACCATAGAAAGAATTAATGATAAACTTGTTTCTAAAGGCTATAATCCATAAGAAGGCATAGAATATGAAGAAACCTATTCTCCTACAGCCAGACTCGAATCTATTAAAATTCTATTATCCTTTAGAGAATATTTTTATTTCAAACTCTTTCAAATGAATGTCAAGTGTTCTTTCCTTAATGGATATGTACAGGAGGAAGTCTATGTAGATCAACCCATGTTTTTAAAGATACAAAACATCTCTAATATGTTTACAAGCTTACCAAGGCCCTTTATGGACTTAAACAATACCCTAGATCTTGGTATGATAGATTAATAGGATTTTTGTTACAAAATAATTACATTAAAGGAAAAGCTGGACAAACTCTTTTTATAAATAAGGAAAAAAAATCTTATGATTTTTCAAATTTATATTGATGAAAACATTTTCAAATCAACTCAAAAGTCTTTAACTGGTTCATTTTCAAATCTAATTATGTCTGAGTTTGAAATGAGTATGATGGGTGAGTTAACATTAATTCTTGGTTTTAAAATTTCTCAAAAACCAGAAGGTACATATATATCTCAACATAAGTATATCAAATACTTCCTCAAAAAGTATGGATATAACAATACTAAAAGTATTACTACTCCCATTGGAACCTTAAATACTCTTGATCTTGATAAGACTAGACAACTAGTTGATCAAAAAAAAATTAGAGGTATGATTGAAAGTCTAATATACTTAACAGTTACTCTTCCAGACTTAATATTTTATGTATTCTTATGTGGAAGATATCAAGAAAGTCCAAAACAATCCCATTTAAAAGCTGTGAAAAGGATTTTATGGTATTTAAAAGGAACTTTGGATTTAGGCATTTTCTATTCTTCTAGAAATGTTTTTGAATTAAAAAGTTTTTCAGATGTTAACATTGGTGGTTGTAGAATGGATAGAAAGAGTACTTCTAGAACTTTTCATTTTCTAGGAGATTCATTAGTTTCTTGGTCATGAAAAAAAAACTCAGTTTCACTTTCCACTGCTGAAGCTGAATATGTAGTAGCTATAAGTTGTTGTGCTCAAGTATTGTGGATGAAACACACACTCATAGACTATGATATGAGTTTTACTAAAACTCAAAAATTGTGTGATAACAAAATTTCCATTTATTTATTTAAAAATCCTACACATCTCTCTCGTGCAAAACACATGGATATTAGGAATCACTTTCTTAGGGATCATACACAAAAAGGAGATATCATTTTACAATTTATGAAAACGCAATAACAACTTACTGATATTTTTAAAAAACCATTACCTTATGACAGATTTGAATTTATTAAATAGAAGCTTGGAATGATTACATTAAAATAATAATTTATATCTACCTTTTGTTTTTATAATTCTCCCTACATTAAATCACTCCATTTCATAGGGGAGAAAATCCTTCTTTTGTTCTATGTTTTATCTATTATTTTTTATTACTATTCATTATTTCATATTATACATTAATAATTTAAGATAATAATTATTCTTGTTTTGTATGTTTCATTAGTTGTTTTATTTTTGTTTTATGTCTTTGAGCTACATTTTTTTAATAATTTGAATTTTCTTCCTTTTGACTTAAAAATCCCAGACTATCAGCTCTATAGTCTATCCATCAGCTCGACAGCCTATGGTAATAATATTTTTTTCCATTGGCTCGACAACCTATGGTAATAAATTTTTTTTCCATTGGATCGACAACCTATGGTAATAACATTGTTTTCCATCAGCTCGAAAACCTATGGTAATGACATTGTGTTCCATTGGATCAAAAACCTATGGTAATAACAATTTTACCAATGGATTGACAACCAATGGTAATGACATTGTTTTCCATCGACTTTAAAACCAGTGGTAATGACTTTGTTTTCCATTGACTTTACAACATATGGTAATGAATTTGTTTTCCATCAGTTTGAAAACTGATTGTATTCACTTCCTTTTTCATTGGTTTGATGCTTGATTGTAATTTATTTTCATTATTTAAACTATTTATTTTCTATATTATATCATGAAACCAATAAATTACTTGAAATCTCCGACATGTACATTCATTCTTTTTGTATTTATTTTATTTTGTGTTATTGTTTCTTTTTTTTAAAAAAAAAATTAAAAAATTTATTCCATTTTTTTTAAAAAAACTCTTTTATTTTTAATCATTGGATTCTTTATCTTCTAATATAAACCATAGAAAACCAAAGTTTTTCCAAAATTCTCCTATAAATAAAGGACTCCCCTCCCTAAACCCACATTAGTTCTTCAGATATCTCGGTGAAGCTCTGCTCCTCTTCTTAAGGCATTGTACGATCATTTATTTCTCTAAACATCTTTATGTCTTCGTCTTCTACCAACACTCCTGCTAATATTTCATCAAAGACATTATCAGAAAAGGATTTATTCAGAGAAAAGTTAGTTCCTCGAGATTTTTTTAACAGTTATGACTCAACAATCAAGAGGGTTATTTTATTCCAAGGCTAGGAACATCTTTGTGTTGAGAAAACCATATCTCAAGATCCAATTATTATTGAAGAGGATAGAAAATTATACAATGTTTTGTCTTTTGATAAGAATATTATGAATAGATTTGTTGTGTAAGATAGAAAATTTTCAATTTCTGTAAAACAAGCAGCACATCTCCTCAATGTTCCTACTAAAGGTGACTCTTTTTATCCTTCTCATAAACTACCTGAGGATGTTGGTACATTTAATAAGGAAAGAGATGAAAATACTTATTTCTTATAAATGAGGAAAAAAGGAAAGTATCCCATCTATCTCCAAAAAATTGGTTTATTGTCCTTTGGATGTAAGGTTTTTTAATTCCAAGGAAAAGGGATAGAAAAAATCTTAAGGTTTATAACATATTTATGCTAGATTATCTTGTAAACATGAGAAGTTAAATCTCATGGGTTACATTTTAAAAACTATCAATAATGTGAATTCTTGACCAATCTAGTATCATATTATCATGTATCCATATATTATCAGAAAGTTTATTCTTGAAAGTTTGAAGTTTTTTAATATTACTCTAAAAGGTGAATTGAAAGAGAAGAATAATTCTTGGATAAGTAAGAATATGTTGAAGAAATTTTATGTTTGTTTTGATGAAGAATCAAAACTCTTCATCAAATATGTGGAAGAAGAATCAGCACCAAATGAATCAACAACAAATCAATAGACACAAAATAAATTGGCACCAAATAAATTGGCATCAATTATAATAGAATCATCTCCAACTATTATTTCTTCTCAAAGGTTAGATCCTCAAATCACTGAAAATAAGAAGAAGAAATCCAAAAACAGTAATGAGGTTGTAGCCAAGTGGACAAAGGAGAAATAATAAAGAAAATAATGTGATCCTAAATTTGGTCTTGATCTAGATAAAGCTCTAACTGAAAAGATATGAATAGATGATACTCTATAGGATGAGAAAAAGAAGAAAAATAATTTGAAAAGAAAAGATCAAGATTTTGATGTTTCTAAAATTGTAAAAAGTGTTGATTTAGCAAGTTCCCAACAAACAAAAGAAGTTCAACAAGAAACGATCGTTCAGACTTTTCAAGAGAAAGAAAACGGGAAATAAATAGTGCAAGATGTTATCCAATTGGCCTCACAACAGGAAGTAGAAAAAGAGGAAGATGACTTTATTTTGGAGTATCCTTAGAGTTATAAGAAGAGTATAGAAGAATATTCTCTTTAAAAACATAGTGAAGGAATATAACAATATATTCTTCACGCCAATCAAGCACTAGTTCAATCCTTAGAAACCCATTTAGAAAGAATTCCATCTATAGTCAAGAAAGGGGCTCAAAGTTCTCATACCGAGAAAGTAATTGTCATCAGTGAAATAGTCGAAGAAGAAAGATCTGAAAAAGAATAAGAAAGGGTTCAAAAGGAAAAATATAAAGGAAAAGGTAAATATCTTGTTGAAGACTCGAGCCGATCCAATGAACTTAAATCGTACGATGACGATACTGATTTAGAACATTCAATTTAGTTAAAGAAAAGCGATTACATTGATCATGTTTTAAGAATAATTGAGAAGACTATTCCTTGTTTTACCATATTAGAAGTAATGATTGATTTCATTACATAGAATCAAAGAACTAAATTTGGTTTAGTAAGAGAGATCAGAAAGAGATTAATGACAATATAGTCCGATCTAAAAGTTTTGAGTAATAGTTTTGTTGCTCATAAGAAGTATGGAAACGCGATGACTAAATGGTCATACAAAACAGAAAGCTCAGTGAATGAACATGAGTAATAAATTGAATAATTAAGGATACTTTCAATTGATCTATAAATTTCTTTTAATAAGATTGACAAAGAAACTATTGATAGGTTGATTCTTATTTCAAAACCCCATGGAGCTGATATTCCTTCTGTAAAAGAGTTTCAAGAAAAGATGAATTCTTTCCAGTTATATTTTTTGAAGGTTACATCTTTCAAATATGAAATAGTTTTTTTGAAGAAACAAAATATTATGTTAACTCAAGATAATAAGAATATGAAAGAAAAAATTGATACTCTTAAATAAGTGATCAAAATTCAAGAAGAGACAATAAAAAACCAGGATAAACTTTTTTCAGTCCAATAAGAGCTTCTCAAAACTCAGGGTGTTTCTATCTCAGAAGACAATAAATATATAAAGAATATGAACATCATTCTTCATGAGTTGATTAATAAAAATAAAGAAAGAGAAAAAATAAATGTTATTTTTGTATTTTTCTTTCCTGTTTTCCTATATAAAATCATGAAACCTTTTAGAATTTCAATGAACTATGTTTCAATTATTTTCTATTTTGATTATCTCTAACCTTTTCAAGAAACCCAATACTACCCCATTCTTTTTTCAAATCACAAAGGGGGAGAATGTATTATAAAAGGAGAGAAAGTTTCACAAAAGGGGAGAATTGTTATTGTTTTACTCAAACGTAATATATCTAAATCAAGGAAACTATATATGAATACAATCCTTAGGAAATTCTATACCTAAGGGGGAGTTAATTGTATTCATTTATCTATTCATAAGAGTTTTTATAACTCATGGGGAGATAAGTATTTATTTATAGTTTTACTTTGTGTTTTGTGCTTTCCAAAAAGGGGGAGATTGTTAAGTCAAAATTCTTCTTTTGACTTTTATATCTGTTGTTTTGGAAATCAAAAATCTATTTATTCTCATTTATCAAATAAAGTAATTACTTTGAATGTAATGACTCTATCTATCGTAATGACTCTATCTATCATAATGACTCTATCTATCATAATGACTCTATCTATCGTATTGAATTTGTTTATCGTATTGACTATATCTATCTTACTGACTCTGGTAATCATTCTCACATTGTGATTTTTACTCACTTTGAATCATATCAATACATTTCACTAAGTAATATTAGTCATACTCATGTTTTTATTTTATCACATGCATGATTTTATTCATTTATCAAAACACATGTTTCATATCAATCGTACTCATGTTCCCATTTTCAAATATCTTTTGTTTTAACCAAAATGATGTTGTAGAGTTAGTTATAAACTAATCAAAACAATGTTGTGTTTTATATTTCAATATAACCATTACAATGCCAAGTGTCCAAGTCCCTTTTAGTTTTCCCGAGAAATATGATTGTCAGAGAAAATATGACCGTTGGAACCTGAGGCCTATAAATAAGAGGTCATTTGAAGAAAATATAACAACTTGATTAACTTTATCTTCTTCCAAGTTCTAGATAGAGATTGTGTGACTTCTCTATGCTTCGTGCGAAAGCCTTGAAATTAAAAGATGCGAATGGGTCGTTCTTAGTTTTTATATTTCAATAAGTGATTTGTTTTTCTTAGTGCATCTGATTAGGTGATTACAATTGAGGGCTGTTGGGGATAGTCAAACGGTGCAACCGATCATTGTATCTAGGGATTTCAAGTCTTTTAAAGATAGAGGTGCCGATTACCTGTAAAATCGATGTCTTTTGGGGATATCAATATGAATGTGTCTATCATCATATCTAGGGCTTACCAATGTTGGTGAGACATACCTATTATCCTATGTGAAAAATACCCTACTATTTAGGATAAAAGAATTGTAATACCTTTTTACTTTTTTGTTGCTTATTGTAATAGAAAGAGAATCTTTTATTTATTCTTTATATTTGTATTCTTTTGTAATTGTTTTAATTACAACATAAACTTTTAGTATTGATTCTATACGCTATATGGTAGAATCATTTAAATTTTTTATTAATCTAATATTTGTATTCAATTCAAATAAATTTGTTTCATAACTTGTGGTATCATAACAATTTCATCGTATTGAGAGTCTCATCATATTGAGAGTATGTCTAATCATTTGTTTTATAATTGGCTTTGTGAATTGTTTTAGTTTATGTTATAGTAGACTAAGAACCTTCCTTAAAGGTTTTAATATAAAATTTTTAATATAAAATTCACCCCCTCTTGTATTTGTGCCATCTCATATCTATTTCGATCCAACACACATGATTCTTTAAACATCATGTGGTTCTATCATGTAGAGACTCAATCTTGTACATCTTCATATAATCCTCTTGTTACATGAAATTTGTCTTCAATTACTTATCATGAGGGGTGAAACCCCTATATTGAGAGGCCTGGATAGGAAACCCTCGATGCATGTACCACACACATGCAATGAATTTGTGTAAAATTGAAGGTTAGATTACGTGAACCCTTGGTCTCACAGTTTCATGAACCTTGGGTCTCATGATGCTTGGAAGCAACCTCGGGTGAGGCTTCCTCGACATACACCCCCGTGAATCCCCATAAATAAAAATTAAGCACTGTGAACATGAACCTAATTCATGCAAAAGGAATTGGCCACCCCCAATCATGCACATTTTTCCAATGATATATATTTGGAATGAATACCCTATACATAATCACAAAAAACATCCCAAGACATCATGAAATTCATGTGAATCCCATGAGTAATTTAGCATTGTGTGGTGTCATCATGAAGACACCCATTGACATATACTTGGATTTGGCATTCTTATAAACCCATGGATAGACCATCGTCCATGTACCCTAACTTCCATGAACCCCCATCCTTGTGTGTGCATCAATGGAAAGCCTCTACATATGTTGGCAGAACCCATTTCTAGATTCAATAGAAAATTTCATGAGTAATTAAGCATCATATGATGCCATCATGTGGGAACCCCATCCATCTAAGGAAGACACTAACGAATTGAGCCCTTATATTCCACTAGCATGCCCTAAAAGTATCATTAATTCCTCTAGGTGTGGGTCAAATTATAAATTTATATTTTCTCGAACTGTACTAAGTACAAAGGAATAGTATGGAAGAAGTGTGGGGTCGAACCCACATAGAGTGGGGAATGCAACGATGAAAAATTTAGACTAAAGTTTAGGTCTCTTTAATTTCTATTTTCTTTAATTAATCTAATTTTTAAATTGAAATAAATGAATTCAAATAGAAAAAAAGAGAGAGAAATTAGTTTCTATGGGTGGTTTTTAAAAAAATAAATCATGACTGTGCTTAAAAAATGATAATATTCAATAGATGCACAATCAATCATATTTATTAAATATATATATGGTTAAACCCTATAAATATACATTAGAATATCAATTCATGGTCTTCTAAAGAATTAAAATAACTATAGTGCATTAAGATCGGATTTCAATTGTAGAAGAATAATTACATTCATTGGTCATGAATTAATTATCTTAATAATGTTGGTTTTCATCCACTATTAATCACAATTGTTCCATGATTTAATAATAGATATGATAAAAATGAGTTACAACATGATACCAAATAAATATAATCATTGTAAAAGTGAATAAAGAAATAAAACACTTTGATACACACCCATTTTGACTGATTCTGCTTTCCCTAATAAATTTAGCCAATCATTATTGGGTAATCAACATCAATGAATAAACTGTATTCCATATGTAAGAGAATAGAAAATAGATAATGAAATGGAAAAGTAATAAAATATATATTGGAATTAAACAATACAAAATCCAACTATTACATCAAATAAATAAAAGAAAAATATAATGAAAACCAATCTATGAAGAAATATGGGTCGAAACCCCTATGTCAGCCTCTAGGTGGTCCTGCCTCAAGCGTGGAATGGAATTAAATATGTTTCCATGGAACTTTATATATAGGAAAAATTGATCATGACATGTACTAAAGTTACATGTCATGTACTGTTGATCTGTGTACATCTCTGTAGATTTTGGATCTCTGATGTTACTTACATGTATCAAGACTATTTATGAATTTTGACTGATTACACATCATGTACTGAGTGTTCACGACATGTACTGGCCTCCAGTTGTTCCTTTGTGTGGATTTCTTATGGATTTCTCGCTCAACTATTTTGACTAGCGTTACATTGTGTACGGAGGACTCACAGTGTGTACTGGTTGTTTCCTCTACTGGCTTCGTGGCATGGTCACGACTTGGGTATGCTATGAACTACCCGTACATGATGTGTATGGATAGGTAACGATGTGTACTAGATAAAATATTAATTTTTCTACATTTATTCCTTGAATCCTATGAATAATCATTTCTCAAAATCTGGTTCCACACTGGGAGCGAAGCTCGCGGTGCAAAGTGTAATTATGTTCCTCAATTTCCATTTTTTCCTTTTTTTCTCTCTAAATGACAATCCTATGTAATAATTTTCAAAAAATTAATATCAAGAACAAATATTATATTAAAACAATTAATATTCAATGAATTCATATCTAAAACACATCCAAATATGTATACAAAATAAATCTATCATCCATTCACTCTTAATTGAAATGCAGTGTGTACCTTCATCCATACACAGATGGATTTGATACACATACCTCATTCATGATCACATTACCCTTCACAAGACCCCATAGAGTTCATGCGATTTCATGGACAATGGAGCTTCATATAACTCCATAATTCATGAATTTCTCATCACATACAAGGTCTTTCTGTATAATAGAACCCACAGATAGACCCTTCAATCTCCATTAAAACCCTAGGAGGTGCAGTTATATAGAAACCCCTTATCCATGAACTGCTCATACTGGGAAAATTCTTCCCACATGATCGAGGAATGATCCCTTTAAACATGTAGCTGCAACACTTGGACGTGTGTGAGATCATAAATATGTTTGTGATACCCTACTATATGATTAAATTGAGGTCAAGCATTCACAAGATTCTTCATTAGTCTCTTGATGTCCTTGGGTAGTCTTGGATGTGTCACTCTAGTCACAAGATAGGTCTTGGACGATTCAAGTTGATCCCATGAAAACATATATACATGTCTTCATTATCATGTGATTGCCTATGGACAATCCAGGTTGATCCCTTGACAACTTATTAACACATCGTCATCGTAATGTGATTGCCTATTGACATGTCAACATTTTCATCTAAAAACCTAAGGACAATTCAGTTTGATCACATGTTATAATCAATGACATGTCATATTTGATTATGTGAATCATCTTAGACATTCCCTCTTTAATTATGTGAATTATCTTGGACATTTACATTATAATCATGCAAAGACATCCAATAAAATTCAGGTAAATTATGAGATCATCTATTGACATATTAGTATTGTCATGAAATAGCTTGAAGAAAATTCAGGTTGATCATGAGACAATATATAGAAATGTACACTTGGATCATACGAAGACATCAAATACAAGTCAGTTGATCTTGTGAAAGAACTTGTACATGTCCTCTTTGATCATGCGGAAAATCTTAGACATGTCAACTATGATCATGTGAAGCATCTTGGACATATCATGTAGAAACCCTTGGACATGTTTTCCATGTCATACTGACACCCAAAACAGGTCTAGCATGCAATCAAGACATGTACAACAAACAACCAATACATATTGGGTAGATACCTTAGGACATGTCAACTTCATCTAACAGATACATGCTTAGACATATACTGTAACACCCCAAACTTCCACAATATGCTTCTCTTTGAATAATACAGTAGCGTGTGTTGTACACAACTTCGAGTTCTAACACACCACAACCAATCAAACTAGTCGTTATCAATAGTAATACCCAATTTTTGAAATTGTATAAATTTTATCATTTAAAATGGACTTCATTTTTGGATTTTGAATATCGAAATTATCCTAGGGTGAAACTTTGGTATTTTTCTGAAAACTTTCAATTTTTGATGAATAGTGAAAAACACTAAGATATAGTTTAAAACCGAATTTTTATTTAAATAATTATTTATATTATTTAAATTTATTTTAGGTAAAAATAGATACATAATACCTATATAAGTTCAATGTAATTCATTGGAGTCAGTTTATAATAATTTTAGATATATAAAAATTTTATTGAACTTTTCACCGTCTTTTACCCATCTCCTAGGAGAATTTGCAAATTCACATAAAACTTACTTTTACCGCTTCTATGAGTGTAATTTCAAAAATCCGAGAGAAACAGTTAATATCAAGGAGTAATATGTGGTTCAATAAGATAAAAATATTTTTTGGTGAATAGTAACCTTTTACTTTTATTCACCACGGTTAAAAGTTAATAGGGTAATTAAGTGTAAAAATGATATAATTATTACCCTAACACATGTCCTAATTCTATTGGCTAAGCATAATTCGACCAAAAACAACCTTATAAATAATATATGAACCTATTTGGTCCACTTGGATTAGATTAGGACATTTATTATTATTTAATTCAAAGAAGAGTTAAAAGAGATAAAATCAAAGTTAAATAACTAAAACATTTTTAATATAGAGTTATACATAAGATAAATTCGATTATAAATATTCATTAGAAAGATAAAAATATTTTCTACATAATGATATTTTATTTATAATTTTTATACATTAAATAATTTAATTTATTTTTGACACAATGGTGATGCAGTAATTACCAAATTAATGAAATATTAAAATAATTGATATTATAAATATCAAAATAAATGTAATTTGAGACTTTTTAAGAATTAAACTAATTTTATAGGTTAATATAACATATTATGGTTGGTTATATGAATTTTTTTCGAAGTAATAATTCTGTTATAAATTTAGAAAAAACAAAATCCCAAATAGTGTCAAAATTGACATAAAAGGGTTTTTAAAACAAATGTTATATTATTAATTCATATTCTATTCCTAAAAATATAATTTTCGGCCAAATGACATATATAATGATATTTGTATCATTAATGAACCACTTGGGGTTCTCTTGGATGTATATAGTAAGTTTATTAACCATATAATATAAAAATACAAAGAGACATGGTAAATGTCAAACTATTTAAGTAAGAGTTAAATATAAATGATAAGGTTAATATAATGACCCAAACCTATCTAAAATCTATTGGTTGAAAGGATTTCGACCCATCCCCACATTATCCTTGAAATAAGTTACTTTTGAGCCATTATAAACCGAATATGAATTTATTATAAAATAATATTTTAAGTTTTTCCTAAGGTGCCCCTCACCCCCTAATAAAAGGGAACTCCCCATTATCTCAAATTCATACCTTAAAATCCTTTTGGATCGGCCAAACCCTGCCCATATATTCTCTCAACTTACCTCACTTAAACATAGAGGCCTTAGTTTGATCAGAAATCCAACCTAAGGAGCCCTTTTGATCAAATCAAAAGAAAGAACCCGAAGAAGAGGTAATGTTTTCACCACCTTCTTTCTAGTTCCTTTCTTCTTCCACTTATTCTTTATTTGTTATTTTCATTCTAAAATAATAACTCCAATATCTTCTATATAATGAGATTTTATTATAAATATTTCATATTCATTATTCTATCCATATTATGAATGATAATGTCACCATGTGTGCATACGTATGGCTTACCGTCTCCACGTTGTGGTGTAATTTGTTATTCAACACTATGTAATTTGGATGGATATAATGATGAGTAATATGTATATAAATAATGAAAATAACATGATAATTTCTCTGTAAAATTAATATTCCATACAATTCCACACCTTTAAGGAAATTATATTATCGCTCGTTCGTACGTACGAATTACCGTCTCCACGACGTGATGAGATTCATTTCCACATTCACCATTCATCGACGATTATAAAAATATATATTACTAATTTGTTTGTAATATATGAAATAATAATTCTACTGGATATATATATATATATATATGTACTTACATATATATTATTCCCTTAGTTCCATTCAATATGTTATGAAAACGGAAACAACGTTTATGCGTACGTACGGAGTACCGTCTCCATAAACGATGTTTTCCATTTCATATATATGTCTATTATACATAATTATAATCCAAATATATATGATATATAAATCATGTTTTATATTCTGGAAGTACTTAAATCATGATCTAAGTGATACAATCAAGAGTAACAAGTTAAAACACGTACGATAAAGAAAGTGATTATTACCCGAAATGTTAATTTAACATGGAAATTATTATTAAATGGGTAGTATAAAGTAATAAATGAATAATTTATGATATCATAAATATTAATATGGTTCTGGTACAATTTAATAACATACTATGGTCTTCATAAAAGAGGTTAAACATACCCTCGAATAAAGGAAAGTGCAAGGTAATGGGTTTTCATCTCACCCCTTATTCTCGTAAGATTCGTACCATATTGCCACTATTACCTTTTGTATGTTGTATGTACTACCCATAATTGTATTCCTTGTGTAATAAACTTTAATTTATATGTATTTACATATTAATTGTATGATACCTCTTTCATGGGTTGTATATTTCGTAAGTTACCAAATTGGTAAGGGTTAATTTCACAATCTCTTTATTATCTGAGGATGTTTTACGTAAGTATATACTGGGACATATTTATTATCCATGTCCATGTTTCATAAAAGGTTTTTCAAAGGGATTATTTTTAAGGGACTTTTTACTAAAACATCATTTTAAATGTTTTAAATATTTATCTTTCTAAACACTTTTAATTAATGTCTATGATTTTAAAATGATTTTTAAGGATTTATTTATATGGACATGAATGCTTTGAAATGATAATTATTTTCAAAAGTTTCAAAGTGGTATGAGACAATTTGATTCAAAAATATCTTTTAAATGACTTCATTTATAAATTTTGAGACTTTTAAATGATTTCATGAAAAAGGGGTATTTTGATCAAATCATTTTACTGATCATTTTATCTGTGTCAACATCCTTTGATGGATTTTAAGATTATTTTCAGTTTATTTATTATTATAAAAAACTTACATGTTGTATTGAAGGTTTTGTGATATGTTTTACTGTGGATGTGTTATTTTTATACCATTCATGTTTTATGGAGAAAGTATTTACATTTCGTATGCTAGTTTTGATACAAATGTTTATGTTATGTTTAAACCTATTCATATGAGGAATGCATTGGACTTAATAAGTAACAGGTGGAGCCTGCTATAGATCCTCGATGCATCGGTAAGTATCATGAGACAAACTAGTGTCTTGGAATAAGGCCTTGACGAAATCTTATTTGTAGTCTTGGAACAAGGCCTTCACTATGTGGTTATGATAGTATAGCATTATGCATTCCATCATTATGAAAGTGGTTATTGATATTGCATGTGATTATTTGACTAGTACAATATCCACGTGAAGAAGTAAATGACATTACTTTATTTTATTTTTTCCATATTATGCTTAAGTTAAAGTTTAAAAGGCTTTTTTTTAGTTATACATTTCCTTAAATGTTTATTCTTATTTATGAAAGTTTTTGTTGTATTGTTATCCTTACTGAGCATCTGATCTCACCCCTTTCTATGTTTTATTTTTCCCAGGATTCCAAGAAGTGTATTGTGATTGATATGCAGGGTTAATACAAGGGAATAATGGAATTCATAAAGGATTATTTATGTTGTTTTGTATGTTATGAAGTGTAATGTAACATTCATGTATGTAATCTATTTTCCAAAACTACTAAACCGATTGGTCCTTCGAGACTTTATTCCTTGTAATCATGCCAATGTATTAAAATAATGCACCGACTATGGGTAACTGGGGTCGGGGCGTTATAGTTTGTATCAGAGGAAGTTTAGAAATAACATTGGAAGCTATATTTAGATAATCTCTAATTAGAGCACATAGACCTAAGATAGACATTGAGGATTAGTATAGAAGAAATTCTTAGAATTTTGGTAATGTAGAGATATTTTGAGTTTTCCAAGAAAATACATCCCTGTCTGGATACAAGCAGGTAGAGGCGGATCTGGCATAGATGTACCTAGGGGTAAAACCTGAAAACACCACTTTGAGCTATACTCGAATGGGAACTGGTACACGACAACGATCCTTGATGTGCTCTTGGTTACTCTACTCCCAGGGGATATGCTTAGGATAATTCTCATTTTCTTTACAAATCATAATGAAGGGTTTATGAGTATATACTTCCTTAATGAAAACATCTTTATGATTATGGATTATATCCATAAACCGTTCAATTTACGTTAGGTATTTTACAAGTTTGGAATTATTCATTGCAATTCATAAACTAACCTAGTTTATGTCATTGTATAGAAATGGCACCCAATAGAAGGAATGTGAACTCCAGAAATATGTATGATCCAATGAGTAAGAAGGATCATATCTTTCATGGTATTAAGCCAACATTTAGAAGGTAAATAGTCTCCCATGTATTCTCAACATATGAAGAAATAGTATCATGTGTTAATAAGATAAGTAAATTTTTTTTTGAGTCCTATGGATTTGAAGGGAATTAAGAGAAGAAAAGGATATAAGAGAGAAATATGGATAAAGTGAATGTGATAACTATGGGAAGAAACACCCTGGAACATGCCTGAAGGGAATGGGAGTATTTTATAAGTGTGGAGAAAAAGGACACCATGTACATCACTGCAAGGGTAAGAAAAAGGTTTCAAATGTACAATGCTTCATCTGCAAGGAGTTGGGACACTACGCAAACCAATGTCCAAATCATCAGAGTATTCCCCAAATGATGCTATTGGATAATAATCAAGTTATGATACTACCACAGATGAGGAGTAATTGTTAGAGTTTTTATGTTGTTATTAGATAATTATTTGATTTGAGTGTTGTATCAACAATGTACTGGTTATAATAATTATGAAGTATATAAGGACTGTACTGCAATACTATTTCATTAAGGACTTGCGATTGTGTGGAACCAAGAAAAGTGACTAAAAATCAAGTTAAATTTTCAGAAAATATATGGTTGAGAGAAAGATAAACTATAATATGGTTCTGATACCGAGGTAGTGATATTGGAATAATACATGATTGATTTGGATAAATTATATTGGATATTATTGACTACCTTGAAACTGATTAATGATTTGTATATTCCATCATTATTGGAGTTTACAATATCTTTGGATAAAAGGAGTATATCCAGTATTCTATAAGGAATAATGGATCATGAATGTAATCAATAAGGTTTTATGGTAATTCAGGATGTTGCAGTATTTTAAAAGAATACATGATGAAGTTTTTCACATGTTATTAAGTGACAAAAAGGATCTTCATTGTGTTTACATTCCTTATAAATTCTGGATTGTGAGTTTGGACAGAATTATTTTGGATAATTATAGTTTGAGATTATTTTTGGATTTCCATAAAAGGAAAACCCAGAGGTTGGGCGGCAACCCGTCGCGTCCGGAAAGGTCGCGAGACTTGAACCCACAAATGAAGGGTGACAAGGGTGTATCACCTACCACTGGCCCACGTGATGACCTGGATTGAATAATGTAGTGTTTTTTTTAAAAAAATTTGGTAGATGAATTATAAATTCATTTTTTAACCCTATACGAATAGGATAAATAGAATATTATTTTTAAGTTCTATTATCTTTTAGAGTGAAATATGAGTTTGTGGTAGAAATTAGTTAAAGGATGGGACTCTACTTTTCAATTATATATTTTTCTTCTTCTGTTATTCTATGAAGAAATTAATTCTTATACTTTCATAAAGGGATATTTAAACCAAAAATGTTTTATCCTAATACCATATGTTTTGTTGAACCAATGGTATTTTAAATCATCATAGATTGATGAATTTAAGGCCCTCAATTTTACACTTGTTTGTGATTGATGACCTCAATCACTACCTATAAATATTTATGTTTTTCCTCCAATTATATATCTCTAATTTCCACTAATGTTCCCCTATTCGAGATCATAATTTGGTGGTGACCCTTTTATTTCGCTTTTCCTCTTATTAAGACTAAATTTTATTAACCTAATTTCCGATGTGGGTTTTCCCAAAGGTATTTTCTATTTTCAACCTTTTATTTTTGAAAAATAATTTCAAATTGTGAGGATATAATTTATTAAATGAGGGGAGAATGTAACACCCCAAGCTTCCACGATACGCTTCTCTTTGAATAATACAGTAGCGTGTGTTGTACGCAACTTCGAGTTCTAACACACCACAACCAATCAAACTAGACGTTATCAATAGTAATACCCACTTTTTGAATTTATATAAATTTTATCTTTTAAAATGGACTTCATTTTTGGATTCGGATTATCGAAATTAGCCTAGGGTAAAATATTGGTATTTTTCTGAAAACTTTCAATTTTTGATGAATAGTGAAAAACACTGAGTTGTAGTTTAAAACCAAATTTTTATTTAAATTTATTTTAGGTCAAAATAGATACATAATACCTATATAAGTTCAATAGAATTCATTGGAGTCAGTTTATAATAATTTTAGATATATAAAAATTTTATTGAACTTTTCACCGTCTTTTACCCATCTCCTAGGAGAATTTGCAAATTCACATAAAACTTAATTTTACCGCTTTTGTGAGTGGAATTTTGAAAATATGAGACACATGGTTAATATAAAGGAGTAAAATGTGGTTCAATAAGATAAAAATAATTTTTGGTGAATAGTAACTTTTTACTTTTATTTACCACGGTTAAAATTAAATAGGGTAATTAAGGGGAAAAATGATATTATTATTACCCTGACACATGTTGTAATTCTATTGGATAAGTATAATTCGACCAAAAATAACCTTGTTAATAAAATATAAACCTATTTGGTCCACTTGGATTAGATTTGGACATTTATTATTATTTAATTCATAGAAGAGTTAAAAGATATGAAATCAAAGTTAAATAACTAAAACATATTTAATATAGGGTTATACATAATATAAATTCGATTATAAATATTCATTAGAAATTTAAAAAGATTTCCTACATAATTATATTTTATTTATAATTTTTAGACATTAAATAATTTAATTTATTTATGTCACAATTGTGATGCAGTAATTACATAATTAATGAAATATTAAAATAATTGATATTATAAATATAAAAATAAATTTAATTTGAGAATTTTTATGAATTACACAAATTTTATAGGTTAATATAACATATTAGGGTTGGTTAGATATTTTTTTTCGAAATAATAATGCTTTTATAAATTTAGCAAAAACAAAATACCAAATAGTGTCAAAATTGACATAAAAGAGTTTTTAAAACAAATATTATTTTATTAATTCATATTCTATTCCTAAAAATATTAGGTTCGTCCAAAGGACTTATATAATGATAGGTATATCATTAATGAATCACTTGGGTTTCGCTTGAAAATATATAGTATGTTTATTAACCATATAATATAAAAATACAAAGAGACATGGTAAATGTCAAACTATTTAACTAAGAGTTAAATATAAATGATAAGGTCAATATAGTGACCCAAAGTTGTCTAAAATATACCGGTTAAAATAATTTCGACCCATCCTCATTTTAGACTCTAAATAAGTCACTTTTGAGCCATTATAAACCGAATATGAGTTTATTATAAAATAATATTTTAAGTTTTTTCTAAGGTTCCCCTCACCCATCTTATAAAAGGGCACTCCCCCTTATCTCAAATTCATACCTTCAAAGCCTTTTTTCTTGGACAAACCCTTCCCAAATATTCTCTCAAATTCCCTCATTTCAACTTAGAGGCCTTAGTTTTATCATAAATCTAACCTAAGGAGCCCTTTTGATCAAATCAAAAGGTTGAACCTGAAGAAGAGGTAATGTTTTCACCACACTCTTTCAAGTTCCTTTCTTCTTCCACTTCTTCTTTATTAGTTATTTCCATTATAAAATAATAACACTAGTATCCTCTGTATACTGTGATGTTATTATAAATATTTCAAAACTATATTCATTATTCTATCCATCTTATGAATGATAATTTCACCACGCGTTCGTACGTAAGGCTTACCGTCTCCACGTCATGGTGTAATTTGTTATTCAACACTATGTTATTTGGATTGATATAATGATGAGTAATATGTATATAAATAATAAAAATAACATGATAATGTCTCTGTAAAATTAATATACCATCCAATTCCACACCTTTAAGGAAATGATATTGCCGCTCGTGCATACGTACGGATTACCGTCTCCACGACGCGATGAGATTCATTTCCACATTCACCATTCATCAATGATTATAAAAATATATATTACTAATATGTTTGTAATATATGAAATAATAATGATACTAGATATATATATATATATGTACTTACATATATTTTATTCACTTAGTTCTGTTCAATACGTTATGAAAACAGAAACAATGTTTATGCGTACGTAAAGAGTACCGTATCCATAAATGGTGTTTTCCATTTCATATATATGTCTATTATACATAATTATATTCTAAATATATATGATATATAAAACATTTTTTATATTCTGGAAGTATTTAAATCATGATCTAAGTGATATAATCAAGAGTAACAAGTTAAAACACATACGATAAAGAAAGCGATTATTACCCGAAATGTTAATTTAACATGGAAATTATTATTAAATGGAAAGTATAAAATAATAAATGAATAATGTATGATATAATAAATATTAATATGGTTCTAGTATAATTTAATAACATAATACGGTCTTCATACAGGAGGTTAAATGTACCCTCAACTAAAGGAAAGTGCAAGGTAAGGGGTTTTCATCTCACTCCTTATTCCCGTGAGATTCGTTCCATATTTCCACTATTACATTTTGTGTGGTGTATGTACTGCCCATAATTGTATTATTTGTGTAATACAATTTAATTTATGTGTATTTACATATTCATTGTATGATACCTCTTTCATGGGGTGTATGTTTTGTAAGTTTCCAAATTGGTAAGGGTTAATTTCACAATCTCTTTATTATCCGAGGTTGTTTTACATAAGTATCTAATGGGACATATTTATTATCCATATCCATGTTTCATAAAAGGGGTTTCAAAGGGATTATTTTGAAGGGAATTTCTACTAAAACATCAATTTAAATGTTTTAATGATTTATTTTTCTAAACCCTTTTTAGTAATGTCCATGATTTCAAAATGATTTTTAAGGATTTATTTATATGGACATGAATGTTTTGAAATGATAATTATTTCCAAAAGTTTCAAAGTGGTATGGAACACTTTGATTCAAAAATATATTTTAAATGGATTTATTTATAAATTATGAGACTTTTAAATGATTTCATGAAAAAGGGGTAGTTTTATCAAATCATTTTACTGATCATTTTCATCTATGTGAACATCCTTTGATGGATTTGAATCTTATTTGCAGTTTATTTATTATGATAAAAAACTTACTTGTTGTATTGAAGATTTTGTGATATGTTTGACTGTGGATGTGTTATTTTTTATACCATTCATGGTTTATGGAGAAAGTATTGACATTTCATATGCTAGTTTTGATATGAATGTTTATGTTATGTTTAAACCTATTCATATGAGGAATGCATTGGACTTAATAAGTGACGGGTGGAGCTCTCTATAGCTCCTCGATGCATCGGTAGGTCTCATGTGACAAACTAGTGTCATGGCACAAGTCCTTGACAAAATATTATTTGTAGTCTTGGCACAAGGCCTTGACTATGTGGTTATGATAGTCTAGCATTATGCATTCCATTGTTATGAAAGTGGTTATTGATATTGCATGTGATTATTTGACTAGTAGAATATCTATGAGAATAAGTAAATGGAATTACTTCATTTTATTTTTGTCATATTATTCTTAAGTTCATGTTTAAAAGGTTTTTGTTTTAGTTATACATTGCCTTTAATGTTTATGCTTATTTATGAAAGTTTTCGCTGTATTGTTATCTTTACTGAGCATCTGAGCTCAGCCCTTTCTATTTTTTATTTTTCCCAGGATTCCAAGAAGTGTATTGTGATTGATATGTAGGGTTAAGCCAAGGGAATAATGGAATTTATAAAGAATTATTTATGATGTTTTTTATGTTATGAAGTGTAATGTAACATTCATGTATGTAATATATTTTCCAAGACTGCTAAACTGATCGGTCCTTCAGGACTTGATTCCTTGTAATCATGCCAATGTATTAAAATAATGCACTGGCTATGGGTAACTAGGGTTGGGGTGTTACATATACCATGTGGATCCTGGTCAAGAACCTTCGACCACATTGCCCCTTTACAAGGCAAGTGACCTTAATGTGCTCGGGTTATGCTCTCATATGGTCTTATCCATGTCATAATCTCAGAAAAGACCTCCATATCATACTAATCATGTCCAAAATACCTTTCATGGTTGTTATCTCTCTTTATATTTAAAAATATGTAGAATGAATATTCCAAAGGGAATCCATCCTTGTATAAGCCCCCATCATTCCTAAAACCTTAGGGATAATAATAATTTATTCGAGTGTGATCATTCACCTTATCCCATCAGTTGGTTAGTGGGCCACTAAACTATGTGAACTCTAATTATTTCTATAAACATGATATGTAGGACTCCTTCTTAAGGCCCGAGCTCAAATAGGCATCCACTTTGCCGTAAATCCATTTATACTCCAAATTTTTTGGACTTATGGAATTAAATTCTCCCTCATGTAACCATCCTTCATCGTCCATCAGTGGGTGATGATTAGTCTTATACATGAGCATCATCTTATTTTTAATCACTGACCATGAGATCAGATACAATATGCCCATCAATGGATTAGGGACAATCAAACTATGATGAATGTGATTCCTGTTATGAACATGATACATAGTATTCGTTACTAATGTCCAAGATCCATGCCATATCCTCCATGAAACTAGTAATCATACATCTCAAGTAGAAAATTAAATGTGTAAGCCCTGTACAAATATTATCTCATTCAATGTGTCTGATATCCTGTTATCTATTTTTTCTCACACTATGCATGAATCGCATGGGCTTAGAGACTAGTGATGATTATACCAATATCATGATGAGAATGACCCTAATGTGGTCCCTTTATTAGGATGTAAGTCAGATTACGTATCATCTTAACTTAAAGGGAAATTATTCTGATAAAGAAATACATAGCATCCTTATATGAACAAGTCCCATCCAAGGCATTTATTGTCATACCTCATGACACGAACACCCATACACGAATTACATAGACTCTAATTCATATCTTAATAGGATAAATAGGGTACTTATTTGAGGTTTGAGACCTATATTTATGTCATTACCATATTTTGTTAAACTGCATGGATGGGTCTAGAAATGAAACCTTAAACTATGTCAAACAAACTATGTGGGTTTTGAGTAATTTTCTCATGGGATACATAGGACGCCTCATAGAGGTTCAATCCCATCTCCAAGACACTAATTGCCCACCTAGATGGAAGAAAACTCTAGAGTGTCTAAACATGTTTATAAAATAAATCATTATAAATAAATAATTGAATTATGGATAAACCATGATATGATCATATTTTTTCCTATCAATACATGGTCTTACTCAAGTTATTGACACATGGTTTACCAGTCCCGTATCAAGGCCTGGGAAGGATTTCATGAATATATATTAAATTTATAATATATTACTACAGTAGGAAATAATTCCCCCCAAAAGGGTGTGACGAGACCAACATCCCATCCTCTCGACCAATGTGAATTCCTAACCTTCATTGATTCTGAAACCCTAAAGGACCACTTTACTTTAAAAATAAGTCCCGTACTCAGTTATGGATGTGAAAACTATTGGGAGTTTCCATTAAAGGAAAACATGGTAAAATTAATGTAAAATAATATTGAAATGAATTCAACCCCCCTCACAACCGAGCATTGGTCTATGACCGTTTCAATTTTTTTTGGGAAACAAGGTTAACAGTTTATAGAATGGTTTTAGTTAAACTTTGAGTGATATTTTAGAGATTAATGTATTATTTAATATTATGATGATTTTTCCATATTTGATAACTTGTGAAAACCATTTCGGTTTTGATTATAATTAGAGATTGAATGAAAGACTAATCATTGTTTTATGAATCATATGATCAGTTATATGTTAATTTTAATATTTCAAGCATAAAAAAATCTTATTCATTTGTTGTAGTAAGAGATGAAGTGGAAGTTGATTGATACACAACTGAAGGATGAGATTGTGTTGATGGAAGGGAATGAAATCAAGTAAGTACATTTTCTCATAGAAATTACTCAACTTTAGGAAAAATATATTTAGAAAAAAAAATAATCAAATTACCTTCATTTCTGATGAACTAATGGAATTTTTCTCACCTAATAAGATTTTAGTTTTGTTGTTGTTATATTTACCATGACCATTCACTTTATTTTAATCAATGATCTATAGACATTACTTTTCTAAAATATTCATAATTTCTCATCCCACTAATTTTTTCCAATTGATAAACCTAGTTATTGGATAGCCTTTATATTTACCATTCTCTCTTTTGAAGAGGAAGTTTTATTGACCCTTTTTATAATGTGTGTTTTCCACATAGAAAATTTTAAATGTCAAAACCTATATTAACAAGAACAAGTTAAAATAATGAGGATGAAATTTATTAATGGGGAGATAATATAACACCCTAATATTTTATGAAATATTTTTTTTCAAATAATTTTAATTTCATTGATGGATTGTGTTTCACGCAACACCGAGTTTTAAAACTACCACAATATACTATTAAAATTTTATGATTTAATGTGAACATTTTAAACTAGCCATAAATTTTTTTGATATGAATAGGAGTAAAAAAATTTAAAATTAGGTATGAATATTTTAGATAAATAAAAGATATTGATAAATAAGTTCTTAATTTTTAGTAAAGGTTTTATATGCTTCAAAAATACATTTTTCTAAAAAAATATTTTTATTGAATTTTGTAAAAAAAATTAATTTTTAAAACTTTTTTAAAATGTATTAGATAAAATTAACTTTATTTTTTTGAATCAAAATTTCAAAATTATCTTAGGGTTTATTTCTGAGATTTTTTGGAAGAGATTAATTTCTCAATGAATAGTGAAAATACTGGTATTTATTGAAAACTCTCATTTCATTTAAAATATTTAAAATGGAAAATCAAATTTTAAAATGATTTTAAAAGTAATATTAGTTAAATTATATTATTATTAATCTAGTTTAGGTAAATTGAATCAATTTCATGTTGAATTTTTATATTTATAAAAAAACATATTTGAAAATTGTTTTCCAATGCGTCTGTGAGTTAAATTTTAAATTAAATTCTTCCAATTATATTAATTAAATATAGTAAAATGGATTCAATATTTGGAATCAAAATAATTAATATTATATTATAATTTCACACTAATTTTCAGTTATAATTAATATTAAAAACAGTAAAAACCAATTATCACGGTTAAGGTTAAAACATGTTAACCAAGGGTTAAATATGAAAAATCAGAGTTAAAATAGCCTAAATACTTTTATAAATTATATTTTATAGACCATATAATCCATAAAATCCATTATATATCCATTTTAGAGTCATTTTGGTTGATATGGACTCCTCATTGTTTAATAGTTTGGGGTATCTAAAAAAATGTCACTCCTCAATTATAAAAGGTCATGTCCTCCCCTCTCTTATTCACACATAAAAATACATTTATATAGATAAAAAGCTACCACAATATCTCAAAAATATAATTATATATTTTATATATATACTTTTATTCACAAAATAATAACCCTATGGTCCATAATAAGAGATCCAAATGAGGTTGTTCTAAGAGAAGGTGATTGTCTTAACTAAGCTCTTTCTTTTTACTCATTCTATTACCACCTTCATTCATGTATTAATAATTCCAATATATTAACACCAAAATATAACATATAATTAGATTTTATTATTTTTATTTCATAACATATATCCATATCCTCTTCCATCAAATGGGAAACAAAACTATCGATCGTGTGTACGGTGGACTACTACCTCGTTAACCGATGTAATTCGTTTTCCTTTAAGAACTCTAAAGGTTGGATAAAATAATGGATTTAAATTATATATTTTATTTATTAAATTATTATATTTATTTAATTATAAAATCACATATAAATTATTACGTTCCAATCCTTTGTAAAATGGTAACATCGCTCATGCATACGTTTGGATTACCGCCTCCACGAAGCGATGTGATGTGTTTTTCATTTTATTTTGACATGGATGATAATAATGATAGATTTAATGAATATATATAATATTTATGATATAAAAAATATTCTAAATAGGTTAATTAATATTTACCTTTATTTCATTACATCTTCCAAGAAAATGGAAACAATGTTTATGTGTGTGTATGACCTATGGTTTCCATGAATAGTGTAATTCATTTTATATATCTAAATTTTATGGATTAATCTAAATAAATATATAATGAATATATATTATATTTATATAACTATTAATATTATGTGTATTATGGAAACATTATTAAGGTAAAATCACTGAAAATACCAAACCAAAACATACATGAAAAATAAAGCAGTTATTACGTGAAACATGATTTTTTACAAGGAATTGTTAATAAATGGGTAATAAAAGGTCATATGAAAATAATATATGTTATGATTTATATTATTATGTTTCTATAATATATTTATAAAAAAAATATTTATTATACATGATTTCTAAATGTGTACGAAGGAAATCAAGACTTAATGTAATGGATTTTCATCTCACTTTTATTTCTATGAGACACATTCCATATTCACTAATTGTTTGTTTTATGTGGTGTATATATATTCCATGAATGTTTATTATAATTATTATTATGAAAATAATGGGTATTTAAATATCCTTCTATGTTTCTTTATTGGGAATTACAATTCAAAAATTACTAATGTGATAAATTTTTTTGTTACAATCTCATCATTTATCAGGATTGTTTATGATTAAGTTTGTGATTATGAAATATTATGGTCTAACTATAAAGATAATAATGTATTTTATTCTCTTATGTTTTTTATATAGATTAAATTTTTTTCCTTTTTTTCCTCTCTTTAATTACTAAATCTACCAAAATAATGTTTTTAGGGAAAAAAGTATTTATTTCTCTCTTCAGTTGAAAATACTTTTTCTTCCATGTCTATGTTTTCTAAAAAAATTTAAAGGAAGTTTTTAATATTTTTTAAAGAAATTTTTACCATGTTTTACTTTTTAAAAAATAGAAGGAATCGACTTGTCTTTTTTTGAACAAGGTAGTTTTGACTTTTTACCAAAACTGTGAGTGGAATATTTGTTTTAACATGTACAGTATGAGTGAATATTCTCCCCTAATAACCACTCAATTATTTGTATCATAATTTATGTTTTTTCAGGTTATTTTAAAAAAAAATAATCAATATTTGGGAATTATTTAGATTTTGAAGAAGTTATTTCAAAATAAAAAAGGATATTTTCCTCAATATTTCTTTAATAATATTTTTATGGAATTTTTATTCATCAATGTCAATAACCATTAGTGTTGATTATGTTTTACAGGGAATATGATCCTATGTTACCAAAATTATTTTTTATCTTGATGATTTATGTTTATGATTATGATAAAGAGATGATTATGAGACCTGTTTCTTTCCCATTGTCTATACTATGATAAAATTTTTAAGAAACTAATTTTATTTCCATGGGTTTTGGTATGATGAATGTTTTATGATCTTATGGAACAAATATTTATGGATTATGTAACAAGTGGGACCTATATCCACCTCCAATAAATTAGGTAAATATTTATATCTTCTAATATAATTTTGGGAAATAAGATGATGTGATTTATCCCTTATGGGAAACATGCAGATGTGCTTGATCAACTATAGGAAACAAGTAAAAATCATGATCCATGATGGGAAATAGGTGACGAATATTGATCTTTTATGTTATGGGAAAAAGGTAAGGAGTCCTAATCCACTATGATTATATTATCTCAGTATTAAACTCTAAAATATGAAATGGTTTCTATAGTTATGACAGCCCCACACTTATATGACATGAATTTATGGTTCATGATTGATTTATGATGATTCATCAATATTTTGATAAATGTATTTGAAATTATAATGTTTTCTTCCATGAATCATGTTTATGATCTTTGAAATATTGGGTAAAAACCATATAAGTTATGTTTATGATATTATACCCACATTTTTATCTTATACCTTCTTATGATCATTATTTGATGTCTCTCATGTTTACTCTTACTGAGCATCTAATCTCACCATTTATTGTGCTTACTATCTCTAGGATATGAATAAAGGTTTATATAGGTTATATATATGTGTTGATCAAGTGTTGTTTTCAAAAATACTCTATACTATTATGATTAGGGGATATTGTAGAGTATGTATTGTTTCAACAATACTCGATCTTTTTGTGATGATTTTGATGCTCACAAATACCTATGTTTGTTATTCTAGTGATTTTACTTTGAGTATATTTCAGGAAATTAATATCCTTTATATTTCTATTTTGTAATAATATTAAAGTGTTTAATCCACATGGAATATTTTACAAAGTGTTTGAAAATCATTTTAGCGTGTTCTGGAAACATTGTTCATACCCTATATTAAAGAGTGTAGTGTAAGGATAAAATTTAATGTTTACTTTATGGGAGTTTAGAAAAGTATGGTTAATCAACCATACATTATCGAAAAATTATTGTAAAATAAACTTACATTTGGAAGTAACCTTACATTTATAATACCAGAAAAGTATAGAACAAGAACCGCGTGTAAGTATGGAACCTTATATTTTCTTCACAAAAGTATGGATCACCAACCTTACTTTTATAATCAACCTTACAATCTATTGAAAATTATGGATCATGTATATTATGTTTTTCTAAAGAGGAAAGTATGGATAATATACCATATGTCAGAAATTTGAAGAGAAAAGTATTGATGATCAACCTTACATTTGAGATCAAACTTATGCTTGAAGAATAGATCATCAACCCTCTGTTTAGCATCATAGATTTAAAATATGAATTTATCAGGCAACGGTCTTTATGCAGAATATCAAGTTGATTTTAATCTAGATTCAAAGCCTGATATTAAAGCACATATTTGAATGATTTAAATCCGTTTATTTGTGACTCAAAGGATCGATTTAAGAGGAGTATTTCATGACGATTATTAAGTGAAGTTACGACTTATTTATTATTCAAACATTTGAATACCACATTTCTTAAGGAAATATTTGGGGATATAAATTTAAAAGGAAAATAATTGTCTTTATTCTTTTTATATCTGTGTTATTTTGAATTACATACAGTGAGATGAATCATTGAGAAAATGATAAGAGAACAAGATATCGAGTTTTTCAACTACAATTTTTACAGAGTTATATGAGTCACACTGATCTGCTGCTACCAAGATCTATCATACTTTATTTTTCTGAAGAAAAGGAAAAGAGTTAAAGATTCTTGTTCTACATAAAAGTTCTATTATGAATCTATTTTTGTTAAAGTTTCTAATTTTATTTTAGGATCTATTTAAAACTGTGAATAAAAAATTGAAATTATTTTTAGAAAAATACTCATTTCATTTTGAGTAACTGACTTCTCATAGTAAGATGTGTATTTTGTTATGTGCATGAACTTAAAGGCTCTATTTTAGAATTATCTTGTAAAGGTGTCAACTGCCTACACTCAGTTATGAATATTCTGTTGATAAGAGGACCAGATGGTGAAAATAACCAAGATCATGGAGTAGAGCATTAGTGGAGTGGACTAGGGGCCTTATGTTCCCCAAACTACTATACATCTATGCATCCTTAAATTTGTTTATTTTCCACTACATAAACATTATGATAAATTTAAAGGATAAATTTTTAAATCATCACAATTATCTAAGCAATTGTAAAAGACACAATTCACCCCCCTCTTGTGCATATTTGGTATAACCCGATCCAACAATTGGTATCAAATGTAGGGATTTTTTTTGATAAATCTATAATAAGATGAAAGTTTTAAAGGATTATACTTAGAGATCTCAATGGATGATACACGAGAGGGAATTTCAATGGTTCGAACTCTATAATTCAATGGTGAAAACTATGGATGTTGGAAGTCGAGGATGATCGTCTATATGAAAAATCATGGACATAGAGTCTACTAAAAAATTCTTACTCCTTATGAAATTCCTGAGAAATCTAAAACATGTAGTATAGATACTGAATCAGAGTATGAAATAAATTAAAAATATATGAATGATATTATCTGTTGTCTATGACTAGATGAATTCAATCATGTATCTAAATATCCTACTATATATGAGATGTGGAAAACAAATGGACCTGCCTATAAAAGAACTTACAATGTCAGAAAAATGAGGTATGCCACAAAAAAATTAATATTTGATACATTCAAAATGTTTTAGTGTGAAATAATCACTCAAATGAATGGAAGGCTCATAGAGATTGTTAAGAACATCACTACCTTTAGAGATCCTATCAAACAAATAGATCAGGAATTGAAGGCACTGAGAGTACTACCACCTAGATAGAATGGAATATCAGCTGCAATTAAGAAATCATCACTTGTTAAAGATCTAAATATTAGAGAATTAATTGGAACCCTGATGATGTATGAAGATGAGATTAAATATAAAGAAAATGAGCATAAATTCTTGATCAAGATAGAAAATACTTCTCTGAAAGTTACATCTCAGAAGAAGAGTAAAAAGATGAAACATGAAATCAAAAAAGAAGAAAGTTATCACTCATCTGATTCAGAAATGGAACTGGCACATATGGCCAGGAAATTAATCAAATTTTATAAGAAAAAGAATGAATTTAGAAAATCCTTCAAGAGAGATGAAAAATATCCAAAGGAAGTCAGATTCTATGAATGAAAAAAAATGTGTCACATAAGACCTGACTATCCTCAATTAAAAGGAGAAAAGAAAAAAAATATTTCAAAAACAATAATTATGAGAAGAAAGATAAAAGAGAAATGAAAGCTACTTGAAGTATTTCTGAAGAATCCAATAGCTCATCAAAGTCTGACTTAGAAAAGGAAGAATCGAATCTTAAAGAAAATATGTGATTTATGGAAAAAGATGATGAGGTAAAATCTTATTACTCATCTAATTCTAATTCTAGTCACAGTTTCTCAAATGATAAACTTACAACCTATTGAAATATGATATAAGAGAAATATGATTCCTTATTTAAGAAACATAAATCACTGAAAAATATTTACACTACTGTTTTAGGAGAAATATACATTCTTCTAAAACCACATCAAGAGTTAACTGAAAAATATAAATCATCAACCAAAAACTTTACAGATAATAAAACTAAAATAAAAACACTAAAAATAGAAGTAGAGACATACAAAAATGAATCTCTTTTTTTTACAAAAGAAGAATATTCTCTAAATGAAATTATTGGAAAGAATGTGATTAAAAATGAAATATTTTGAATAGGTAGTAAAGGTGATAAATCCAAACTATATAAGAACTATTTTTGTTTTAAGTACAAAAGGTATAATTTTCAACTACTGTGGAACAAAAGGTCACATATCTAAAAACTATTATTTAGGGAAATCTCAAATAAATGGGATTAAGAAAGCCTTTGTTGCAAACAATTTATATGATGCTATTGATTATAGAAAAACAAATCAAGTCTGGATTCCCAGATCTTTACTAGCCAACACCGCTGGACCCAATAGAATATGGGTACCAAACCAAACATTTGTTTGAATACCTTTGCAGGAAGCATGTCATATAAGCTAAACAAAAATATGGTATATGGATAGTGGATGCTCCAGGAATATAAGTGGGAACTCATCAAACTTTAAAACAATAACTCAAAAGGATGTAGGATTGGACACATTTGGTGATAATGCCAAAGGTAAAATAATTGGTATTTGAACTGTTAGAGATACAAAATCTTTCTCAATAAGTAAATTACTCTATGTAAAAGGATTGAAACACAACCTGATAAGTATCTCTCAACTATGTTATGATGATTATTTTGTAGATTTTTCTAACTATTGTTCTCTTTTTAATGATAAATCGCTTAAATTTAGAGCACCTAGAATTGATAATGTTTATAATCTAGACTTAAATTCCTTATGTAAACAAAAAGTAAATTTTTTAATTGCTAAGATAAATGAATCTTGGATCTGGAATAGAAGACTTGGACATTGAAATATATATGATTTACATAATTTATCTAGGAAACAACTAGTTTTTAATTTACCTAGTCTTAAATTTGATAGTGACAGATTTTGTGATGCATGTCAACTTGGAAATCATCAGAAATCATCCTTCAAATCTATTAAAAAAATTTCTACATCTAAACCTCTAGAACTTATCCACATGGATTTGTTTGGACCTTCAAGAATAGAAAGTTTTTCTAGTAAATTATATGTATATATTTTAGTTGATGACTATTCTAGATTTACTTGGATTTATTTTCTAAAATCTAAAAAATGAATCTTTTACTATATTTGAAAGTTTTTGCAAAGCTATTCAAAATGAAAAAGGTTTTAAAATAATTTCATTAATAAGTGATCATGGTGGAGAATCTGAAAATTTATAATTAAATTACTTTTTCTCAAATTTAGGTACTAAACACACCTTCTATGCACCAAGAACACCTCAATAGAATGGGATTGTTGAAATAATAAATAGAAATATTCAGAAAATGGATAGGACTATGCTAAATAAATACAATCTTCCTACCTATTTCTGGGAAGAATTTGTAAGTACAACCTACTATATAATGAATAGAGTTTTAATTAGACCTATTTTTAAAAAGATGCTCTATAAACTCTGGAATAACAGAAAACTGAAATTAAAGTACTTTAATGTTTTTGGATGCAACATTTACACCTTGAACACCAAGGACGATCTTGGTAAATTTGAACCAAAATATAATGAAGGCATTTTCTTAGGATATTATGCAACTTCCAAAACTTATAAAATTTTTAATAAAATGTCAAGGATTGTTGAAGAACCATTTCATGTGAAATTTGATGAATATAATCCCTTTGATAAAAGGAAAGATCAAATTGATGAATCTGACTCTAATGATAACATGAGACTTGAGAACATGAAAGATGATTTTGAAAAAGATATAAATAAAATTCAGTCCAGTTCAGAAGAACATGACACTAATGAACCTAATAGTGTATTACCTAGACAATCTAAATCCCTAAAGAATCACCCTTTTGAAACTATTATAGGAGACTTAGACACAGAAATAAAGACTAGAATAAATATAGAAAATCTAGTTGATTTTTCTACCTTTCTATCTCAATTAGAATCTAAGATATTAAAAGAATCCTTAGTTGATTAACGTTGGATGATAGCAATGTAAGAAGAAATAAACTACTTCAAGAGAAATGATGTTTGGAATTTAGTTGAAAGACCACACAACTATCCAATTATAGGAACTAAATGGGTCATTGGAAATAAATAAGATGATCAAGGAATAATAACTAGAAATAAATCAAGACTAGTAGCTAAAGGATATAATCAGGAAGAAGGTATAAATTATGATGAGGCCTTTGCACCTTTAGCTAGATTATAATCTATTAGAATCCTTTTAGCCTATGCATCTCATATGAACTTTAAATTATTTCAGGTGGATGTTAATTATTCGTTTTTAAATGTTTATTTAATGAAGGAATTTTATGTTGAGCAGCCTTTTGGTTTTGAAAATTCTGAAAAATAAAATTCTATTTTTAAACATACTAAATCTCTTTATAGCCTTAAATAAGCACCTAAAATTTGGTATGAAATATTAACTTCTTTTGTTAAGAAAAATGATTTTACTATTGGAATTGCAGATCCAACATTATTTAATAAAATTGTAAACTATAATATTTTATTGGTTCAAATTTATGTTGATGACATAATTTTTGGATAAAAAAAACATTTCCATGAGTTTTCAAATTTAATGAAAAAAGAGAACGAAATGAGTATGATGGGAGAATTGAATTTCTTTTTAGGACATCAAATTTATCAAAAATATTTTATAAATGTTTTGAATCAAAGAAAATACATTTCTGATTTACTGAATAAATTGGGCTTTAAAAAAGCAACACATATAAAACTCCTATGTGTACTAATATAAAACTTGATTTGGGTGAAAATAGAAAATCTGTTGACAATAAGTTATATAGAGGTATGATTGGTATTTTATTATATCTTATTGTTAACAGGCCAGATATAATGTAATCAGTATGTCTTTGTGCAATATTTCGATCAAATCCTAAAGAATCTCACTTAAGTGATGTCAAAAGAATTTTTAGATATTTAAATGGAACTGTTTTTCAATCTCTTCTCTATTCAAAAACATATGATTTTAATTTAATTTCATATTTAGATGTTGACTTTGGAAGTTGTAGATTATATAGAAAATGAACCTTAGGAACCTGTCACTTTTTAGTAAAATATTTAGTATCATTGTATAGTAAAAAAACATCCAGTTGCCTTGTCAATATCTGAGGTAAAATATGTGTCTGCAGACAGTTTTTGTGCACAAGTATTGTGGATGAAAAACACTCTTATGGTCTTTGGACTAAATTTTAATAATACACCTATTTTATGTGATAATAAAAGCACAATAAATATTTCAGAAAATACTATTAATCATTCTAGGACTAAGAATATTTATATCAGACATCATTTTCTAAGAGATCATGTTATTAAAAAGGATATATTCTTAGAATTTGTAAGTATTGAAATTAAATTAGATGATATTTTTACTAAAACAATTCCCACTAAAATGTTTTATTTTATTAGGGGGGTGGGTTAGGTTTATTTAATTTTAAATGAAATTTTAATTTTAAATTTACTTATTTGATTATATTAATTCTTATTTTATTTTAATCTTTACTATTTTAAATAATTTAATTATTTGTTTTTAGAATAATTCAAAATTTCATATGTACTGTAATATTTTTTTGCATATGTTTTTACTTTATTTTAAATAATTTAATGATTATTATGTACGTAATGACATAGGAATCAAGGTTCTCAGAACCTGTTCATTTTCTTAAAACCTTTCAAAACACCGAAACCCTTACCTCTTTCATCTACCTTTGACTGAAACATCAAAAACCTAAACCTTAGAGCCTTTAGAACATATAGACAGAAATGGAAAAGACAAACAGAATTAAGGAAGGCGAAGCTAGTAATTCCAAGTGTCAAAATTCAGAAGGAAGGAATATCTTACAGGGAAAAGTAATTGATTTGGATGGTTGTACCAGACCCATCTGACACTATAGTAAGCTTTGAATTTTCAGAATCTTGAAAAAACATTCGGTGATGAAAAAAATAATTTATATAGAGGTTGAGTTTTGAAATTTCTTTAAATCTATTCAGTTCAGTCTTGGAGATACAGAGAACTCCATATTCATGAAAATTGAAGATTGGGATTTTTCTATTTCATCTGTGGAAATAGCTAGAATCTTAAACTACCATCATGAGGGAGTTTATCACATTGATTTTAAATCCATTGGATATAATGAATATATGTTATAGGAAATTATGTCATTTTTATTTGGTTCTAAGAATATTAGAAAGATGTTAGTCAAGGATATGGAGATAGATCAGAAAATTATTGTAAAATTTTTTCAAACAAGGATTTCCCCAAGGATGTCTGAAATGGAGATGATTTTATATCTTAATATGTATTTGATGTTTCTAATTCTGAGTGAAATCAAGTTGAATTTTACTTGTTATATGATAAGTTATTTGAACTAATATTGTCAACTAGTGGCTAGAATGAACTTCTATCCTTATGGGAGGTTCATTTCAAAATTATTTTTTATGTCTGATGTGGTAAGATTAGTAGATGTCAGACTATGATGTCATCACATTAACATGTTCAATGATAGAAATTTAAGAAAAATAGGATTTTTCTGGATCACTGTGAAAGTAAATATTATTCATGTTGGTGATGATAAAGATCAGAAGTTTTCTCAGGGAGAGAAAACTGGAAAAACCAAAGAAGTAATAACATAATCAAGGACCAATGATGTTACAAAAACATCAAGAATAATTAGATTTGAAGAATTTGTTGCACCTGCTGATGAGGGAAGTCAAGAGGGTCTTCAGAGGAAAAATACATAACGACTTAAGCTGGTGAGAAGAATGTTCAAACAAATGTTGTTACAACTAGATATCTTTTAAGCTATAGACTTTTAAGAGAATTTGTTTCTTAGATTGAGGTGGTACCTAAAATTAAAGAAGAAGTTATACCTCAGGTAGAGGTATATCCTAGAGAATTTGAAGTGACTTTAATTGAATATGTTAAAAAATAGTTTTCACTACCTGCTGAAGTTATTCAAGAAGAAACATTTCAATAAGAACCTATTTTAAAGGAAGTAAATGAAGATGCTCATGAAGAGAAACAACCTGATTAAAATGTGAACAGAGGAAAGATTCCATCTAAATTTCATACTGATGTTTTAAATGAAATTTTTTCTATGGATGAGTTAGTTCGTGACTTTGAGGAAAAATCTGTTGATCAACCAGTATAGAAGGCTACAGATCATAGATATCATGCTTAATCATTGCCTTTAATTTTGATAAATCAAGTTGAGAATCAAGCATTGGGTACCTCTGATTCTGAGAATAATCATGTGGAGGAGTTAATTATAAAAATTAATAGAATTCAAGATGAAAATGGTTCTTTGAGAAGAGAATTAAAGAAGGAGAGATAGAAATTTCAGAACTTGAAAAATAGTTCAGTTTCAAAAAGGGAAGTGGATGTTTTTAAGAAGGAGATGTTAACCAAAGTTGGAAAATTAAAATATGAAATTTTACTGAAATTAGATTTGGAATAATTCAAAACTTTCATGTAGAAACAGTTAGAAACTATCAACAACAATCAAGTTAGTACATCAGGTACTTCGCCTGATCTAATCAAGAGATTACATGCCATTACAACTATAATGAGCAATATGAATGACACATTGTAAGACTTACAATGTAATAGTGCTCCACTATATATTCTATTAGATAATCAAAATAATCTTGTTGAGAAGATTACATCATCCAAACCAGGAGTAAGAGAGTTACTGAATAGGTTCACTAAAATGCAAAATCAGTTCATGGAAAAAGAAGAAAGATTACATGAGTTTTTCATAGTCAATCTGATTGAAGATATTTACTTGACTCTGGAAAGAAGATATCTGATAATTTAGTTAAGATATGGACTGATGAAGAGGTTGAGAATGCAGTTAACAGAGCTAAAGGAATTTGTTCATAGGTGCTGAGACCCATTTTCAACTCTTTTATCCCAACCATGATTTCTATATCAATTAAGTACTTGTACATATATTTTCAATAAAATATATTTTAATCTTATTTTTATGTTCATTTAATTTATTATTATTATTATGTCTATGTTAGAATGCCAAAATCTATATTCAATTATTGATAAATAGTTTATGATAAAATTTACTTAAGTTTAGTGCTACATTAAATGTGTTATATTCCTTATTCTATCATTTTTTTGATATCACAAAAATATGGGGAAATTAGAGAAACACAACATTTTATTTTAAAATGGATAAATCTTTTTCTCATGGGAAGAAATTTGGATATAATACAACATTTTATATTGTTTTTATGGTATCAATTTGGATAAATGCAAAATATTATTTTCTTTACTTTATAAAGGGGGGATAAATATCTAAAAGAAATTTAAAAAAAATATTTTCTTTATATATTAGAGAACTATGGATAACAATTTATTTATTCCTTATTGAAATAATTCTGTTAAAATGAAATATTATTGTATCCTTGCAAAATTCTAAATTATATGAAATTAATTTCATGGGTTATTTCATGGGTTTTATGATCATAAAAAAGGGGTATATTGTTGATCAAGTGTTGTTTTCAACAATACTCTATACTATTATTATTAGGGGAGATTGTTGAGCATGTATTGTTTCAATAATACTCTATCTTTTTATGATGATTTTGATGATCACAAATACCCTTGTTTGTTGTTATAATGATTTTACTTTAAGCATATTTTAGGAAATTAATATTCTTTATATTTATATTTTTTAATGATATTAAATCATTTAATCCATGTGGAATATTTGACAATGTGTTCATAAATCATTTTAGCGTGTTTTTAGAAACACTATTCATACCCAACGTTGAAGTTTGTAGCGTAAGGATAAAATTCTACATTTAATTTATGGGAGTTCAGAAAAGTATGTTTAATCAACCATACGTTATTGTAAAATTATGGTAAAATAACCTTATGTTTGGAAGGAACCTTACATTTATAATATCTGAAAAGTTTGGAAGAATAACCTTACGTAAGTATGGAACCTTAAATTTTCTTCACAAAAGTATGGATCATCAACCATACTATTATAATGAACCTTACGTTCTATTTAAAATTTTTGATCATGTATCTTACATTTTTCTAAAGAGGAAAGTATGGAGAATATACCATACGTTTGAAACTTAAAGAGAAAAGTATGGATGATCAAACCTACATTTCAGATCAACCTTATGTTTGAAGAATAGATCATCAACCCTACATTTATCATCAGAGATTTAAAATACTACTTTTTCATGAAATGATCTTTATGCAGAATATCAGTCCGATTTTAGGCCAGATTCAATGCCTGACATTAAAGCTCATATTTGACTAATTTAAAGAAGATTATTTTTGACTCAAAGGATTAATTTAAGAGGAGGATTTCATGCTGATTATTAAGGGGAGTTACGACTTCTCTGTTATTTAAACATTTGAATATCACATTTATTAAGTCGACATTTGTGAATCTTAATTTGAAAGTAAAATGATCATATGTATTATTTTTATCTATGTGTTATTTTTAATTACATAGAGTGAGATGAATCATCGTGAAAAATATAAGAAGAACAAGATCTTGAGTTTTTCAACTAAAATTTTTACAGAGTTATACAATTCACACAGATCTGATGCTACCAAGATCTATCGGACTCTGTATTTCTGAAGAAAAGGAAAATCTTTAATGATTCTTATTCTATATCTAAGATCTATCATTAATCTATTATTGTTAAAGTTGATGATTTTATTTCAATATCTTTTTTCAATTTTGAAGATCAACTGAAACGTATTTTTAGACAAATAATATTTTCATTTTGAGTAACCGACTTCTCGTACTATGATGTGTATTCCATTCTGTGCATGAACCAGAAGGCTCTATTTTAACCTTATCTTCTAAAGGTGTCAAATACTTGTACTCATTTGTGGAAGGTCTGTTGATAAGAGGACTAGAAAGCAAAAATCACCAAGCTCGTGGAGTAGAGTGTTAGTGGAGTGGACTAGGGGCCCTCTGTTACCCGAACCACTCTACATCTATGTATCCTTCAATCTATTTATTTTCTAACGCATAAACATTTTGATAAAGTTAAAGGACATATTTGAAAATCAATTTGATTCTAGAAGAAATTGTAAAAGACACAATTCACCCCGCACTCGTGCATATCTGGTGTAACCTGATCCAATACTATGAAGTTTAATAAATGTTAAAATCTTTATGGGATATGTTAAATATCTTTCATGAAATAAGATTATTAGGTATCTATTCCCCAATTACACCGAACCTGTATGGTTTTAGGCATGTATTTGTGCATTGAATATTCATCTATAATGATATAATATTTATGTATGAAAATAATAGGTTTCTATAGTTGGTGTCATTGTAAAATGTTAGTTAAAATTTTGAAGTAGGATAAGAAAAATTTAGTGAGAACCTCAGGGATAAGTCTAAGGATATGTCAAAGTATTGGAAAATGTCTTATAATATTTTTAAAGGATAGAGAAAATAATTTCTAAGAAATTAAATCCCTGTCTAAATACTAAAAGTAGTTTTGGATATTTCATAATTGTACCTAGGTGTAATAACTCTAAAAAGGGAATATTGATATTTGACTCAATCATCACCTGTTGCATGAAAATGGGTCTTACTGCACACCTAATTTGACTCCCTCGGGGGATATGTTTTGGAAATTCACAAACTATTTATGAACCACCATTAAGGATTCAAATAGATAGTGACCATGAATAACCTAGGTTAAACCACATGTTTCATAGATCAAAATGCATGTGTTATTATTTAGACATCCTATTAATAATTTTTCATGATTATGTTGTTTATGACTATGAGTATTATTTTTCACACAAAATTTTTTTTTGTTTTAGTGAATGGAGGTAGCCACAATAATGTGGGTTGATGTTGAATGTAATAGAAAATGTTTTTATGAGAAACCATATGGGATGATTATTTGAGTAAATAATTTTTTAGTTCTTTATAATCTTTTATAATTATATATTATTAACAACTTTCACCTTAACCAACTCTCAGACTCACCAAAGAAGATAATGATAGTGTTCACTGAGATCATTGGTGGTGGAGACCATGGAAGAAAGAGGATTTAGTGTAATATCTATCAAGAATGTTTGAAGAATTACTCAAGTAAATTTATAAAAGGAATAAGAATATGTTTTAGGTGTGGATAATAAGGTAACATATTAAGTAATTTCAAAGGGAAAAATGAAAATTTTATTTAAAAAAATGAAATATAAAAATGGTTTACCTAAGGCATCATAAATGGTTGAGTGTGTTAAATTTGGAAAGTATGGGAATTATGTGAATCAATGTTCTAGGGGGAATGAACAAGAAGAGGATCAATATGGTTGTATGAGTAAAGGTTTTTATTTTAGTGATGAAGAGACTACAAATTATGTTTGAAAGGAATGAGGTATTGAGGAATAAGATGATTATTCTTAGTTAATGGTTTAAGAATGATGTTAAATGATTAATGTGTTTATACATTGGAAATTAAGAATTATGTTATATGAATCATGAAATATATAAGGATTTCTTTTTATAAAATTTTCATTAATTATTTTCAAGAATATTTTGAATGGTATTGAAGACCTAGAAAAGTTATTTAATGGAAAGGCGATATTTTATGGAAAAACGCCTAATTAAGGGAAAGATAACCCTTAATATATTCTTGATGTGGAGATAATGGTTCTTATTTTGGATAAAGAGATTATTGATGTGGATAAAGTAAATTTTATAGTATTGATGACCTTGTAACTCATCAATGATTTTATGAAAAAGTGGTTTATGTTATCATAGATGGAGTTTACAGCATTTTTTGGATTTATTGAATATATTCAATAATTTGTGGTTTTATATTATAAATGAGGAATAATGTATGTTTTTATTGAGGTTTTGTGATAATTATGGTTATTACCATGTGTATATAAAATATACGACCAAGGTATTCACAGATTTGGTATGTGAGGGATACATTATGATATTTGGGGGAATAATGTTAAGTTTATTCTATAAATTTACTGAAATTATTTATACATTTTTAGTTTTTGTAAGGTTCTTATGTTTGACCGTTTATGTAATGGTTTTAGTTTAAATTAAAGTTAGGATTTATAGATTAATGTATTTTTTCATTATATGATGATTTATCCATATTGGATAACTTCTGCTAACCATTTTGGTTTTGATAATAACTATATATAAAAGGAATGAATGTTCATTTTTTTTATGAACCATATTATCTATTAGATATTAAATTTAATGCTTCAACCTTGAAAAATTCATCTTCATTTCTTAGATTAAGAGATGAAGTGGAAGTTAATTTATGCATAAAAAAGGATTAGATTGTGCTTATGAAAGGGAATGAAATAAATTAACTATATTTCCTTATAAAAATTACACAAATTTAAGAAAATGATCTTTTGAAAAAAATTATGCCATTACCTTTATTTCTGATGAATTGATGTTATTTTTATCACCTCATTAGTTTATTGTTTTTTGGTGATTAACTTTATCACGATCATTCACTTTATTATGATCAATGATCTATGGATGATATTTTTCTTCCATGTCTATATTTTCACTTACCACAAATTTTTTCCTATTTTAAAACCAAGTTATGCGATAACCTTTTTATTTAACTTTCTTTATTTTCAAGAGGAAGTTTTATTGACCCTTTTTACCATGTGGGTTTTCCAAAAATGAATTTTGAAATTTAAAACTCTTAATTACCCAGAATAAATTTAAATTGTGAGGAGGCAATTTATTAAATTGGTGGATAATGTTACAACCTGAGATTTTTTGTAATGTTTTTTTCAAATAAATTTAATTTCATCAATTTCTTCCATTTTAAACAATAGTGATTTTAAACAAACCACAATATTCTATTAAAATATCATGATTAAATGTGTCCATGTTGACTTAGCCATTAAATTTAGATGTATGAATATTAATTATCAAAATTTGAAAATTAAGTATAAATATTTTAGATAAATAAGCTATATTGATAAATAAGTACCTGGTTTTTAGTAAAGTATTTATAGGTTTTGAAAAACATATTTTCTATAAAATGATTTTAATTTAGTTTTGTAAACAAATAATAAAATTAATTATAGAAAATTTTAGAAAATTTATTTGATAACATGAACTTAATTTTTTGAATCAACATATCAAAATTATCTTAGATTAAATATTTAAGGATATTCTAATGAGATTAATTTTCGATTAATAGAGAAAAATACTGAATTTTATTGAAAAATTCATTTTCACTAATAATATTTAAAAAATTAAATTATTTTTTTAAATGGTTTTAAAATTTATATTAGTTAAATTATATTATTATTAACCCAATTTAGATTACTGGAATCAATTTCATGTTGAATATTGATATTTATGAAAACTTTTTCTTTAAAAACCATTTTTTCAACATGACTACAATTTTAGTTTTAAATTAACTTATGCCACTTATGGGAATTTAATTTATTAAAATATATTCAATATTTATAATTAGAATAATAAATATTAAATAATAATTTTAACTTAATTTTGTTCATAATGAATATTAAAAATAATAAAATTTAATTACTGTAGTTAAAACTAAAAAATGTTTACCAGGGATTAAACTAAACAAATATAAGTTAAAATGACCAAAATACTTGCCTAAATTCTATTTTAACGACCATATATTCCATGAAATTCATTATTTTATCAATTTATTTTCATTTTAATTGATATTGACTCCACATTATTTAATAGTTTTGGGTATTTACAAAAATGTTACTCCTCAATTATAAGAGGGAGCCTCCTCTCCACATTTCTTAACACCTCATAGTCAATTTGGATCGACAAAAACAAGAAAAATATCTCAATAAAATAATTATACATGTTATAGACCTACGTTTCTTCCAAAAATACCAAACTTTGGGTCCTTTATAATAGATCTATATGAGGTTCTTTTAAGAGAAGTTAATTGTCTTCCCTAAGCTCTTTTTTTTACTCCTTCTCTAATCACCTTCATTCAAGTATTAATAATAAAAATATAGTAACAAAAATAAATAAAATATAATTATATGTTGTTATGTTTATGTAATAACCTATACCCATCTCCTCTTCCATCAAATGGGAAATGAAATCATCGATCATGTGAATGGAGAACTACCACCTCGTGAACTGATGAATTTTTTTTAATAGCCAACTCTCAAGGTTAGATATAATGATGTATTTAAAGTATTTTATATGATATTTAAGACACATCTATACTTCTAGAATTATAAAATCACATATATATTCTTTCTTATAATCCATTTGAAAACAAAAACATCGGTTTTGCATACGTGTGGACTACCGCCTCCACGAAGAGATGTGACATATTTTTTCATTTTATTTCATAATAGATGGTAATAAGGATATATTTAAAGAATATATATGATATATATGATATAATAATGATTTTTTAAGTTTAATTAATGTTTACCATTCATTGATTCCATTCGTTAAGAAAATGGAAACAATGTTCATGTGTACGTACAACCTACCGTCTCCGTGAACAATGTAATTAATTTTATGTTTATAAATTGTATGGATTTAAATGAATAAATATATAATGAATATGTATTATATTTATATAACTTTTAACATTATTTATATTATGTAGACATGATGAAAGTAAAATTATTAAAAATAACTAATCAAAACATATATGAAAATTAAGTGGTTATTACCCGAAATGTGATTTTGACAAGGAATTGTTAATAAATGAGTAATAAAATGTCATAATTAAATAATATATAGTAGAATAAATATGAATATATTTTAAATATATGTATAATAAACTTATATTTATTATATAGGAGGTCTGAATATTTAAGAAGGAATTCAAGACTTGTGGTAATGGATTTTCGTATCACTTTTATTTCTTTAAGATACAGTACATATTCACCACTTATTTCTTTTATGGGGTGTATATAATACCCATGAATGTATTTTATGATTATTGTTATAAAAAATATGGATATTTATATATCTATCTATGATTATTTATTTCATGGGTTTTACTATTCAAAAGTTACCCAAGTGGTAAAAAAATTATGTTACAGCCTTATTATTTGTCAGGAATTTCTATCATTAAGTTTTCAATGATGAAATATTTTGGCCCACCTCAAAAAATAATAACTTATTTTATTATCCTAAATTTATTTTCAGAAAATAAATGTTTTCCTTTAATTTTCCTTTATTTAAGAACTAGAGATACCAAAATATTTTTTTAAGAAAAAATTATTTATTTCTATATTTGTTCAAATATAATTTTTCTTACATTTCCATGTTTTTAAAAAATATTTTAAGTGAATTTTTTACTATTTTATAAATAAATTTTTACCTATTTTTTACATTTTAAAAAAATTAAAAAAATTAAAAAAGTTATTCTTTTTATTTTATGAATGAGGTAGTTTTGAATATTTTCCAAAAATGTGAAAGGAGACATTTTTTAATGTGTATGGAATGAATAAAAAATTCTTCATTTGGGAAATTTTTTGTTTTAAATAAGTGATTTAAAAATGAAAATGATATTTCACTTAAGAATGTTTTAATGTTTTTTCTGTAGAATTTCTATTAATCAATGACAACAACATTTGACGTTACTTATTTTTTTATTGGGGTTACAATCCAATGGTACCATCCTTATTCTTTATATGGATAGTTTATGTTTATGATTAGGATATAGAGATGATTTATGAAACCCATTTCTTTCCCATGGGTTATACTATAATGAAATGTTTATGAACCCATTTTATTTCCATGGGTTATGATATGATTAATTTTCTATGATCGTATGACAAAAAATGTATGGATTATGTAACTAATGGTACAAATATATCCCTCCAATGTATTAGGTAAATATTTATATCTCATGAGATAAATATGGGAAACAATCAGATGTGCTTGATCCAATATGGAAAATAAGTTGATGTGCTTGATCTAATATGGTAAACAAGACAGTGTGCTCGATCCACTATGGGAAATAACAGATGATGCATGATCAATTATATTACAAGAAATAGGTTTTGATGTCTAATCAACAATGATTTGATGGTTTCATTAGTTAAAATTGAAATATGAAATGGTTTATATACTTATTATAGAGCCACATGTATATGGCTGAACTTACAGTTCATGGTTAATTTATGTTGATTTCCCACTCTTATAAAGAATGTATTTTAAATGATAATGTTTTATTACATGACTCATGTTTATGATATTTCATATATTAATGATGTTGAGGGTTTTGTTTTATGAAATAACAATAAATTTTTTTCCCCTATAGAAATTAAATTTAGCATTCTTTGGTATGTATCTTGAGGAGGATTCAATTTGAGTTACAAAATAGCCACTTTTTATTTGTTTCTGTAAGAATAAAACATTAAGGATTTTATAAAAATTTCTAATAAATAAAATAAATATAAAATTAAATTAAATTAAATTAAACAACAAACATATATTTTATTGAAAATTTAAAGGGTGTGAAATCATAATTGATATAGTAGTTGTGGACAATCTTAGACCATACGAACACTCCCATCTTCCTTTTTTAAAATGATTTCCTAATTTTATATCTCTATTTCCACCAAAATACCTATAAATAAAGCCCCTGATTTGTATAGAGATCATATTAATACCTAAATATTATTTTTCCTCTTATATAAGTTATTAAATCAATTTAAGACCTCCAAGAAATCAAACGTAATCGAAATCACTATGCCCAATGAAAATACCTTGCTAAATAAATTTAAATATTGAAATCAATTATTTTACTCCATAAATGGAAAAACTATGAAATTGTTTTATAAAAAATGTATTCAAGAGAGAAAAAAACTTCTTTAATTGAAAAATATAAGTTCAATAGAGATTTAAAAGAGATTAAACATGATAATCAATACTTTAAGGAGAGTCATTCGGTCATCATCGTCCACAACAACATGGTGCTTAGAAAAGCTTCATTTGTGAAACTCCTTTATTTTACACTCCCAACTTTCCAATAATAATATACAAAATATTCATAAAACACTCATGAACTTCCGTCTCTTTTATATCTCTATCCAACAACAAAACATTAAAATATTTAGAGATGAAAATATAAAGAAGATGGGTGGAAAATCTAATGTTCAGTTTATATCTATCTAAAGTTTTCTCAATTTAGTCCCACTTACCTACTGAATATTTCTTGGATTTATTATATAGAGTTTTTAAATTAAATTTAATATCATACATCAAAGTTTATAACCATTTAAAAATGTTTTCAAAAAGTTATGGCTGCAATACTGAAGAAATAGTTTTCTATCTAAATAGAATCTTCAACTTCCTCATAGTAAACATGATCATAGAACTTATAATTGAATGAATTTAAATTTTAAATTTAATATATTTGTGAATATATGAACTATATTTCATATCCAATTTTAATCAATTCATTTGGAAACTTTTATCCTGATACATTTCTCATTTAATGAGGAGTGGTCAATTCTGTTAGCCATTTTCCCCACATTTAATGATTTATTTGGGCCTCAAAATGGTCGATTAAGCACTGGTTTTAGTTGAATACGTTTAATACCACATAAAAAGTAATACTAAATAAGTAATTACACAATTTGGATCAATATTTAGAAAGTTATGCTCAAAATACTGATGTTATAGAAAACATTTAAATTTCCAAAATTAAGAAATTTTCACTTTTAATCCTAAAACATCCATAAATCCATAAATGATGCAATTCAACTAAAATTGGAAAATTGGTGGGGATTAAATCATTGAAACAAAAATTAAAAATAGTTTAATATTAGGTTAATAAATTCCCCCACACTTATCACTTTGACTCCTTAACAAGTAAGTATCAAATTGAGGAAAATTCAAAACACATACCCATGAGATTTACTAATTTATCACTAAGAAACAAAATATATCATGACTCCGAAAAAATATCATTTCATGATCTCTATTCAACTCATTCAATTAATTTCCACTTCATTTTTTCTCCCATGAGTACTAAACACGTACCAGATATTAATTTTCTCTCATCACACAAATAAAGATTTTTAGTAAGAATTTTCTCATCAAACTCGTGAAATAATCTCTATAGGGTTGATAAATTTATACATCTCTACCTGATTTGAGTCAATAACATTTCTATATCATGAGGACTTTGAAGGGTTTTTCTGAGTCATTTTTTTAGTTCATTTAGGATGTCAAAATTTTTGAGACCGAATAAGAAGGATTTGGCATTTTTGAAGAAAAATTGCATGCTTCTAAATTTCACTCAAGTATGGTATCATCCTTTCCCCCCTACCAAGTAAAAAATAATCTCTAATAATATTTTAAAATATCATTGTAATCCCTCACCATCAAAAATTCAGAACCAATGGTACACAAATTTCTTCCCAAAATTTCATAATTCTCCATTTTTTTGAAGCTCTAGTAGGGGACACCTTTTATCCTTGAAACCTACATAAAGTAACATCTTTCAGTATAATGGTTTTTTTAGCAACAAATTAATCACTTTAGAATTTAATTTTACACCCAAAATAGAACAAATGATGTTGAATACCACAAGATAGCTTCCCCCATACTTAATTTTAACTAGATCATGCACTTTCACTTCTGTAATAGGTTGGATAGGGAAAATGAGATTGTAGTATGGATAAACTAACAGGATGTTAATGGATATTAAAGGATACATGGATTAAATGTACAAGAAAATCTAGAATAAAAAAATTCACTTGAAAATGGGGATTTTGAATTTCAAAAAAAAAAATCAATAATTTAAAAAAAAACATACATAAATCCTCAAGTATTAATAGAAATAAGTCAAATTCTAGTTAAAAAAAGAATGATTTGTTCTCTAAAGAAAATACGTGAATGTAAATAACATATAAAAATATGTTCAGAAACCTTTTGAGAAAGTCATTTTAAAAATAAATACAGTGGGATCTAGCATGAGATTAAAAAATTAGTGGTCATATCATGAAATTTTCAATGTTTTGAACATAAAACAAAGTCATTTTTATTATTTATTTATATTTTGTTTCATGGAATAAATTGGATCACTCATTGAAATGGGTTTAAAAAATGACACAGATACTCATTTGAGCTCACAAGTTTCAAAATCACACAAAAATTAAAATATAACACAAAAACTTTAAAAGAAAAACTAGAAAAAAATTGAAAATAAATATATGAAATCCTAATATAACAAGTGTGTTCCTCTCCACAAACTTATTTTATAAAATATAATCATTATATAAAAGTTTTATATGAAAAAATGTAATTAAAAAATGAAATTAATAATAGAAAAATAATTGATAAGGAAAGGCACAACCTGAATTTAATTGTATTCAACTTTTTAAATATGGATCTCCTCTCCTACAAACTCTTTAAAATTATCCATAAATAGTTTCACACTATATCCATTTAATTTTACTAGCATCACTTCATTTGTTTATTTTATCTATATAACACCAAAAGAAAAAAAACATGATTAACAATTAAAGGGTAATACCATTTAGAATGAAATTTACCTGGTTACAACTTCCATATAGAATCAAATAAATACACTTTATATCATTATTTGAAGTTTTTTTTAGAATAATTCCATCATGAAAATAGTTTTTTCTCTTCTTGAATAACCTAGATCATTAATATGAATTATTTTTTATCTCTTCCAGCTGCTGTAATTAAAAGTTTCTTTGTTTTATAGTAGAATCCATATGCATGTTTCTTGTTTTCACAGCCTATAAATCATTTTTATAATTCAATAGGTACATAAAAAATACTTTACATAGACTATTATAAATGGTGAAATTTCTAATTGGGGTTTTAGAAGTAGTTATATAGGCCTAGATTTCATCATCTAGTCTGAAACTCTAATCTTTTCTATTTGTGTTCATAGTTTTTTTCTATATTTTGTTTGATTTCTCTGTTTAAAAACTCAACCATTCCATTTTTTAGGGATATAAGGTGTAGATAACCTATTATAAACTCCATATTTATTCAAAATAGATTCTAATGTCCCATTAAAAAAGTGGGTACCTATATTAGTGATCAGAAAATTCAGTAATAAAAATATAAAAAATAGATTACCTTTCAGAAACATGGATATAGTTTTGGCATCGTAAAATCTAGTGGGAATAGCCTCTACCCACTTGGACACATAATAAATAGCCTAAAAGATATAAATTAATCCAAAATAATTATTAAGGGTCCCATTATATATATACCCCATACTTCAAGTACATCACAAAACAAAAGAGGTTGTTATGTTATCTCTTTCCCTTTTCCAATTTTACCTTGAAATTGTAAATTTTTACATGTTCTACAAAATTAAAAAGAATATCAAGAAATGGTGGACCAATAAAACCCAGGATCAATCTCTGTTATTGTAGTTATTTGGGGTATGAAGTTCCTTCTATAGCTCAGAGTTTGAAAAAATGTATGATTAATTGAAATTCATATTTTGAAATGCATCTCCTAATCATTTAATCGCTACCAACATGACATAGGTAAGGATTATCCCAAATGTAATTATTTTAATAACTCACAATATTAGAAAATTATTACTTTGAAAACTAGCGGGGAACTTCATCAGCAACCAAATAATTTATAAGATCATCAAACCATGGTATTTAATTCTTAATATCATAAAACAACTCATTAGGAAATGTTTATTTAATTAGTGAAAAAATCTAAAACATTTAATTAAAAACAATTTATTTACAACTCAAATAAATGAAAATAAGGTTTTCAATTCGTTTATAATAATTTATTTTAGCATCAAACTTTTATAACAACCATATCCTTCTCAATATTCTTGGTTTTTCATCATGTTTCTTCATCAAAAATATGATTGAATAATGGTCCAAGAAAACAACCACTTTGAATCCCAGTAGTTAACATCCATTTTTTATAAAGAAAAGAAAATATAAAGTAGTTATTTATTAGTTATTATATAGTTTTATTGGGATATATATAATGTTCTATAATTATAAGTAATCATATGATATTTATTTTAAATCCTTTGACTCAAAACATCCCTAACAGAAAATTAAAATAAATCAGTCATAATTTCAAAGGGGAAACCCATATGGGGGATGAGCAATGGGAGGGGTTATTAGTTTTTGTTTCTATTCCCTAAAATAATTTTTCCTATATTAATAAAAGAAAATTGGGTTTCTTTTGTAGAAATCTAGACAAATAAAAACGATCAAGGACAAGAAAATTTCTCACATCTCTCGCTTTTTTGGGTATGGAAATGAATAAAAGACCTTAAATTTGGATTGATACACTTTAATTATATCTAAATACATAATATGACCATGCATAATCCTCTTATCTACCATGAAATGTAATTTTTCATAATTAAGGAAAAGAATCTTATTAATGAAAATTTCAAGGGCTTGAGTCAAACTTTTTAAAAAATATTAAAATTATGATCCATAAACAAATGAAGTCATCCATAAAAATATCCATCCATGTTTCTATAAATTCAGATAAAATTCTCATCATACAACTTTGAAATGTTCTAGGATAATTACATAAATTTATGGGTATTATTCTATAATAAAAGATTCTAAAGAGGAATGTGAAAGTGGTTTTCTCTTAATCATTTGGTGAAATATGAAATTATAAATAACAAAGGAATATATTAATAAATCAATAGTTGTTTTTTAGCTAAAAATTTAAGGACTTAATCTAGAAATGTCAATTACAAGTGGTCTTTCTTTATCATAAAATTGAGCTTCCTATAATCAATGCACATTATCCATTTATCTAAAATCCTAATAGGGAAAATTTCACCAAATTTAATCCTGGAGATTTTAAATCCACCCTTGTTGGGGATAACATTGACAAGGCTCTCCCATTTGATATTATAGATGGAAAAAATATTTCCATCATCCAACAAGGTGGTGACTTATTTCTTAACAAAATATAAAAGTGTTGGGTTTAATATTCTATGAAATTGTCTAACTGGTTTAGTATTTTCCTAAAAAATTACATGAATTCACACTAAGGGACTAATTCTAGTTAAATCAAATAAAGTATATCCTATATATTCCTTGTGGTTTCTAAGGACTCCTAATAGTTTGTATTATTGTTATCTTGACATATATTTGGAAATTATGATATATAATTGTTCATTATCACATAAGATTTAATATATAAAGTTTGCAGGAAGTTATTTCAACTCTAATTCAAGTGGGTTAATTTAATTAATCAAATAACAATACTCATAGGTGTGGTTATTCAATGAAGTTTCAAATTTGAAATTAAATTCATGTTCTAAATCATGTTGATCACTTCCCATGTTCTCAAGATTTAGTTTATGTAAAAAATTGGTATATTCATTTGGGAAACTAGTAACAGGTTCAAGGGATTCTAGGAAGTTAATTTCATCAATTCTGATATCAATAGAATATTACATAGCTATTTCAACATTCAAATATTAATCAAAATATTCATTTTTAATATATTTTTATTTTATTTAACAGAAAATTAATATTCATTTTTCAAGATAGTAGTTGGTTTCTCATTAGAAGAAAAATCAGAAAACATCATAGTTGAAAACCATTCAATCGTGATCACTTAAGGGGATGAATGGCCTTTTATAGTGTGTTTCATAGACTGAAAAATATTTAACTTAAAAATATCCTCCAAGTTTAATTTAAAGGCTTCCTTTGTGAACATTAATGATTGATTTAGTAGTTTTCAAAAAGGTTCACCTCAGAATTAGTAGTGCATGGGTACTAAACTAGTCATCATCAACATCTAAGATATAAAAATACATAGGAAAAATCATGTCTCTTATATAAACTAGAACATCCTCTATAACTCCAGTAGTATTGGTGGCACTTCAGCTAGGTAGTTTAATAATAATTCCAGAGGGTTTTATAACTCCAACCTATAATGATGAGTAAATATAATATGGCATAACATTAATGGATTATCTTAAATAAAGTATGAAATCCTTGAATTTTCATGACCCTACAGTGTAGGGAATGGTAAAGGTTCCTAGGTATTTACATTTGATAGGAAAACCATGGTGAATCATAAATGAAATATTCCTCCATAAATTTACTTTATCACATCCTTTGAATTAACTCATGTGGGTACAAATATTTTTCAAAAACCTATCATATCTTATAATCTATTTCACAAAATCAAAAAAAGGTATGTTGACTTAAAATTTCTTCAAATTTTCCAATACCCCATTATCAAACTATTTTTCAGCACTTTTATAAAATGATGGTTCACTCCCAGGATATAGAGGTGTCTATTTGAATGGTTATGGACTATTTTGATAACTACTTTGAGAAACATAAGGACCATTCATTCTATTCTAATCCTTCTTGGTTATTTTAAATAGAGATTCTTATTTTTTTACTTCGGGTTTTCATTCAAATAAAAATCATAATTTAAATTATTTTCTTCAATGGTGGTATTCTCTTTAATAGTGTTAAAACCATATAGTTTTTTTTGAAACTCTCCTGATCATTTTTAGATTCAATTTTAGTTTTTAGTTTCTCAATTGTAGGGTTATTAAATCTAGTTCCACTTATAAGTTTTATGGAACTATCATTTTATTTCCCTTTATCTTTTAGATTCACATAGGGTTGGGAAGGTAAACCTCCACTCATTTGATATATCATTTTATTTAGATTAATTTATATTTAACCAACATGATTCATCAAGGTATTCATCATGTTATTATGTTTATCTTATTATTGTACCATTAATTCTTATGTTATTCTCATTCATTCTTGTTGTTTTCTCATTACTTCTTCATATTTTTGTATTGCTTATTTATGGTTACTCGTTGAATTTTGAGTGGGTTAAGGAGGCTTAATGTTTCCTCCAAAATGATAATTGGATTTATCATTAAAATATATTTTTTGAGAATTACATTAATGGCCTTGGAAAAAAATTCTTTGTTGGTCCAGTTCTAAAAATCATTCATTATAGTGGTTGTTCTACTATGAATTGAAATTTTGGTTGTGTAAGGACCCAACCCCAGTTGCCCGGATTCGGTGACTTATTTGATTACTTTGGAATACATATAAGGAATATGAATCCCAAAGGATCAAGTAGTTTAGTATTATTGGAAACAAGATACATACATAAGTTCAACTTTACATATGGAAAGGAAAAATGACACTAAATTATTCCACTAGCAACATCATGTCTCCTAGATTATGCTTGCGTGTCATTAATAATTTACTTCTTCATGTCCTGAGAAAACTAAAACATAAGGAAGGGGTGATCTCAAACTCTTAGTAAGAGTAAGCAATAAAATGGAAGATAATATAAACATTATACATGGTGAATAATTGAAAATGCATGCCTTTAATAGTAAACTTGAACACATTATGGAAGGGATATGAGCTAAGTAAATAATGCCATAACAAAACATAATCATGGGTATTCTACTAGTCGAATAACCACATGAACTTACAATTAATAGCTTCATAATGAGAAAAGTGTATATTACAGACATTCTGAAACATTTTTTCATGGCCTCGTCCAATACGTCTAATGATTAAGGCCTCGGCCAAAATCCATATCACATTGGGAAAGGCCTCGGCCAATTCCACATATATTTGTCTCATGAGACCTACTGATGCATCAAAGGGATATAAAAGGCCCCACATTTAACATAATATGTCCAATGAATTCCTCATATGAACGGGGATAAATATAAACAACATATACATTCATATTGAAACTATCATATGAAATGTAACTATCTTTCCCCAATCATTAAACATAAAACACTAACCATTCCGAGAAATATGGTGAATGGTTTTAGGATAGATCATACACAATAGAGTTATTAATAAACCATTAAATCAAATATGGTATATGACTTCATAAATTATTAAACCCAATAATACCCTGGAATCAACAAGAGTGTCAAATTAGATGAAAACACTCTTATAAAATCATTAAGCAATTCCGGAGATAAATACACTTTAATTTTGAAAAGAAGAGTTCTTTTGGAAAAATATTTGTATAAAACCAGAAGTGAAGTAAGGTAGTATTTTCATAATAAAATTAATAATTTTATAAAGATAATGGTTTCTAAAAACAGATTATAGAGTTCCCTTGAAAATAGGTAAGAATCTGAGAAATTCCCTTGAATCGGGCTTGTACTTTTGAAACAATTTTTAAAATTCCTTTTAAAATGTGTAACTATCCATAAAATAAGGAATTTTTCTGGTTTTTTAACATATATATAATACTCACACAGAATATATGGGGAGTACATAACAGTACATAAGAATTTCATTGAGTTAATTAGACAATGAAAGTAACCCGAATGAAAATGGAAGTTCGGGTGAAAAATCCCTTACCTAAACTAAAAACGTGTTCCACTCTTGAACTTAAGGTCCTAGAATATAAAATTATACTTATTAATAACTTATTTATGAAACTATAATACAGTAATTTAGTTTATCACAATTCTTTTTAGTTCTTTTATACTCTTATTTCTAAGTTATTATATTGAATTTCGTTGTTCCGGGATGTTCATTTTCTTTATTTTCATAATTGGTTCACCTATTTTTAAGTAATGGAGTTCATGTGGAATGGTTATAAATCTACAGGTTTGGAATTATATATTATTTATGAACATAAATAATTGGTAATGGTAATTTCTATCATTTGGTTACATGGAATGAGGATGGATCATTAGATGAGAACCACTTTGATTATTTGTCGGTATTTGGATTATTATGAACTAGTTTTGTCATATAACTTAATTATATGTACATATTCTGGTTCCTGAATATTAATTATTTTATAATAAATATATTATAGTCTTTTCAACCATAAATATGGTTTCATGACCATTAATGAAGAAGAAATTGAAGAATGAAACTTTGTCGTCCATGAAGGCTATAAATTGGAACCTCATGGACGTTGATTTTGTTTATAAAAATAAAAGTGAGGGAGTAAGAATATTTATGATGGTTCTTCCATTCACATGATATAATTACAGTATATATATGATACTATAGTTAACATTATCATTTTGATAGAGGAGGTGAGGTGAGGATAGAAAAGGAAGATAAATTGAAATGAAACCAAATGAAAAAGAAGGGTGCTTTACCTCTTGAAATGACCTCCTTGAGAATCTCGTTAAGGGAAGGGGTTTTGGTCTTTTGGCAAGACCAGAAGCTTCTTGGATGTGGGGAGACTAGGGAAGGGTAATTCAGTAGAAATTTTATGAGCTTCAAGTCTTAGAGTTGTGAAGAGAAGAGGGAGTGGTGATGGGTTTTTATAGTGAAGGTGAGGAGTAAATTTTGAATATTTAATTCATTATTTTATTATTTCCTTCAAGAAAACCAATAGTGTTATTTCATGTGACCCCTAATAGTAATAAGTTCATGTGAGTTCAAACCAAGTGGCCTTGAATCACTTGTGATTTCATGAATAGTGTATTTAACTGATAATTTGTATATACGGTATTTTATCGTATTTCACTATTCATAAAAAATTCTAGAATTTCAGAAAAATACCAAAAAATCACCCCTACCATTTTTTGACGTGTAGAATTATAAAGTGAAATCCATTTTTCAAAAATAATTTTCTAAATATTATTAATTTAATTTTTAAATAAAGTCATAGTTAATTCAAAAAATAACAATCTTAAAGTGTAATTAGTTTTATTTCTCATTGAAAAACTAATTAATATTTCATTAGATTATTTCCTTAAGAAAATAAAATAATAATATTATTTACTATTCATAAGGGTCATATTAATATTCATATTACTATTCATAAGGGTATGTTACTATTCACCAAAAATCAAGTTTGTTCTATCAGACTCCAAATGACTTACTGAACACAACTGTGTATGTCATATTTTTGAAATTCACCTCACAAAAGTGAAAAACTTATGTTTTAAGGGTCACATATCACTAAGTAGTTAATTATGTTGTGATTTCATGTGATTATGAAATATTTATAAGAAAATAATTTCCTTTAAAAAAAATATTGGGTCATTACATTTTGAAATTCACATCATAGAAGTGACAAAATCAGGTTCACTTGGGTAGGTTATAACAAAGTGGTGTTTTTAGAGACTTAGTGATCTATGCATTCAATAATAAATCTATTTGAAAATTCTTGAGGTGTTACAGGTTGGATTGAAAAAGGTATTTGTTGTTTTTATTGAAAGGAATTTATAGGAAAACCCATATTGAAATTCTAAAAAGGTTATTGAATTCATAGGTATTGGTCACTAAACTTTTCATTAGAAGAAAATATTCCACAATGGGCTTGAATTTAAAATTTTGTTTTACGTGTGGGTGAGGTTGGTCGAGTATTGGAAAAAATCATTGATCTAACCATGTTTGTAATATTAATAAGTTTTATTACTATTATATTGTTTGAAAAATTTTCAATGGGAAATTCTTAGGAATATTTCACATGAAAAGGGCCTCTTGTTCCAAATTATTGATCATTTTGGGGAATGTTTGTTATTAAAGTCCTAGAAATAGATGGTATTTTTTCAACTAAATCTTCTCCTATAGCATCCTAAATCCCAATCCTGTTGATAAGGCACAATCTTGCATAAAAATATTGAATCAGGAGTCGATCACTCATTTGATAGCAAGGGAAACTAAATAGAGTCTTTTGAATCACACCCAATACTCTTGCAATGTTTCACCTCAAATTTTCATAATCCCAAAAATATCATTTTTAATGGAAGAAATTTTGGAAGTAGGGATATATTTTTCAAGAAAAATCTTTTTAATTCATTCAATTCTCTAATCAATGTTGAATGTGAATAGAAATACCATTTTTTGGAAACTACTTTTAATGAAAAATCAAATGACCTCAATTTCATTTAATTTCCATCAACTACTTGATGTTTCAAGTTAAAAAAAAGATAACTAAATTCTTGAAGATGTTTTTTATCATCACATGAAATCTATTAAATTTTGGTAGTTGGTGAATAAAACCAAATTTAATTTAAAACCAAGTAGGTGAATTAGGATATTCTATAGGTTATTGTTTATTTTCCTAATTGGATGAAGATAATTCTTTCAAGGTTATATTTTTATAAATTTGAATTTCAAGTTCAACTAAATCCCTTCTAAGTGTGTTAGTGTAAGGTTAATAATGAGGTATATGGTTATTTTAGATAGATATACCCCTATAGTGATAAGTTCTATCAATTTCATAATACAATAGTAAAAAATTAGCGGAATAATATGAGGACATGCGAAAAATATTTAAAAAATAATCTCAAGAAACCTTCCCAACAATAGCACTAATTGATGTTGAGGGTTTTTTTTGTGAAAAATAAGTTAAAAAATTAATCCCTTAAATAAATTCAATATAGTAGTCCCTAGGTTATCTCTTAAGGAGGTTTCAATTTGAGTTACGAAACTATCAATTTTTTTTGCAAGAAGTAAAATTTTGGGATTTTATTGAATGTTATAATATAGAAAATAAAGTGCAGTAAAATTCAACACAAACTAGAAATTTGATTGGAAATTAAAATGGTGTGAAATCCGAATTGATGCAATAGTATTGGATAATCTTAGACCTTATGGATACTCCCATCTTTCCTTATTTAAAATGGTTTCCCATTTTAATTTCTCAATTCCCACCAAAATACCTCTAGACGAACAGCCTAATATTCCTAGAAATCATGTTAAGACCACAATATGATTATTTTTACTCTTATATAAGTGAATAAATTATTTTAGTACCTCCAATCATTAAAACCTAATTTAAATCTCTATACTCAATAGAAATTCTTCACTGAAGAAATTTAAATAGTGAAATTAATTATTCTCCATAGGTTGTAAAACCATAAAAAAGTTAAAAATTTATTCAAGAAATAAAATGAATACTTTAATTTAAAAATATAATTTCAAAAGATATTAAAAATAGATTACCCATGAAGATAAAATCTTGGAATATGGTTTCGTTCGGTCATCGCCACCCACAACCACTTGGTTCTTAGCCTTTAATACTTAAGTAGCTGGATTCCTCTCAATTAATTCCTTTATAATAATCATAAAAAACATGTTCATCAAACTCTTAATCTCATACCTCTTCTTTCTCACTCTATCAAACAACAACACTTGAAAATATGTGGATATGGAAATATAAAGAAGAGGGGTAGAAAATATGATGCCCAGCTTCTATCTATCATTTGTTTTCTTAATTTAGTCCCTATTACTAGATAAATCTTGAAAATATTTATTTAATAAGGTTTTAAAAAATTTAATTTAATATCAGTCCTAAAATTTTAAAATCATTTAGACATGTGTAAAAAAAGTTATAACTGTATTTCTAAATCCATATTTTTCTTCTGAATAGACTCTTAAACTTCTTCATGTTACACACACTCATAGACCTTATTAAGGAGATAATTTTAATTGAAAATTTAATGAATAGGTTTTAATTATAATTATATTTAATCTTTAGTAGGAATAAATTAATTTTGGACATTTGTATCCCAATATATGTCTTGTTTAACGAGGAGTGATCAATTATGTCCTCCAAAAAGATTTCCCACTTTGAATGATTTATTTTGGAATTAAAATATCTCATTTAGAACTGGGTACTGTTGAAGAATTTTCATCCCAAAAATAAAGAAATCCTAAAAAATAATTCCTCAATTTTTATCAATATTGAAAAAGTTATGCATGAAATACAGAAGTGATAGAAACAGTTAAATTTCCAGAATTAAGTAATTTTCAATTTTAAGCTCAAAGGATACCTAAAATACATAAATTAAAAAATTCATATAGAATTGGTAGATTTTTTGGGATTAAATTATTGAAATATACATGATAAATATTTAAAATATTACCTCTATCAATTACCCCATACTTATCACTTGGGCACCTTGACTATTAAGCATCAAATATGGGTGCATTATCTTTACATAGAAAGGTGTGATGCATCAAAGAAGGGTTTTTAATCTATAGTGATGAATCGCAGAATATAATAGTATTTTTTTTATTTAATAATTTTATGGTAATAGATTATGAATCATGAAAATTAAAGGTTCATTATAAGAATTACCCAAATCATGATTTTGAGTTAGCTATGGTAAATTTTGCATTAAAAAAATGGGTGCATTATCTTTATGAAGAATGATGTGATATATATAATAATAATAAAAGTTTAAATTATATATTTGCATATAAATATTTTAATATGTTATATATAATATTTTTCATGTAGATTAATGATTATAACTACTCAATACATTACCACCCTCAGAAGGTGAACAAGGAGGCTGATAATTTGATTCAAAGGGGTCACAAACTATTATCCATGATGAGGATCGAAAAATAAATAATTTTTATGGATTTAAAAATTAGGGATATATAAACATTGAAGGAGGGAGATAAGTCTTATATTTATTAAATTATTTTTCAACCATTTATCCTAGTGAATAATAAAAAGGTGAAAAAAGAAGACACATAGCTACAAAAGAAAGTGAGAAATGTTCTTAAGTTTATCCTAAATTTTGATAGAATGATAAGGTTAATAAATCATGTATTTGTTCCATCCATATTTAATTTAAAGAATTATATTTTATATGGGGATCATAGTTCTTCATTATCTATTCATCCTGGAATTATGAAGATCTAAAAATAATTGAAAAAATATTTCTTAGGGGAAATATGAGGAGAGATATTGCAGAGTATGTATCTTGGTTCTCGGTATAATAGAATGTTAAGGCGGAGAGAAAAAAGTATATGGGGATGTTACAACCATTACCCATACCATAATGAAAATGGGAAAACATCACCAATTATTTTTTTGTTAGACTCCTACAAACATCTAAAGAGAACAATGTTATATGGTTTGTATTTGAATTCCTTATAAATTCAACACACTTCATCACTATTAGAGAAGATTTATCTATAGATTAGATTTACATAATATACATTAAGTAAGTGGTAATTTTTCATTTATTACATCATTCTATCATATCTGATCAGGATTTCAGGTTTACCTTGTAGTTTTGGTGAAGTATTTAACAAGACCTTGATGAAAAGTTGAGTTTCATCACAGATTATCATCCTTGAACATGTGATGAGTCTGAGATAACCATTAAAACCCTATAGTATATTCATATGTATGTTTATATGGATTTCAAATGTGGTTGTGACCAACACCTTCCCTTATTCAAGTTTTCTTATAGTAATTGATTTCACTCAAGCATTCATATGGATCCTTATGAATCCCTCTATGGAAAGAAGTATATAACTAAAATGTGCTATGATAAAGTTAAATAAATAAAGATATTGGGACTTTATCTAGATAATTAAATGGAAGATAAATTCATATCCATTCAGCAGTATATCAAGGAAACATAGAGTTGATAGAAAAGTTATGCTGACAATTGTCGACGTGATATGTAGTTTGAAGTTTGTGATAAATTTTTTAATGAATTTCTATATGGAACAAAAATATGATATTTGAGAAGAAATTAAATTATATTTATAGGTATGTTTTACCTTTCGAGTTTCTTGATCGAGTAGGGAAGACAAATTATCACTTGGCACTTCTACTGAACCTCTCTCAAGTCCATGATGTGTTCTATATATCACTCTTGATGAAGTATATACCTTATCTTTCACATGTACTAAACATAGAGGTTATAACACTATATCATGGTATTTAATATTAATAAAAACCTATATATAGTGTACCATCATGATATTTTTTGAAAAAAAATTTAAATAAATTTAATTTCTTTGATATCTTGTGTTACACGGAACACTGAGTTTTAGCAAATCGCGATATGCTATTAATATTATTATTTAAACATGAGCATTACAAACTATCCATTAAAAATGATGATATGAATTGTAATAAAAACATTTTAAATATTAATTATAATGTTTTTATATAAATACAATTCATTGATAAATAAGTACTTAATTTTTAGTAGCCCTTATATGTTTTGAAAATACTATTTTCTCAAAAGAATTATTGATTTTTGTGAAAAAATAATAAAAGTTATTTTTTACACTTTTATATAATTAATTTCATAAAATAAACTTCATTTTTTAAATTTTCATATGAAAATTATCTTTAAGTGATTTTTTAAAAAATTTCTAAAAATATTGATATTTTGAGGAATAGTAAAGAAATACAGATTTTTATTAAATATTTTATTTTTAATTAAAGAATTTACAATATCCATTTTATTTAAATATGGGTTTAAAGGTAAAATTATTTTTATTATGTATTTATTAATACATTTTATTTCATTGGAATCATACTCAAATAGAATTATGATATTAAAATATTTTATATTAAAGAACAATTTCTCTTTGGAAATCCGCTTTTTCATCACATTTGAGGGTTTACTTTTGAATTTAAATTTACAAATTATGATAATATAATTGTAATAATGGATTATATATTTATAATAGAAATAATTAATATTTTGTAATAAGAATTTTTTTTCAAAATAAATAGTAAAAATAGTAAGAATGATATATCACGGTTAAGGTTAAAATAGGTTTATTAGGGGTCAAAATAAAAATATAAGTGGAACATGAAATTGAAACTTGTAAAAATTCCATTTTATGTCCATATTTTTACCTTATCTCATATAATTTTCTATAATTATTCATTATGTAGCCTTGTGGGAAGTAAAAAACATGGATACACTTTATTCTTTTAAAAAAAGTCACGTGAGTCCTCTCCTCCACATATAAAAGGCCACCCCTCTCCTTTCCTCTACAAAATTAAAAAACCCTTTGGTTCTACTAGTAACCACACAAATATCTTCCTTACTTAGCTCCACAAATCCTAGATTTCTTTATTTTTATTATAAAACCGTCCTGATAAGGCTTTAGGTATAAACCTAAATAGGTTCTTTAAGGAAGAGGTAAAATTGTTAAACTTATGATTTTATTTTATTTATTCCTGAAAATTATTCAAATATTATTAAAAAATTATGATATAATAACATAAATATCTAAAATATACTAATATTTTATTATGTTAATGTAATTTCCTATATCTATCCTCTCTTTCATCAAGGGGGAAACGAAACCATCGATTTTGTGTACAGAATACTACCACTTTGTCAACCGATGTAATTCATTTTCCATCATCACCTCTAACAGATGGATATAATGATGGATTTAACATATTTATATGATATTTACAATATAATTACAATATCACATATACCTTCTTAGTTTTTATTATGTTGGAATATGATAACGTTGGGCATGTGTATGATGGACTACCGCCTCACGAAGCGATGTGATTTGTTATTCACTTATGATTTACATAGAAGGTAATAAGGATAATTTTAATGAACATATATTATACATTTGACTTAAAAATAATTCTGGAAATTTAATATATTGTTTACCTTTCTTTCCAGTCATCCGTTAAAAAAATGGAAACAACATTTATGTGTACGTATGACCTACCATCTATATGAATGATGTAATTCATGTTCTATCTATAAATTTATTGGATTACTCTAAATAAATATATAATAAATATATATTATATTCATATAATTTTAAACCTTCTATTTATTATGGAACCATGATCAAATTAAAAGGACAAAACATACCAAACCAAATCATAAATGAAAAACAGAGTAGTTATTACCAGAAACATTATTTTAAAAATAAATTATTAATAAATGGTTCATAAAATGTCATATGTAAATCATATATGGAATTATGTATATTATTATTATTAAATAATATATGTATTATAAACTTATATTTATTATACATGATATTCTAATGTGTTTAAAGGGTGTCCATATTTAAGGCAAATGATTTTTGTCTCACTTTTATTTCTATGAGACACATGGCTTATACACCACTTGTTCCCTTTGTGTTGTGTATATACTGTCCGTGAATTTATTTTATTATCCTTATCAGGTTAATTATGTTATATAAATATCCATATAATGTGATTTATTTCATGGAGCTACAAGTTCTAAATATACCAATGCGGTAAATATTTAATGTTACAATCATATTGTTTAATGAGATTGTTTATGATATGCTTCCAACGATGAGATCTTATGATATACCTATAAAAAAAGTCATGTATTTTATTCTTCTATTATTATATCTTAAAAATACATGTTTTCATTTCATTTTCCCCTCTTAAATTATTAAGAGGCTAAAATATTTTTTTAATAAAAATTATCTTTATTTCTCTCTTCGATCGAAAAGTATTTTTCGTCCATATCCATTTTTCCAAAAAAATATTTTAAAGAAATATTATATAATTATATAATTATTTATAAAGAAAATTTCACACTTGTTTGAATTTTTAAAAAATATTTTAAAAGTAAACTTCATTTGTTTTTTCAAACAATTCCTTTTTCTAATTTACTAAAATGTGAAAAAATCTTTGTTTTAACATGTATATAATGAATAAAATTTTATTCCATAATGACCAATTAATGATTTAATGATTAATTTATTGGTTTCCAAGTTTATTTTCAAAGAAATGGTTTTTGAAAAAAAAAATTTAGAAGAGTGGCTTTCAAAGTGGAAAGGCTATTTTATTCAAGAAATATTACAAGTTACCTTTAAGTGAAATGGATATTATATTATACAATTGTACCATCCTTATTATTTTTTCAAGACGGTTTTTGATTATAATGAAGATATTTTTATGAAACTTGTTCCTTTTTCATGGGTTATGATATGATGAATTGATGAGATAATTATATACCCCATTTACTTTCAATGGGTTCTTCTATGATGGAATGTTTATGAGACCCTTTTCTTCTCATGGGTCATGGTATGATGCATTTTTTATGATCTTATGGAAAAATTATTTATGGTTTTCATTATATTATGATGATTATGTTATAACCAAGGATGGTGGTCACATTATAACTAAGGATGGGTGGTCTTGGTCTATAGTGGGAAATGGGCATATGGGCTTGGTCCACAATGGGAAATAGGTAAATGGCTTTCTCCATAATGGGAAATGGGTGATGAGGCCTAATTCACTCTTTTTGATGGTCTTGGTAGTTAAAATTGACAAATTAAATGGTTTTATATCTATTTTGGTTCCACACATTTATGAAATGATCTTATGGTTCATAAATTATGATGATTTAGCACTCTTATGTACCATGTATTTTGGAATGACAATGCTTTATTCCATGACTCATATTTATGATATATGACAGTTTTGTTATAATCTTCATAAGTTGTGTTCATGATCTCATAACCTTATTCTTATTTTATGATTTCATATGATCATATAATGATATCTCTCATTTTCAACCTTATTGAGCATATGATCTCACCAATTCTTATTTTTCCTTTCCCCAGGATATAAATAAAGGTAATATGTAGGGTTTGTTTATGAATATTACAAAAGGGGAAGATATTTATCAGAGATATTGAATATCTTTCATTAAATAAGAAAATTATGTATCAAGTATTCAAAGACATCGAACTATTATGATCCTCATGTGTTTATTTTCAAAATTTATTGAATAATCATCTTAAAATATTTGATATTTATGTATCAAAATACTGTATCATTATAATTGGTATCAGATAAAGGTTTAGTTAACTTTTGGAAACTATGATGTGAAAAATTTAGTGATAATCTTTAGGATGATCCTAAGTATAGGATAACATCCAAAAGTTTTTGGTAAGGAATATATTATGTGTTTTAACTAGAAATAATTCCCTATATGAATACTACAAGTGGATGTGTTTCTGATACAAATGTACTTAGGTTTAATAAATTTAAAAAAGGAATGTCAGGATTGACTCGAGTAATACCTGGTACATGATAATAGGCATTACTGCTCACCTGTTTTAACAGTCTCAGGGAATATGATTTCATTAATTTACATTTTCATTATGAACCATCATAAATTATTTTAATGAATTATGATCATGAATGAACTAAGTTAATACCTAAGGTGTTATAGATTTAAAATAATGTGCCTTGATTAAAACAACCTATAAATTATTCTTCATGACTATGTGTTTTCTCACTCTGATTGGTGTTTCTCACACTTTGATTTTTAGTTTCAGTCAATGTATGGAACCTGAAATAACCTTTCTAATGTTGAATTTGATGTAAAATGAATTGGTTTTACACCTAAGAAACCAAATTATATGGTAGTTAAGATTTCTAACTTTGTTTCTATTGTCACACAACTTTCTCAAGTTATGAATCATGTTGAGATTTCAAAAAATCGAAGGAGTGAACAATATTCTTTTGAATACTTCATGAGAAAAAATCCACCATATTTTAGTAGGTATTTTGATCCAATAGTGTATTATTGATGGATAAAACCCATTGAGAATATATTTTTTATTATCTATTGCTTATAATATGAAAACATTGTCCAATTTGTTTGTCGTTCAGAAGATAAAGTGATTCAATGGTGGAACCTTTTTAAGAATACAAGGAAAGAGAAATAAATTGAATCTTTGGAATGGGATGAATTTAAGTGGAAATTTATCATTAATTAATTCCATAATATTCTATGTAAAAATATATATAATTAATTAAATAATCTTAAGAAAAAATTATTATAAATCAATTTGTTCCTATGAGGATAATTTTACAAGGATTTCAAGGTATGTATCTGGTTTAATAATCTTCCCTGAAAGAAAAATTAGTCAATTTATTGGTGTATTAAAACCAATTCTCCTTAAGGAGTTATCCAAAAGATGCTTTATTAGCTATGAAGAAAATTATTCATGTACATTCAAGGTAGAAATGGAAATTATAGATTCCCAACATTCTCAGGGTTTACATAAGAAAATGAAGTTTCAATCTCATAAAAACTCAAAAAAATCCCATGGTGGGATGAAATTATAGCCATATGAATACTAGAAATAAAGTAAGAAACATCAAGGGAATTTTTTTTAATAGAACTGGGAGAATCTTTAAATGTGTAATGTTAGCTCATAAATCTCATGAATGTATAAATATGATGAATGGTCTAGTTAATGTAATGGAAGAGAAGAGTATTCCAACTAATGCATCACCACTCTCCAATTATTCAAATGTGAGGAGTACAGTCATTATTCCAAAAAATTCATGAATCTAAAGGTTTTATATTATCATTATCAATAGCCTCCTAAGGCCAATGATAAATGGAAATATCATGTTGTTACAATTGTTGAAGTCGGTTATAGAAATGATGTGGTAAAGGTTTCACTTATCATCTGCTATAGAATGGATACTGTTATTTGATTCTAGATCTACTCACTCTTTTATATCTATGTAATTTGAAAATGGTATCAAATCACCGACTCAATAATTAGATGTTCAGTTAGTAGTAAAAAATCCTAATGGTACAATAGTCACATCGCAAGTCTATAGTTCCTCCCAAATTAAAGTTTGTGGGAACATACTACCAATAGATATTGTGATTCCTCCTTTTTTTAAATTTGATGGGTTTCAAGTAATGGATTGGATTTATTTATATAGAGATTGTATCAATTAATGAGTAAGATAATTCACATTTCATATTCCAAATAAAACCATTCTGAATTATTAGTGTGAGTATGAATACAAACTTTTAATGGGAATTACTTCTACCTTGTGCATCCTAATTCCTATCTATAAAGGTGATTTGTCATATATAGTTGGACAGATCCTAAATATATAATACATTCCTATTGTTTATGAGTTTTTTTATATATTTAAAAATAGTTTCCTAGTCTTTCACCAAATTATGAAGTTGAATTCTCAATAGAATACATACATGTTGTTACATCCATTTTGAAGACTCCATATATAATGGATCTGATTGAGTTGTAAGAATTAAAGAATAAAAACCAATAGAATCTTGATAAATCATTTATACACCCATATAGTTCCATTTTTTGGTGCACTTATTTTATTTTTTTGAATAAATATATATTGATATGACTTCGTATTTATTATTGGAAGTTGAACAAGATCACGATCAAGAAAAAGTATCATATACCACATATTGATGACTTCGTTGATCAACTGTGTAGAGCTCAATAATTTTCTAAGATTGACCTTAATTATGGATATCATTAATTAAAGGTCAAGAATGAGGATATGCCCAAGATATTATTCCATAAATTTTATGGACACTATGAGTATATAATGATTCCATTTGGTTTTACTAGTTCCCCTGATATTTTCATAGATTTAATGAATCAAGTCTTTATATATAACATTTATCAAGTTGTGGAAGTCATTATAAATGATATTATTATATATTCATAGAGTATGTAAGAGCATAAATAACACTTGAAAGTTATAATGAAGACCTCTAAGGAAGGATTAATTGTATTAAAAAATTACGGTGTGAATTTTGGCTATAAAAGGTTTCATTTTTGGGTTATATAATCTCAAGCAAGGGTATCTCGGTGGATATATCAAAGACAGAGAATTTTGAACGTTGGCCTAGACTAACCATTGTAACTCATATCAATGGTTTTGTTGGATATTATCAATGGTTTTTAGATAATTTATCATTAATGTATAATCCACTAACCATGTTAACTTTTAAGTGATCTAATTACCTTTGGATTGATGAATGTGAGAAAAATTTAAAGGACTTAAAGAGAATATTATTCAGTTCAGCTATTATTACATTAACATATAGTGGATAATTTTTTTAATATATAGTGATTAATCCAAAAAAGTCATTGGTATGTGTTCTCAGGTAGAATGACATGGCTATAATTTATTCCTCATGATAATTTAAGGTTCATGAGTAAAATTAACCAACTCATGATTTGGAGTTAACTGTGATAAAATTTACATTAAAGGTATAAAGGAATTATATTTATGGAGTAAATTGTGATATATATACTGATCACAAAAAGTTTAAAGTATATATTCTCATAAAAGGAGTTGAACATGTTCTAGAGAAGATGGTTAGAGATGATTAATGGTTATCATTTCTCAATACATTACCACCCTGGGAAAGTGAATAAGGTGGAATATGAATTGATTCAAAATAGTTATTATAGATAATACATGATGAGGATCATAAAATATCCAATATTTTTTGGATTTGAAAAGGTTAGATCTAGAAATACTAACATAATGGGAGTAATATTATCTTTATCAAATGAGTTTTCAACCATTTATCCAAGTGAAGATTAAAGTGGCATAGAAGGATGATGTGGAGCTATAGAAGAAGGTGAGAAAGGTTCCTGAGTTTAACCTTGATTATAATGTAATGATAAGGTTTAAAAACCATGTTTTTGTTCTATCCATATCAGATTTAAATAAGTTGCTGTTAGAAGAGGCTATTTATTTATTCTTTATTCATCCTGGAAGTATATCGATGTATAGAGATTGGAAAGATTATTTTCGGGGGGATGGAATGAAGAGAGATATCATAGAGTTTATATCTTGGTACTTGGTAAGTCAGAAAGTTAAGGTTGGGAGACAAAAGTCTAATGGGATGTTATAAATGTTACCCATACCATAATGGAAATGGGAAAACATCAACATGATTTTATGATTGGACACCCCAAATCATGTAAATGGAATAGTTATATATGGTTTATAGTTGGTCTCCTTACAAAATCAACGCACTTAATATCAATTAGAGAATATTTCTCTCTAGATAATATTTCCCTGATATACATTAATGAATTGGAAAGGTTACACAGAGTACCACATTCTATTAGGTCTGATTGGGATCTGAAGTTTACCTTGAAGTTTTGGAGATGTATTCAGTGGACTCTGGATATGGGGTTGAGTTTTTAAAAAGTGTGTCATACTCAGACATATGATCAACTTGAGAGAAGAATTAAAACCTTAGAGGATATTTTGAGATCATTTTATATATATTTCAAAATTGGTTGGGATCAAGACCTTTATATACATGACTTTTCTTACAACAACAACTTTCAATCATGAATTTAGGTGGCTCTATATAGAAAGAAGAGTAGAAATCCAATGTATTGGGATGAAGTTGTAGAAATAAATCTATTGTTACCTAGGCTAGTGAAATAAAAGGCAGAGAATTTTAGATCCATTTAGCAACACATAAGGGTAGCATAATGTTGACAGAAAATGTATGTTGACAATCGTCATCATGATCTGGAATTTCAAGTTGGTGACAAGGTATTTTTAAGAATTTATCCATGGAAGAAGGTAATGAGATTTGTAAATAATGGAAAAAAATTCCCTAGTTATATCGGCCCCTTTGAAATTCATAATCGCATCGAGACTGTAGCCTATCGGTTGGCACTTCCACTGAACCTCTCTTAGGTACACGATATGTTATATTTATATCTCCTTAAGAAGTGCATACTTGTTCCATTACATGTATTGAACTTATATGTCATACCTCTAGAGAACGAGCTTTCATATGATGAAAAATTAGTGGATATAAGTCCATGAAATAAGGAAACTCACCAGGTAAAAGTTTTGTGGTGAAACCACCTACTGGAAGAAGGTATGAGGGAACCTGAGGATATAGTGAGGTAGAAGTATCCTCAATTATTTTTACCAAAGTGATGTAATTTTAAGGGAGAATTTAATTTTAAGGTGTGTATAATGTAACACCATAATATTCTTTGGAAAAATAAATTCTAATTTCTTTAATCTTATCAATATCTTGCAATACACGCAACACCAACATTTAGAGAATCATGATATGTTATTAATATTATTATATAAACATGAATTTTATAACCTAACCATTAAATTTGGAGATATTAATTAGAATAACTACATTTTAAATATTAATTATAATGCTTTTATATAAATAAAGCACATTGATAAAAAAAGTACTTAATTTTTAGTAAAGTCTTTATATGTTTCAAAAATATCAATTTCTCAAAACAAAATTTATTACTTTTTGTGAAAAAACAATTAAATTTATTTTTTCCAATTTTATAAAATTTATTTTAAAAAATAAAATTCATTTTTTTTAAATATAAATTTCAAAATTATTTTTGAGTGCATTTTTTAGAATTTTTCGAAAATATTTATTTTTCAATGAATAGTAAAAAATATTGTTTTTTATTAAAAAATATATTTTTATTTAAATAATTTAGAATATATATTTTATTTAAATATTATTTTAAAAGTAAAATTAGTTCAACTATATATTTATTATTTCAATTTAGTTCATTTATAAGAATTTCATATGAAATTTTGATATAAAAACTTTCTGTACTTATGAATATTTTCTCTTTGGAAACCCACTTGTTCATCGCCTCTACGGGTTTAATTTTAAATTAAAATTTAATAATTATATGAATTGAATTTTTAAAAATTTATTTCATATTTGGAATCCATATAATTGATATTATATAGTAATTCAAACTTGATTTTTGGTCAAAATGAATTGTAAAAACATTAAAAATTAATTACCATAAATAAGGTTAAAATGGGTTTACCGGGTGTTAAACTAAAAAAGTAAGGGTTAAAATGACCTATAAAATTTTGAAAATCACATTTTATGGAAATAATTCAACCTTAAATCATATAAGGTTTAATAATGATATATTTTTATCCATGTTGATGTGGGTACACATTCTTCTACTCAAAACTTTAATGTGTGTCATCTCTCCCACTTATAAGAAGCCACCCCCTCTCCTCTACACTTCACAATTCCAAAACCATTTGGTTTGGCCTATTCCTAAACAAATATTTTACATAATTACCTAACCTCATTTTAGAGTCCTTATATTTATTAAGAAAATATCCTAAGAAGTATTTTGTTATAAACCAAAAGAGGTTCTCTAAAAAAGAGGTAAAATTATTAAACACCTGTCTTTTTATTATTTATTCCTCCAAATCTTTAAAATATTATTACAACATGATGATATAATATCATTGGTATCTCAAATATAATGATATTTTATTATTTTAATGTAATCATCAACATATATCTCATCCTCCATCAAGTGGAAAATGAAACCATCGATCTAGTATACAGCGGACTACTGCCTCACAAACCAATGTAATTCATTTTTCATCACCACATCTCATGGTTGGATATAATTATGGATTTAATGTATTTATATGATATTTATGACATAATTATACTTATATAATTATAATATCACATATACCTTCTTACTTTCCATTCCTTTGGAATATGTTAATGTCTCTCGTGTGTACAGCAGATTACCACCTCACAAAGAGATGTGATGCGTCCTTCAATTACACTTTACATGGAAGGTAATAAAGATATGTTAAATTAAAATGTGTGATATGTATTACATAAAAATGATTCTTTAAATTAATATGTTATTTACCTTTCTTTCATTTCATTTTTCAATAAAATTGAAATAGTTTCATGCATACATATGACCTACCATCTCCTTGAATGGTGTAATTCATTTTCTATATTTACCTTTATTAGATTACTTTAAATAAATATATAATAAATATATATTATATTTATATATTTTTTTAAAAAAATTATATGATGTAATTATGATCAAAGTAAATGTTCTATAAATTCTGAACCATAACATACAAAAAAAAACAAAATAGTCATTACAAGAAATGTGATTTGAAGAAGGAATTATTAACAAAATGGTAATAAAAGGTCATAAGTAAATTATATATTAAATGATACATATTATTATGGTTATTTAATATATTTATAATAACTTATATTTATTATAAAGTATATTATAACATGTATAAAGTAAGTCAAGACTTAATGTTAGAGATTTTCATCTCACTTTTTTTCTATGGGACACATAACTTATGCACCACTTATTTATTTTGTGTAGTGTATATAACACCAAAAGAAAATATTCATTAATTCCCATTTCCCTTTCTTATGCCTAACTTTCTAAGGATATTAAATTATTCCCATAAATTATCCCCCTTAAAAATATTCATCAATTCCCATATGCTAACCCATTTAACCCATTCCTCATTTCACATGCAATAACCCACATATGAATTCCGTGTACAGTTCATAAGTCATTTGGAACATTAAAATTAATCTGATTAACCCATTTAGAATATTTAACAATCTCCATTCATTATCCCATTTAACACTTTTATCAAATCACAAGTCTTGACACATTCACCCATTCCCATTTACATATCTTAATCCAACTAGCCCATTTATCATTAATAATCCTTAGACCATCAATCAATTACCCTTTTACATTTCATAGATCATAAAAACCATTATCATTTAGATAAATGACCCCTTATTCCATTATCTATGTCTAGAAACATCAAGAAATATTCATATTTTAACTCAAATTAACATAACAACATGTTTGTCATGGGGTTTAGCATAACAAAAATCAATTTCTGTTAAACAATAACATTCCAAATGTCAATAATCATTAGTGCATCCCAGTGGAGGTCCTAAATTGGTATAGTTAACCTCAACGCATCCCAAATAGATCGTGAGGGGTCAAATTCCCCATTTAAACAACCATTTATAAAAAAATACCAAAGATATCAAACACACAACAAATAGGAATCAAACACACAAACATGTAAGCACAAGTCCAAACAAAAAATATGGGACTTAACTTGTTGGACACCTAACTCAAATACTTTGACGAACACACTCTTAATCATAGACTTAGATCCTATTTCAAAGACCCCTTGAATCCATAACCTAGAATCCATCAGAAAAAGAGGGTTTTAGAGCTTCGAAATGAGATAACCTTAGATACATGCCCTAATCTGAAAATAGAAACAAGAGGGATGTTGGACTTACCTAGATCTTCGATCCACAACCAACTATGCTTCAAATGACCAATAATCTGAGAGAACCACCCTTATGAATATTGGGTCGATTTGGTTCATACCTAATGCACTCGCAACTCACCATGCCCAAACATCCATATGGAATTCACCCTACATTGGCATCCAGCCTCACCATTTAAACCACTTGGAGGTATCTTTACAACATCTATTCAAAAACAAATATCTTGACCTCACTCAAGTTCTTCTTCATTTCCGAAAAGTTCTTGCCACTACAACATTGAACCAAAGGTGGGTCACAACTTACTACACCCATTCCTTTTTACCATATCATCTCAGACCACCCCTGATTGGCCTATCACAGAATATTCATCTCACACTATTGGAATGCTACCAATTTTTACCACTCCAAGGTGCTTACTAATTCGAGTCTAATCACTATTCAATGAACCCAATGGTATCATTCCCTAATGTCGTGTAAAACTCCATGTTGGGGCTTCCACTACTCTCCAATCCATCATCGCTCTGCCGAACCCCTCAATATTCCTAATACCCATACTTACATTGTCCATACATTGGTTAAAGGTGACTATATTCTCACTAAAAATCCACTACCACCATTTGAAACATAGTTTTCACTCTAAAGGACCGACCAAGGGTGGTTTACAACACATCCATCCCTCACTTATAGTCGAGTCAAGATGTACCCAACATACTCATTCCTAGAAATTCTTATCTTCACTACTGGCACATCATTACCTCACGTAATCAAGATTTATTAACACCTCATGACACTATATGGTCACCAAATCATGACAACTAGAGTCCATGATCGACCGCTGATGAGGTTCTAGAACCCGACCTCCCTTTATAAGAACCGATATCATGTCATACCACACCCTTCAATGCTTTTGAAATAGGCATCTAGAATTTCTTTTGGAACTACCCTGAGCCCAAATACAAAGCTTGGATTTATCAACCACCTCCTCCAAGACCCACCTGGACTCTTATGAGGAACTCAATGTGTACCTCATATGTTTCTCATTGGCATGTTGATTCCACCACATCAACTCCACACTCTGCTCTATACATCCAGGACTAACTTATCACTCCTGACCTTAGGAGTGTCTTTACCATCACTTTACCTAAGGAATTCCAAACACCAAGGATCAAGATTGGATAATAAGATGAACCCCCAAAACATGGACGTAGTCATACAGGTATTCTCATATTAGAAAAACATCCACCACCTGGTACTCATTCCTATATTTTTTGAATGGAACCCATGAAATTCATCGACACTCAGCCCATCCTTAGGATCTCACCCATAAATTTTGATGGTATATATCCCACCATATAGCTCCACATATACTGCTCCATGGTAATAAAATCCATGACATACCGCATTAGACCCAAACACATTCAAGTCACTTGACATAAATCTAGATATTTTTAAGAATAATCAGGATGATATCAAGATGTTGAGAATGATCGTCACTGGCTAAAATTATGCTAAGAAGTTTTTGATGAACACCACCGTAATTATCCACCACTAATGTCACCTCCCACTATGAGACACCTTCGCCTACAAAAAATATCAGGCTTCCTTACCCGCACACATATTTTGAACACTTAACCACCACCGCTCAGGTGTGAGTACCAACTAAGACTAACCACCACTACATGACCCTCTACTAAGCTTTTCTTAACCAACATCTCCTTTGGGACTACTGCCAACATGCCACCCTAGTTCTTCTGGAACAACCCCAGCTGCTAACGATCAAAAAAAATATTCCACCTCACTGATCAAAACCAACAGTCCCTTGTACATCCACACATCATGTGTGTTTACATCGAGAATGACAGAAGTTTATCTTGAGCCATCTGTTCTCTCATCCCAAACAGACTTGTGCCATACCAACATGTGTCTTCATCTGGACCTCATCATATCCCTCAACGTCTCATGATTTCATATGACCACACTCTAAGACCAACTTTTAGTCACATAATACAAACATCACCAGGGGTTAGCCTCACGTTTTCTTACTCATCAGGCCATACATCTTGGTGCATCACCCCCATCAACCTGAAGGTAGTATTAACATCTTGCCAAAAAACCAAACCATTCACAAGTAAAAACCCAACCACATGACCAACCTCACCTCAGGCGTCACCTTAATAACAAGAATCTAACCATGATTCAGTCACCCTTGTATTTTTCAATTGAAATCAACATAAAATCTTCCATTAATTGTCATCCAGACAAATGGGTCATACCCCTAAATGATAAAACCTTTTAAGACCAACCACACCACCAACTACAATAACTTAGGTGACATCCTGAAAGATACCAAGTAATAAACATACCATCTACTAAAACATGATGGTACTCATTATAAATTAGTTTTTCCTCTGAATAATTTACCATGCTTCATATTCCATGGTATCTGCAATACAAGGCTAACCTCCCACTATGTCTCCCTTGATTATCCCAAGATTATACACTCATATTCCCGGATTAGGTTGTTCCTCCAAAACCATTAACCTCTCCACTTATCCCTATAGGACTATCCACACCTATCCCAATCTAAAACATCCATTTTTACCTCAGAAACACCATTAACACTATAAATACTACCAACCACTCTCATGGTTTCCTCCTAAGTGTCGAAAGCCACCAACTTCCTGACTACGTAAGGGTAAAAAGTAACTATTCCCCCTTATCTCTCTAGGACACATACATAAAAATTACAACAAGTCACCACTCATGGGTGGCTCTCCTACCCCAACTCTAGAACACTTCATCCAATGCACCTCGATAACATTCACTCTAGGTATCATTCCAAGAGTACTCACACACATACATCAACATCATGAGCTAAAACATCTACTAATAGGGTCCAGAACACAACTCAAAATGTCTATAACCACCCCGGTCACCACACACATAACAAAACACCCATAAGTAATGATTCTACAACCAAGATGCTCATCCTTAAGTCCAACATACCACCCATAAGGGTTACCACTTTCACATCATGGGACTACATCTCAAAACCATCAAGGTCACAACCCTACTGAAGCATAACAATAAACAAATCTTTATATATACATCGAGACTCATCAAGGTCTCTCGATATATAATCAAGGTCTCTTCCTAGGTCAATCTCACTACCCAAACCACCCATACAAGGTCCAAATAAGCAACCCTAGAAATACTGAATACTATTCTTCACCGAATATTAAATCATTACACATCTTTTCTAATTAACTCCCCCATTTTGAAAACCTAAAGGTTTAAACTTTAGGAACTTACATTTACCAAACATTTCAAAAATCTATACTTATTAGAATTCATATTTCAAAACATTTTCATTGAAAAACATCTCAAGGGAAGTCCTATAAGTAAATACCACAACAGAAAATGTGTTGCCTTCCATACTAAACCCATTATACATACACTATTCCAATGGACATGATCAGATATATAATACTACCCTCAACCATTCCTATCATGGGTTATGGTCAAAATTGGGTAATAAAACTATCATATATAGAAGTCTTTCATTAGAAACCCTCTTTTGAATCCATTCCCAGATTTACAACACAAATCATCACCCTTTTACAACTTATTATAACCCTTATTCTAACTCATTCATAGCCTTAGAAATTCATATTTATTTAACCATTTTACCATCAGAATGGAAATAATTCTCTCTTAGAAACCATTCAATCCTTACAATTTATCACCACAAATAATTTTAACCCATTTACAATGTTTATTTAAATACACTATTCTTGAACCATTCATTTACATTCTTTCCCTTTACCCATTTGAATCATCCTTATTAGACACCATTTTCTTCAAATTTTTCAAGAATGTAAAATGCATCCTACCTTCTGTGTCCCACACAACCATCTTATGTGCACCTACCATGATACATTCCACCTATTTCCCTAGGTTAATATAATGATGCATGGATGCACAATCTCGTGTGGTTCTGGCCATGAGAAAAATATCATAAAATAGTCACATCACTCAAATTATGAACCACCCAATGGTGAAATATCATAAATAGTAAAAACACACATCAAAACAACAATTCCCACTGAGGGAACTTAGGTTTTCCCATGTATATGGGTTAGATAATCCCAAGAATTATCTCATTACAAAGGCCTAACACTTTCCTAATCTCATGTCTACCATCCCCAATTAGTATGTCATGGAAAATAACCACTCTAATACCAATTTTTAATTTCCTCAACCTGAAATCCACCAAACCATTTCCCTAAGATGAGATTCCACATGACCTTAAGCATGCCTCCTCATACGCCAAAGGTTTCTGACTAGTAGCAAGGCTCTAATAAGCCACATGGGGAGACTATACCCTCTTTACCATAGTAAGTCATAGTAGATGACCATTAAATAATGGAAATAATATGTAATAGACAATGAAAATGAACAAAAAACCATTTCCCAAACAGGGCATAAGTCCACAATCAAATAGTAAATTGGCCATGTCATGCTAACTATGCCGAAAGTGCAAGAAACCCAAAATAAAGAAAAAAATAGAGTCCTTGAGAAGGTCCTAACTAAAATTCCAAAACCTCATCCCTACACATACCAAGCACTAATCCACTTCCAAGAACATGTCCCTTCCCCCTATCCTCACCTGTAACCATGAAATCATCTCAGGTACCCAATTGCGCCCGAGCAGGGTGCGAGTACAACTCAACAGGCCACCACCAATGGTGTCTACAAAATACCCAATCTAATTAGATAATGTGTGCAAGTAATATATAAATTAAAATTAAAAAAAGGACAACTCAAGTCCATTATTTAACAAACTTTACATTAACCCTTTTTATCATTATTACCATTTCCATCATTTATTTCATCTTCATTACTTATTCTATTTTCATCACATGTTCCATGGGTTGGGCATTTACATCATCTACACAAGGTTTTAAGAAATAAATAACTTTTCATAAGGGAATAAGTGAAGTCCATATCTCACTAAGTATAATTACATAATTACAATTACATCACACTCACCTTGAAGACTCGGTCTAGGTGGTCTCATTGAATGAAATTGTTTGGGGAATGGATCTTTTGTCCCCTTCCCTAACTTGTGCATTTTTTGGTGGAGTTTAGAGCCTCATTATAACTTTACCCATGGGTGTAGAACCTCAAGTTAATACCCCACTCTAAGAATCAATGTAAACATTATTATTTATCCATACACCACACACATACCATAGCATAACCCATACTCAAAACAATATGCATAACGTTCAAAATCCATAACAATCAACATGGGAATTAATAGTATGTCATATCGAATTAACACATTTTATATTTACATTAAATATCCCATTTATCCCATTCCCATTTCTTATTCCTAACTCACTAAGCATAGTAAGTAATTCTCATACATTATCCCCTTTATAAATACTCATCAATTCCCTTATATTAACCCATTTAACCCATTCCTTATTTTACACGTAATAACCCACTTATGCATTCTATGTACAATTCATAAGACAATTTTCACATTCAGATTAATCAAATTAACCCATTTAGAATACCTCCATTTTTTATCCCATTTAGTACTTTCATTAAATCACAATACTTGACCCATTCACCCATTCTCATTTACATGTTTTAACCCAACTAGACCATTTATCATTCAAAATCCTTAGACCATAAATCAATTACCCTTTTACATTTCATATGTAATTGATAAAATACATTTTAATTGAATATTTCGTTGATAATAAATGATAAAATTTCCTCACATTTCATTAAATATGTTTATATATAAAATATTAGGGATTAGATCTTTCATTTGAAAATTTTATGGAAATTCAAGTTTTATCCTTTATAGTGCATGGTAGTATTTCGAAAATAAATATTTTTTTTGTTTATTATTTGAAATTTAAATTTTTTAAGTGTGTTCCTGGCTTAATGTTATACAACTTGTGTTCAAAAAATTGGAGCTAAATTGTGCATTTGGTTGGGCTAAATTGACCATTAATTCAAAGGTGGGCTGGACCCACCATATTGAACATTGGTTCTCGATTTGGGACATAACGTCTTTAAAAGTGCTTGGATTGGGCCCAAGTTTTTAGAGGAACTTGATGAACCATTTTCTCAAAAATAATCATTCTTGAAGGACAGATGATTCATGACTTTTGGTGGTCAAATTGGTGGTTCAAATTGGCTTAAAATATTCGGCCGAGATTCCACATTCACACTTGAAACCACTTTGAACATAGCCTCCCCACCACTCTATAAATTGGTGTTTTTCTCATTTGTAGGGGTTGGGAAATGAACAGGAAAGTTTAGGTCAGAGGATAAGTGTATGCACTCTAATTATCCAACCATTTCAATAAGGGTATCTCCTTAATAAAGGATCCCTTCGATGAAGCCTTCTCATTCTCCTTATTCTTCTTCTTCGTGTTGTAATACTTTTGTTTGCGTAATAAAATCCTTAGTTCTTATTTAATTTCTTATATTTTACTCTGTTTTGGTCATTTATATTACTCATTATTATTTATATTTGTTCTGAAATTCAAGAGTAGAAATTATATTGGGTTACACACTTTCTAAACCTTTGCACATGCAAAACGTTTCGATGATAACTACACCGCCCATAGAAGCATAGTTCTTTTTAGTAATTGATCAAATGCTAACTTTATTCATTAACTTATTTTGAATCAATGAGATACTATAATTCACTTCATATTATCTATGAATTGGGTTTTTAATTTAAATGAAACTAATAAAGCAATTGAACAATTGTCACAAAAACATGCGAGGTCCGTAGTTTTGTAAATTGTGAGTCTGAGATCTTAATCGGTAATACAAGACCACACATGATAAATTTGTAGAGATAAAATATAATCCCTCGACACAATTAATCCTCATTTATATATTTTATATGTTCTCTAATTAAACAATGACCATAATCTAACCTAAGAACATCAATCAAAGCGGGGTGCTGCGATTGCATGTTCCGAAGCTAGCCTAGGGTTTAAATAATTTCATCTTTGTGGTTAAGTTGAATCCGGTAGAGTTTTAGGGTTAAAAAATTAGGATACTATAATTAATTGAATGTTAATTTAAATTATAATTATAAATAAATGAGTTAATAGTTATAGTTATATATATTACACCTTTTAAATATTTTCTAAAAAACATCGTCTTGTTGTGTTATTTTAATTGAACTTCATTTCAAAAATAAAAAAAAAATATACAATCTTCTTGAAGAAAAATTATTCTAGATTTATAAATGATAAAAAACCCCCATTATTTTAATTAATATTATTATTTCATTGTATTTTATTTTCAAAATACCTTTAATGTGCTATTAAATTTACTTCCTCCTTTGAGAGACGACCTTGTTCAGCCACTCTGATGTACCTAAGTACTCAACAATCACATGTAATTTGAAAGCACCCACGACATCACCTTTAAAATTAGAGACATTTATGGTGAGGAAAGTAATTATTCCAACCAATTGGAGTTATTTATTTTATTTTACAATTTATTATCTTCTTCTCTTCTTTCTTCCTTCTTTACCCAATCTGAATTTTTCTTCTTCTTATTTTATTTTCTTCTTATTCTTTTTGGGACATCAACTCAATCTTCTCATTTTTATTTTAATATGGTCCACTCTCATTATTTTAATTTTTATTTTATTTGTGACATGAAATAATCTTTATGAACTCTTAGATATTGACCCTGATATTAAACGTAGCCTTTGAGCCCGAATCAGGCATTCTCCGTCTACGAGAAGTCTCAACATTCAACCTGTTGGAGAATTCCTCCACTCCAAGAACATTGAAATTGGAAACACTTCAAATTCCAACATAAAACAAGAACCAATGACTGAAAATAATGTAAATTAAATTAATAGAACCATTCAATAATTGGTTGCACTTGATATTAACTAACAACCAAATTGTATTGCATACCCAAATCTCAAATCATACTTTGAACTCCAATTTGGATTAATTCACCTGCTTCCAAAATTTCATAGCCTCTCAGGTGAGGATAATTATAAAAACATTAAAGAATTTAATGTGGTTTACTCAACCTTGAAACCAATAAATGTATATGAATATTAAATCAAACTAATAGCATTCCCATTTTCACTTGATGGAGCTGCAAAAGACTAGATGTATTATTTACAACCTGAATATGTAACTGGATGAAACGATTTGAAATGCATTTTCTTGTAGAATTTTTTTCCAGTATCAAGGACCACATCCATTTGAAAATAGATCTCTGGGATCAAGAAATCCCAAAGGGATTCAATGTATGAGTAATGGGAGCGATTCAAGAAGTTGTGCACAAGCTTCCCACATCACCAAATCAGCGAGAAACTCCTCATCCAGTACTTCTATGAAGTACTCACACTTATGGAGAGGAGCATGGAGGATGTTACGGCTAGAGTAACATTGGTGGACAAGATACCCGTAGCTTCACATGCATTTATTAAAAAAATGGCCAAAAACTCCAAACAATTTGGTGATCGAGGTACACCACATATCAGGGGAGTACATTAGGTAAGTCCTTCTCTTGAGATTCATTTAATTGATACCAAGTTGGAAGAATTGGCCACTATGGTGAGGCAAATTTCTTTGGCTCAAAAGACATCCCAACCCACTCCTTAAGGCCTTGTGGCATTTGCAATGATATAATCCACCCAACTGACTATTTCCACCAACTACAAGAAACATAAGATTGTGCAGTTGTGGGAGAACATATCAGCAGCAACCAAAACCATATCCCCAAAAGAATATTGATTCATTTTCCCCAACATAAAACCAAGGGTGGAAGAATCAATCAGACATGTGGTATGGCTCTGGAAAACAAAAAACTACCACTTTTAAACAAAACTTCCTGCAAACTCCACCTTACCAAAAAGGTTTCCAACAACCCCAAAGAAGATTTGAATCCCAATTATCAACAAGCCAGCAAAAATGGATTCCCCAAACCAAGGTATATTATAATACAGATGACCATTTGAAACAAAATTTTCTTAATCAACAGAATGAGTTAAACAGTCAAGGTTCGGAGTTGAGGGATTCGAAGACACATATGAGCCATATTTCCACCTCCCTCCAAGAACTAGTAAGTAAGAACTCTGGAAATCTTCCTTCCTAACATACTCCAAATCCAAAGGGGAATAATAGTGCCATCACATTAAAAAGTGGGAACAAAACAGCTGATATATTTGCACCTATCATTCCAATGGGATTCACCTCAAATCCAGAAAATCCTCATTCCATACCTAATGATGAGAAACCCAAGGAGAAAGATAATGGTAAGAAAAAGATTGATGATATTCCTCCTAAACCCCTTCCTTTTCCAAATAGAGTTGTTCAAACAAAAAATATGGCCAATGAGGTGATGAAACAAAAGAAGTTTTGGATACATTCAAGCGTGTGGAGATCAACATCACTTTACTTGAAGCCATTAAGAAAATCCCAAGGTATGCCAAATTTTTAACAGAACTTTGTACTAATAGAAGAGGGATCAAGGGAAATGATAGGATCTATCTCGGTAGTAATGTGTCAAAACTCATTACACTAACTCTAGCAATAACAAAAAAGTGGAAGGATCCAAGAACATTTACCATCCCATGCCCCATAGGTTAGTTTCACTTTTCTGATGCTCTTTGTGATTTAGGAGCTTCCATAAATGTAATGCATCACTCTATATTTTCTTTTTTACAGGTTGGTTAGTTGAATCTGACAAGAGTAGTGGTATAGTTGGAAAATAGAACTACAACATATCCAATGGGAGTCCTTGAGGATGTACTTTTCTAGGTAATAGACATGATCATTCTAGTGTATTTCTACATGCTTAAAATGGAGGAAAATCGGGTAAGTTTATGTGCTCCCATTATCTTAGGTAGGCCATTCTTCAAAAATACTAAAATGGCCATAAGTTATGGGACACATAACTTATGCACCACTTATTTCTTTTCTGTAGTGTGTATATTTTCCATGAATAAATTTTATAATAAGTATCATGATAATTATTAGATACTTATATACATATAATGTTTTTTCTTTCATGGGGCTTATAATTAAAAATATACCAAAGTGGTAAAGGTTTAATGTTATAGTCACATTGTTTAACAAGGTTGTTTATAATATGGTTCCAATGATGATATTTTATTATATAACACTAAAGAAACACATTTATTTTATTATAATCTTTTTATTTATATAAAATACATGATTTATTTTCATTTACCTCTCATAAATTATTACAGATACCAAAATAATTTTTTTAAGAAAAATATTCTTTATTTCTCTCTTCAATCAAAAACCCTTTTTCTAGTGTATCCATGTTTTCTAAAAATGTATTAAAGAAATGTTTCACTATCATAAAATTAGTTTTTAAAAAAAAATTCCCATTATTTATATTTTACAAAAAAAATTTAAGGAATCTTCATGTCATTTTCTAAACAAGTCCCTTTTGGATTTTACCGAAATGTGAAAGGAATCTTTGTTTTAATGTGTATGACATGAATAAAATTTTACGTAATCATGATCAATAAATGATTTAAAATAATTAAGTATGAGTATAGCAGGGTTTTTTTAATGAAAAGTATTTGAAAGATATTATGTGAAATTTTAGTTTTAAAAAAGTGTTTTTCAAAGTGGAAAGAATGTTTTCCTCAAGAAATGTTCCAAGTGATCTTTCAAAATAATTATCTATCTAAGATGAAATAGTTTGATGCTACTTATGATTTGCTATTGATATGATACAATTTTAAAATACTTATTATTTTTTTAGAATTTTTTCTGATTAATATGCAGATATTTTTATGAAACACTATCCTTTTACATGGGTTATGCTATGATGAAATGATGATATGATTATGAGACACATTTCCTTTCTATGGGTCATATTATGATGGAATATTTATAAGACCCTTTTATCTTCATGGTTTATGATATGATGAATGTTTTATGGTCTTGTGGCACATTTATGTATGGTTTTCATTATGTAATAGTGTTTATGTTATAAACAAGTATAGTGGTAACATTATAACCAAGGATAGTGGTTACTTTATAACAAAGATGTTGGTCATGTTATAACCAAGGATATGTGGGTCCTATATCTCCCACTAAGGAATTGGTAAAATCTTTCTATCTCATGAGATAATAGTGGGAGGAAAAAATATGGGATTAATCCAAAATGGGAAATAGGATGATCGACTTGATCTGTAATGGTAAATAGGCTGATGGGATTGATCTATAATAGAAAATAGGTGATGAGGCGTGATGTACTATGTTTTATGGTCATGGTAGTTAACCTTGACAAATGAAATGATTTATATACCTATTTTTGTGCCACACTTTTTCGAAATGAGCTCATGGTTCATGAATTATGACGATTTCTCACTCTTATAGATCATGTATTTTGGGATTATATTGCTTTAAACCATGGATCATGTTTATGATCTTTAAAAGTTTTGGTACGGTATTAACTTTTTAAGTTATGTTCATTATCTCATACACTTATTCTTGTCTTATGATTTCATATGATAATATAATGATATATCTCATGTTCAACCTTACTAAGAAATAGAGCTCAATCATTCTTATATTTCCTTTACCCAGGTTATGAAGAAAGGTTTTAATTAGGGTATTTTTATGAATAATAAAAGGGGGAATATATTTATGGGATATTTTGAAGATGTTTCATTAAATAATAATATTATGTATCTAGGATCCAATGAAACTAATCCATTATGATCTCGTGGCATGTATTTGTAAAATGTATTGAATATTAATTTAAAAATATGTGATATTTTTGTATGAAAATATCAAGTCATTATAAACATTATAGTTCATAGAGATAGTGTTATGAAGTAAGACAAATCACATAGTCAAAGTTTTGTGGTGAAATATCCAGCTTTAAGAATCTATGTGGGAACCTGAGGGTATAATGAGATAGAAGTATCCTTAGTTGTTTTTATCAAAGTGATTTAATTTTGAGGTTGAAATTGATTTTAAAGTGGTTATATTGTAACACCCCTAATATTTTATGAAATATTTTTTTCCAAAAAAAATTAATTTTTTTGAAAATTTTTGTTACACACAACTCCGAGTTTTAACAAACCATACCCGAATAGCCCGAAGGCCTTCATTTTTTATTGATTTTTTGATAACCCCCATATCCAGGGATGAGGGGTAACCCTTACAAGGCATGTTGGCTTAGTGATTACATGAACCATAGGCATAAGATACATTACATGACCTCAAGGTCTTAGGTAATTCAACCTAACTATAACTACAAAGAACTACCCCTCCCCAAAATCTCCATTGTGATGGTAGCTCCCCACCGTTTCATGACTTTCTGGCTAAGCTTCCCATGAAAGAACAGGCTGGTTCCGATGGCATATCCATACCCTTTAATTCTTCCAAATCCATTGGTTCTTCTCTGGTGAGTGCGCTTACTCTGAATCCTCCTCTAGGGATGCTTATTATTTGTAGATTCTGTCTAGGGAAACAGCATGTGGCCCGAAGGCCATGAGGTGGCCCGAAGCCTTAAAGGTGGTCCAATAACTACATTTTCATTGGTCATGTGGGTTTAATTTAAAATTAAATTATAAAAAATATATGAATTAAATTTTAAAAAATGTATTAATTATTTTTAATAATGATAATTAATATTAGGTAATAATGTCAATTTAATTTTTTTGTTCATAATGAATGGTGACAACAGAAAAAAATTACTGCAATTAAGGTTAAACGGGTTTACCAAGGGGTTAAAACAAAATATATGGGTATTTTTTCCAATGAAACTTGTATAAATCTAATTTATGTACATATTTAGACCTTATCCTATCAACAGTTTTAATATATACCCATTTTTTAGCATTTTTCTTGGGAATGACTTTATTGTTTTGTATTGTTTTTTGGAAATTTCCAAGAAGGTCCCCTCACCAACTTATAAAAGGATACCCCATATCATATCCTATCTACATCAAAAAGTCATTTTTGTTAAGCCTATAATTTTCTAAATAAATTCCTTACATCCTTCACCAAGACCTAGAGTCCCTAGTTTGACCATAAAACCATCCTAGGAAGGATTTAGGTATAAACCGAAATAACTTCTTTGAAGAAGAGGTATAGTTCTTAACCATACATCTAAATATTATTTATTCCTATACCCCATTAAAATATAATAAAACTATAATAAAATAATATAAAATTATATTTCATATACCGAGATGTTATTATGTTAATGTAATAACCTATATCCATCCCATATTCCATCAAATGGGAGATAAAACCATTAATCATTTTTACGGAAAACTACCACCTCACGAACCAATGTAATTCATTTTCCATCACCATATATCACATATGGATACAATTATTGATTTAAGGTATATATATGATAATTATACTTTTTGAATTATAATATCATATCTACCTTCTCACCTTCCAATCCATAGAAAAATGATAAAACTGCTCGTGCGTACATGTAGACTACAACCTCCACGAAGCGATATGTTGTGTTTTTCATTTTATTAACATATACGATAATAAGGATAAATTTTATGAATACAAATTATATCTATGATATAAAAATTATTCTTTAAATTTTAATTAATATTTACCTTTCTTTTGTTCCATTAATTTAAAAATTAAAACAATGTTCTTGCGTATGTATGGCCTACCAACTCCATGAATGATATAATTAATTTTTTTATACTTAATTTTATAGATGACTATAAATATGGATATAATGAATTTATATGATATTTTTATAATTACTAAAAAATATATTATTGAAGTATAATCAAATTATAAGGACCAGAACTACCAAACCAAAACATACATGAAAAATGAAGTAGTTTTCACCTAGAACAGTGGTTTTAATAAAAAAATTATTAATAAATGAGTGGTAAAAGGTTATAGCTATATAAGATATGGTATTATATATATTATTTTGGTTATTTTATATATGTATAATAAACCTATAATTATTGTATATGTGGTTTGAACATTTATGAATAAAGTAGATACTTGAGGTAATGGATTTTCATCTCACTTTTATTTCCATGGGACATAATCCATATTCACCACTTATTTATTTTTTGTGGTGTATGTACTTCCCATTAATATATATTATTATTATTATCATGAAAATTAGTTTATTTACATTTCCATAAAATTTTATTTCTTTCATGATGTTTTTATTTGAATGTTACCGATGTGGTAAGGGTTTTATGTTACAATCTCATTTTTATTAGGATTGTTTATAGTTAACATCCCATGATGAAATATTATGATATACCAAAAAATAAAAAAATAAATTTTCTTAACTTATAGTTATTTTTTGGAAATACATGTTTTCATTTCATTTTATTCTCTTTAGGTACTTAAGAGACCAAAATAATGTTTTTAAGGAAAACCGACTTTATTTCTCTCTTCGTCGAAAAACCCTTTTTCTTCCATATACATGTCTTCTAAAAATGTTTTAAAGAATTTTTTCAATATGGCAATTTGATTGATTAGTCATTTTTTACCCATGTTTTATCTTTTTCAAAAGAAATTAAAATGAAACTTCTTATTTTTTTTCCTTAAATCACAAACTTTTGACTTTTTACTAAAAGTTTGATAGGAATCTTTGTTAAAAAACACATGTCATGAATGGAATTATCCACCATTAGGACCAAAAAATTATTTGAATCTTACTTTAAAAGTTTTAAGGTTATTTTAAAATAAAATATTTTATTTAATATTTGGGAAAAAAATATTTTAAATAAATGATTTCAAAATAGAGAGCACATTTTTCTCAAGAAATTTGTAATTATATTTTATGGTGTTTCTATTCATTAACATCAATAAACTTAGATGTTTATTATGATTTAATAGGGTTATTATCTAATTATACTATCCTTATACTTTATATGTATGGTTTGTGATTATTATGGTATGGTTTTTATGAAACTCATTCCTTTTCCATGGGTTATGCTATGATAAATTGATGAAATTATTATAAAACTTGTCTCTTTTCCATGGGTTATGTACTGATAAAATGTTTATGAAACCCATTAATTTTCCATGGGTTATGATATGATGAATGTTTATGAATCCTATTTCTTTCTCATGGTTTATTATCTGAAGAACTTTTTATGACCTTATGGAACACATCTATATGATTCTCATTATGTGATGGGTCGGACTAGAATTAAATATTCCTTTAATTCAATATGTGATGATAAATATATCATGCGATAGACAGGGTTGGAATCGAGAGTGAAGCTAGTTCAATAAGGCACTTTTTCCACAATTATATTCATGGGATCGAACCTTGAATACTATAATGGTTTTGGAATTGAACCCATTCAATTATAATAGTCTTAGAAATGAGCATTTAATACTAAGGAACTGATTTTATATGCTTATGTGTATGCCAAAAATCTATGTCTTATGCCAATGTTAATCTCTCATGGATTTTGTTCATTGATTCCTTTATGATTCATGTCTTATGAACTGTCATGATTTATGTACTGACTCAATTTTATTATATATGATATGTAGGATATGTTTTTTAAATGTTATTTCTAGGTTCTCATAACTTTATACTCAAGTTATGCTTATATGATCATTAATATATCTCTTTTTTATCCTTACTAAGCATTTGAGATCTCCCTTTATTATATTTCCTTTCCCTAGGTTATAAAGAAAGGTATTATTTATGATGTCTTCAAGAAGGGTGATAGTTATGAATAACATATTAGGAGATGATATAGTTTTGTAATGTCCCCAACCCAGAATCCACTAAACCATTTCCCCAATATGAGTTATTGGATGACCTCAAGCACAACTCCCCTTATTCCAGAGGTTGCTGACTAGAAGTGAGGGTCTAATAATTCATGTGGGGATACTATACCCACTTTACCATAGTAAGACACAACATATGGAAATTAAATAGAAAAAACAATATGTAATATCCAATGAGCATGCACAAAAAAACAATTTTCCAAGTAGGGAATAAGTTCACAATTAAACAATAAATATTCCATGTCATGCTAATTATGAAAAAAGTGTAGGAAACCCAAAATAAAGAAAAATAGTAGAATCATTGAGATATTAATGACTCCAAGTCCAAAACATCATCCCTACACATCCCAATACCTACTCACCTCCCAACCATATTGCATGATCCACTATCCTGAACTGAAACCATGAAACCTACTTGGGTACCCAATGGCACCTAAGCAGGGTGTGATTACAACTCAGTAAGCCACCATTAACAGTGTCTACAAAATATTAAGCCCAATTATATGGTTCATGCAAGTAAGAAATAAATTATAAATAAATAAATTAAAACTTATATGCCATTAGTTAAAATTTTTTACTTTAACCCTTTCTATCTTTATTACAATTTCAATCATTTATGTCATCTTCATTACTTAATCCATTTTAATCATGTGTTCCATGGGTTATGAATTTACATCATCTACACAAGGGTCTAATGAAATCAATCACTATGAATAATGGAATAATTCAAGTCCCTATATCACTAGGGATAAGTGCATCATAAAAATTACATCACACTCACCTTGAAGACTTGGTCCACGTGGTCTCATCGAATGCAACCGTTAAGGGAATAAATCATTCATCCCCTTCCCTAACCCATGAATTTTGGGGTGGAGTTTAGATCCTTGGTCTAACTCAACCCATTGGCACATAACCCCAATTAAATACCCCACACTACTAATCCATTTGTGCATGATTATTTATCCATCCACCACACACATACCATACCACAAACCTTACTCAAAACAATACACATAACATTCACAATCCATAACAATCAACATGGAAATTTACATTATGCCATAACCCATTAACACATTTTATATTTATATTACATATACCATTTCCCTTTCTTATGCCTAACTTTCTAAGGATATTAAATTATTCCCATAAATTATCCTCTTTAAAAATATTCATCAATTCCCATATGCTAACCCATTTAACCCATTCCTCATTTCACATGCAATAACCCACATATGAATTCCGTGTACAATTAATCAGTCATTTGGAACATTAAAATTAATCTTACTAACCCATTTAGAATATTTAACAATCTCCATTCTTTATCCCATTTAACACTTTTGTCAAATCACAAGTCTTGACCCATTCACCCATTCCCATTTATATGTCTTAATCCAACTAGCTCATTTATCATTAATAAGCCTTAGACCATCAATAAATTGCCCTTTTACATATCATAGAACATAAAAACCATTATCATTTAGATAAATGACCCCTTATTCCATTATCCAAGTCTAGAAACATCAAGAAATATTCATATTTTAACTCAAATTTACATAACAACATGTTCGTCATGGGTTGTAGCATAACAAAAATGAATTTTAGCTCAACAATACCATTCCCAATGTCAATAATCATTAGTGCACCCCAGTGGAGGTCCTTAATTGGTCTAGTAAACCTCAACGCATCCCAAATAGATCGTGAGGGGTTAAATTCCCAATTTAAACAACCATTTATAAAAAAACATACCAATGATATTAAACACACAATAAATAGGAATCAAACACACAACCATGTAAGCACATGTCCAGACAAAGACTATGGTATTTAACTTGTCAACCACCTACCTCAAATACTTTCACAAACACACTCTTAATCATAGACTTAGATCCTATTTCAAAGACCCCTTGAATCCATGACCTATAATCCATCAGAAAAAGAGGGTTTTAGAGCTTCTAAAGGAGATAAACTAAGATACATGCCCTAATCTGAAAAATAGAAACAAGAGGGATGTTGGACATACCCAGATCTTCAATCCACATCCAACGATGCTTCAAATGACCAATAATATGAGAGAATCACCCTTATGAATATTGGTCGATTTGGTTCTTACTTAATGCACTCCCAACTCACCATGCCCAAACATCCATATGGAATTCACCCAACATTGGCATCCATCCTCACCGTTTAAACCACTTGGAGGTATCTTTACAACATCTATTAAAAAAAAATATATTGACCTCGCTCATGTTCTTCTTCATTTCCGAAAAGTTCTTTCCACTACAACGTTGAACCAAAGGTGAGTCACAACTTACTAAACCCATTCCTTTTTACCATATCATCTCAGACCACCCCTGATTGTCCTATCATAGAATATTTGTCTTACACTATTGGAATGCTACCCATTTTTACCACTCCAAGGTGCTTACTAACTCGAATCTGATCACTATTCAATGAACCCAATGGTGTCATTCCCTAATGTCAGGTAAAACTCCATGGTAAGGCATCCACTACTCTTCAATCCATCATCGCTCTACCGCACCCCTCAACATTCCTAATACCCATACTTACATTGTCCATACATTGGTTAAAGGTGACTAGATTCTCACTAAAAACCCACTCCCACCATTTGAAACATAGTTTTCACTCTAAAGGACCGACCAAGGGTGGCTTACAACACATCCACCCATCACTTCTAGTCAAGTCAAGATGTACCCAATAGACTCATTCCAAGAAATTATTATCTTCACTACTGGCACATCATTACCTCACTTAATCAAGATTTATTCACACATCATGACACTATATGGTCACCAAATCATTCCAACTAGAGTCCATGATTGACCTCTGATGAGGTTCTAGAACCCAACCTCCCTTTATAAGAACCGATATCATGTCCTACTTCACCCTTAAATTATTTTTACATAGGCATCTAGAATTTATTTTGGAACTATCCTAAGCCCAATCCAACGCTTGGATTTCTCAACCACCACATCCAAGACCCACCTGTCCTCTTCTGAGGAACTCAATGTGTACCTCACAGGTTTCTCATTGGCATGTTGATTCCACGACATCAACTCCACACTCTACTCTACACATCCAAGACTAACTTATCACTCCTGACCTTAGGAGTGTCTTTACCATCACTTTCCCCAAGGAATTCCAACCACCATGGATCAAGATTGGATAATAAGCTGAACCCCAAAAACATGGACGTGGGCATATAGGTTTTTTCATATTAGCAAAACAACCACCACCTATTACTCATTCCTATATTTTTTAAATGGCACCCATGACATTCCTCGACACTCAGCCCATCCTTTGGATCTCACCCATAACTTTTGATGGTATACATCCCACCATATAGCTCCACATATACTTCTCCATGGGCATAAAATCCATGGCGTCCCACATTAGACCCAAACACATTCAAGTCACTTGACATAAATCTAGAGCTTTCTAAGAATAATCAGGATGATATCAAGATGTTGAGAATGATCGTCACAGGCTAAATTTATGCCAACAAGTTTTCGATGAACACCACCGTAATTATCCACCACTGATGTCACCTCCCACTATGAGACACCTTGACCTACCCAAAATATCAGGCTTCCCTACCCTCACACATATTATTAACACTTAACCACCACTGCTCATGTGTGAGTTCCAACTAAGACTAACCACTACTACATGCCCCTATACCAAGATTTTTTTAACCAACATCTCATTTGGGACTAATGCCAACATGCCACCCGAGTTCTTTTGGAACAACCCTAGCTGCTAACAATCAAAAAAACATTCCACCTCACTGATCAAAACCAACAGTCCCTTGTATAGCCACACCTCATGCGTGTTTTCATCGAGAATGACAGATGCACATCTCGAGCCATCTATTCTCTCATCCCAAACAGACTTGTGCCTTACCAACGTGTGTCTTCATCTGGACCTCATCATATCCCTCAACGTCTCATGCTTTCATATGACCACACTCTAAGACCAAATTTTAGTCTCATAATACAAACATCACCAGGGGATATCCTCATGTTTGCTTACTCAGCAGGCCATACATCCTGGTGCATCATCCCCATTAACCTGAAGGTAGTATTAACATCTCACCAGAAAACAAACCATTCACAAGTAAAAACCCAACCACATGACCACCCTCACCTTAGGTGTCACATTAATAACAAGAATCTAACCATGATTTAGTCACCCTTGTATTTTTCAATTGAAATTAACATAAAATCTTCCATTAATTGTCATCCAGACAGATGGGTCATACCCATAAATGATAAAATATTTTGAAACCAACCACACCACCAACTATAATAACTCAGGTGACTTCCTGAAAGATACCAAGGAATAAACATACCATCTACTGAAACATGATGGTACTCATTATAAATTAGTTTTGCCTCTGAATAATTTCTCGTGGTTCATATTCCATGGTATCTGCAACACAAGGCTAACCTCCCACTATGTCTCCCTTGATTGTCCCAAGATTGTACACTCATCTTCTCTGCTTATGTTGTTCCTCAAAAACCATTAACCTCCCCACTCATCCCACTAGGCCTATCCACACCTATCCCAATATAAAACATCCATTTTTTCCTCATACACACCATTAACACTATCAATACTACCAACCACTCTCATGGTTTTCTCCTAAGTGTCGAAAGCCACCAACTTCCTGACTACGTTGGGGTAAAAATTCACTAGTCCCCCCACACTCTCTATGCCACATACATCAAACTTACAACCAGTCACCACTCATCGGTGTCTCTGCTACCCCCACTCTAGAACACTTCATCCAATGCACCCGGACAACATTCACTCTAGGTATAATTCCAAGAGAACTCGCACACATACATCAGCACCATGAGCTAAAACATCAACTTTTAGGGTCCAAAACACAACTCAAAATATCTAAAACCACACCGATCACCACACACATAACAAACCACCCATAAATAATGATTCCACAACCAAGATGATCATCATTAAGTCCAACATACCACCCATAAGGGTTACCACTCTCACATCAAGAGACTACATCTCAAAACCATCAAGGTCACAGCCCTACTGAAGTATAAAAAAAACAAACCTTTATATATACATCGAGACTCATCAAGGTCTCCTGATATATAATCAAGGTCTCTTCCTAGTGCACTCTTACTACCCTAACCACCCATACAAGGTCCAAATAAGCAACACTAGAAATACTCAATACTATTCTTCACTGAATATTAATGTATTACACATCTTTTCTAATTAACTCCCCCATTTTGAAAACCTAAAGGTTTAAACTTTAGGAACTTACATTTACCCAAAATTTCAAAAATATATACTTATTAAAATTCATATTTCAAAACATTTTCATTGACAAACATCCCAAGGGAAGTCCTATCAGTAAATACCGTAACAGAAAATGTGCTGCCTTCCATGCTCGGCCCACTATACATACACTATTCCAATGGACATGATCAGATATATAATAATACCCTAAACCATTACTATCATGAAATATGGTCAAAATTGGGTAAGAAAACTATCATATATAAAAGTCTTTCATTAGAAACCCTCTTTTGAATCCATTCCCAGATTTACAACGCAAATCACCACCCTTTTACAAATTATTATAACCCTTATTCTAACTCATTCGCAGCCATAAAAATTCATATTTATTTAACCATTTTACCATAAAAATAGAAATCATTCTCTCTTAGAAACCATTCAATCCTTACAATTTATCACCATAAATAATTCTAAACCATTTACAATGTTTATTTAAAAACACTATTCTTGAACCATTCATTTACATTCTTTCCCTTTACCCATTTGAATCATCCTTATTGGACACCATTTTCTTCAAAATTTTCAAGAATGTAAAATGAATCCTACCTTCCATGTCCCACATAACCATCCTGTGTGTGACTACCATGATACATGCCACCTATATCCCTAGGTTAATATAATGATGCATGGATGCACAATCTCTTATTGTTATGGCCTTGAGAAAAATATCATAAAATAGTCACATCACTCGAAATGTGAACCACCCAATGGTGAAATATCATAAATAGTAAAAACACACATCAAAACAACAATTCCCACCAAGGGAACTTAGGTTTTCCCACGTATATGGGTTAGTTAATCCCAAGAATGATCTCATTATTGAGGCCTAACACTTTCTTAATCTCATGTCTACCATCCCCAAATAGTATTTCATGGAAAATAACCACTCTAATACCAATTTTTAATTTCATCAACCTGAAATCCACTAAACTAGTTCCCTAATATGAGATCCCACATGACCTTACCCATGCCTCATCATACGCCAGAGGTTTCTAACTAGTAGCGAGGCTCTAATAAGCCACATGGGGAGACTATACCCTCTTTACCATAGTAAGTCATAGTATATGACCATTAAATAATGGAACTAAATTTAATAGACAATGAACATGAACAAAAAACCATTTCCCAAACATGGCACAATTCCACAATCATATAGTAAATATGCCATGTCATGCTAACTATGCTGAAAGTGCAGGAAACCCAAAATAAATAAAAATAATAGAGTCCTTGAGAAGGTCCTAACTTAAATTCAAAAACCTCATCCCTACACATACCAAGCACTACTCCACTTCAAAGAACATGTCCCTTTCCCCTGTCCCCACCTACAACCATGAAATCGTCTCAAGTACCCAATGTCGCCCGAGCAGGGTGCGAGTACAACTCATCAGGCCACCACCAATGGTGTCTACAAAATACCCAATCTAAGAAGATAATGTGTGCAAGTAATAAATAAATTAAAATTAAAAATACAACTCAGATCCATTAGTTAAAAAACTTTACTGTAACCCTTTTTATCATTATTACCACTTCCATCATTTATTTTATCTTTATTACTTAATATATTTTCATCACATGTTCCATGGGTTGGGCATTTACATCATCTACACATGGTTATAAAGAAATAAATCACTTTGCATAAGGGACTAAGTCAAGTGCCTATCTCAATAAGTATAAGAACATAATAAAAATTACATCACACTCACCTTGAATACTTGGTCTAGGTGGTCTCATTGAATGAAATTGTTAGGGGAATGGATCCTTTGTCCCCTTCCCTAACTTGTGCATTTTTTGGTAGAGTTTAGAGCCTCATTCTAACTCGACCCATGGGTGTAGAACCTCAAGTTAATACCCCACACTAAGAATCCATGTAAACATTCTTATTTATCCATCCAACACACATATACCAAAGCATAACCCATACTCAAAACAATACGCATAACGTTCAAAATCCATAACAATCAACATGGGAATTAATATTATGGCATATCTCATTAACACATTTTACATTTACATTAAACATCCCATTAATCCCATTTCCATTTCTTATTCCTAACTCACTAAGCATAGTAAATAATTCTCATACATTATCCCCTTTATAAATACTCATCAATTCCCATTTGTTAACCCATTTAACCCTTTCCTTATTTTACACGAAATAACCCACTTATGCATTATATGTATAATTCATAATCCATTTGTCACATTCACATTAATCATATTAAACCATTTATAATACCTCCATTTTTTATCCCATTTAGCACTTTCATTAAATCACAATCCTTGACCCATTCTCCCATTTCCATTTACATGTTTTAACCCAACTTGCCCATTTATCATTCATAATCCTTAGACCATAAATCAATTACCCTTTTACATTTCATATATCATTGATAAAATAAATTTTTATTGAATATTTTATTGATAATAAATGATAATAGTTTCTCACATTTCATTAAATATGACTATTTATAAAATATTTGGGATTAGATCTTTCATTTGAAAATTTGCTGGAAATTCAACTTTTACCCTTTTTAGTGCACGATAGTATTTCGAAAATAAATATTTTTTGTTTATTATTTGAAATATATATTTTTTAATTGTTTTCCGGGATTAATGTTCTACAACTTTTGTTCAAAAACGTTCAGCTAAATTGTGCATTTGGTTGGACTAAATTGACCATGAAGTCAAAGGTGGGATGGACCTGCCAGATTTAACATTGGTTCTCTATTTGGGACATAACGTCTTTATAAGTGCTTGGATTGGGCAAACATTTTGAGAGGAAATTGATCACACATTTTCTCACAAATAATCATGCTTGAAGGACAGATGATTCGCGTGTTTTGGTGGTCAAATTGGTGGTGCAAATTGGCTTAAAATATTTGGCCGAGATTCCACATTCACACTTGAAACCACTTTGAACAAAGCCTCCCCACCACTCTATAAATTGGTGTTTTTATCATTTGGAGGGGTTGGGACATGAATTGGGAAGTTTATGTTAGAGTATAAGTGTATGCACTCTAATTATCCAACCATTTCAATAAGGGTATCTCCTGAAGAAAGGATCCCTTCGACGAAGCCTTCTCATTATCCTTATTCTTCTTCTTCATGTTGTAATACTTTTGTTTGTGTAATAAAATACTTAGTTCTTATTTAATTTCTTATTCCTACAAATATTTAAAATATTATTCCAACATGATGATATAATATCATTGTTATCTCACATATAATGATATTTTATTATTTTAATGTAATCATCAACATATATCTCCTCCTCCATCAAGTGGAAAACGAAACCATTGATCGAGTATACAACGGACTACTGCCTCACAAACCAATGTAATTCATTTTTCATCACCACCTCTCATGGTTGGATATAATTACGGATTTAACATATTTATATGGTATTTATGACATAATTATACTTCTATAATTATAATATCACATATACCTTCTTACTTTCTATTCCTTCGGAATATGATAATGTCTCTCGTGTGTACAACAGATTACCACCTCACAAAGAGATGTGATGCATCCTTCAATTACACTTTACATGTAAGGTAATAAAGATATGTTAAATTAAAATGTGTGATATGTATTACATAAAAATGATTCTTTAAAATTAATATATTATTTACCTTTCTTTCATTTCATTTTTCAATAAAATTGAAAGAGTTTTCATGCGTACATATGACCTACCGTCTCCTTGAATGGTGTAATTAATTTTCTATATTTACCTTTATTAGATTACTTTAAATAAATATATAATAAATATATATTATATTTATATCTTTTAAAAAAAATTATATGATTTAATTATGATCAAAGTAAATGTTCCATTAATTCTGAACCATAACATACATAAAAAACAAAATAGTTATTAAAAGAAATGTGATTTGAAGAAGGAATTATTAATAAAAGGGTAATAAAAGGTCATAAGTAAATTATATATTAAATGATACATATTATTATGGTTATTTAATATATTTATAATAACTTATATTTATTATAAAGTATATTATAACATGTATAAAGGAAGTCAAGACTTAATGTAAGAGATTTTCGTCTCACTTTTATTTCTATGGGACACATAACTTATGCACCACTTATTTATTTTGTGTAGTGTATATACTTCCCATGAATAAATTTTATGATACGTATCATGATAATTATTAGATACGAATATACATATAGTGTTCTTTATTTCATGGGGCTTATAATTCAAAATATACCAAATTGGTAAAGGTTTAATGTTATAGTCTCATTGTTTAACAAGGTTGTTTATAATATGGTTCCAATGATGATATATTATTATATAACACTAAAGAAACACATTTATTTTATTATAATCTTTTTATTTATATAAAATACATGATTTATTTTCATTTTCCTCTCATAAATTATTAAAGATACCAAAATAATGTTTTTTAGAAAAATATTATTTATTTCTCTCTTCAATCAAAACCCTTTTTCTAGTGTATCCATGTTTTATAAAAATGTTTTAAAGAAAGATTTTAATATCATAAAATTAGTTTGTAAAGAAATTTTTTCCCATTATCTACTTTTTACAAAAAAAAAATTAAAAGGAATTTTCATGTCATTTTCTAAACAAGGCCCTTTTGGATTTTACCGAAATGTGAAATGAATCTTTGTTTTAATGTGTATGACATGAATAAAATTTTACGTAAGCATGATAAATAAATAATTTAAAATAATTCAGTATGAGTATACAAGTATATTTTTAATGAAAAGTATTTGTAAAATATTATGTGAAATTTTAGTTTTAAAAAAGTGCTTTTCGAAGTGGAAAGGATGTTTTCCTCAAGAAATGTTCCCAGTGATATTTCAAAATAATTATCCATCTAAGATGACATACATTGATGCTACTTATGATTTACTATTGATATGATCCAATTTTGAAATACTTATTGTTTTTATAGAATTTTTTATGATTATTAAGGAGATATTTTTATGAAACACTATCCTTTTACATGGGTTATGCTATGATGAAATGATGAGATGATTATGAGAAACATTTCATTTATATGGGTTATTTTATGATGGAATGTTTATGAGACCCTTTTATCTTCATGGTTCGTGATATTATGAATGTTTTATGGTCTTGTGGAACATTTATGTATGGTTTTCATTATGTGATAGTGTTTTTGTTATAAAAAAGTATGGTGGTAACATTATAACCAAGGATAGTGGTTAATTTATAACAAACATGTTGGTCATGTTATAACCAAGGATAGGTGGGACCTATATCTCCCACTAATGAATTGGGAAAATCTTTCTATCTCATGAGATAATAGTGGGAGAAAAAAATATGGGATTAATCCAAAATGGGAAATATGATGATCGACTTGATCTGTAATGGGAAATAGGCTGATAGGATTGATCTATAATGGAAAATAGGTGATGAGGCATGATGCACTATGTTTTATGGTCTTGTTAGTTAACCTTGAAAAATGAAATGGTTTATATACCTATTTTGGTGCCACACTTTTTTGAAATGAGCTCATGGTTCATGAATTATGATGATTTCTCACTCTTATAGATCATGTATTTTGGAATTATAGTGCTTTGAACCATGTCTCATGTTTATGATCTATGAATTCTTGGGTATGGTATGAACATTGTAAGTTATGTTCATGATCTCATACCCTTATTCTTGTATTATTATTTCATATGATAATATAATGATATATCTCATGTTCACCCTTACTAAGAAATAGAGATCAATCATTCTTATGTTTCATTTCCCCAGGTTATGAATAAAGGTTTTAATTAGGGTATTTTTATTAATAATAAAAGGGGGAATATTTTTATGGGATATTTTGAAGATGTTTCATTAAATAATAATATTATGTATCTAGTATCCAATGAAACTAAACCATTATGATCATGTGGCATGTATTTGTAAAATGTACTGAATATTAATTTAAAAATATGTGATTTTTTTGTATGAAAATGTCAAGTCATTATAAACATTATGGTTCATAGAGATAAAGTGTTATGAAGTAAGATAACTCACATAGTCAAAGTTTTGTGTTGAAATTGCCAACTTGAAGAATCTACGTGGGAACCTGAGGGTATAATGAGATAAAAGTATCCTTATTTGTTTTTATCAAAGTGGTTTAATTTTGAGGTTGAAATTAATTTTAAAGGGGTTATAATGTAACACCCCTGATATTTTATGAAATATATTTTTCAAATAAATTTAATTTTTTTGAATTTTTTTTACACACAACACCGAGTTTTAACAAACCATACCCGAATAGTCCAAAGGCCTTCATTTTTTATTGATTTTTTGATAACCCCCATTTCAAGGGATGAGGGGTAACCCTTACAAGGAATGATGGCTTAGTGATTACATGACCCATAGGCATAAGATAAATTACATGAACCTAAGGTCTTTGGTAATTCAACCTGAATATAACTACAAAGAACTTCCCCTCCCCAAAATCTTCATTGTGATGGTAGCTGTCCACCGTTTCATGACCATCTGGTTAAGCTTCCCATGAAAGCACAAGCTGGTTCTGATGGCATAGCCATACCCTCTAATTATTCTGAATCCATTGGTTCTTATTTTGTGAGTGTTCTTACTCTGAATCCTCCTCTAGGGATGCTTCTTATTTGTAGAGTCTCTCTGGGGAAACTGCATGTGGCCCGAAGGCCATGAGGTGGCCCGAAGCCTTAAAGGTGGTACAAAAACTACATTTTCATTGGTCTTCTGGGTTTAATTTAAAATTAAATTATAACAACTATATGAATTACATTTGAAAAAATGTATTAAATATTTTAAATAATCATAATAAATATTAGTTAATAATGTCAAATTAATTTTTTTTTCATAATGAATGGTGACAACAGAAAAAAATTATTGCAATTAAGGTTAAATGGGTTTACCAAGGGGTTAAAACAAAATATATGGGTATGTTTATAATAAAACTTATATAAATCCAATTAATGTACATATTTATACATTATCCTATCAATAGTTTTAATATATACCCATTTTTTTAGCATTTTTCTTGGGAATGAATTTATTATTTTGTATTGTTTTTGGAAATTTCAAAGAAGGTCCCCTCACCCACTTATAAAAGGATACCCCATGTAATATCCTCTCTACATCAAAAATTCATTTTAGTTAAGCCTATAATTTTCTAAATAAATTCCTTACATCCCTCACCAAGACCTGGAGTCCCTATTTTGATCATAAAACCATCCTAGGAAGGATTTAGGTATAAACCTAAAGAGCTTCTCTGAAGAAGAGGTATAGTTCTTAACCATACATCTAAATATTATTTATTCCTATAACCCATTAAAATATAATAATACTATGATAAAATAATAAAAAATTATATTTCATATACCGAGATTTTATTATGTTAATGGAATAACCTATATCCATCCCATATTCCATCAAATGGGAGATAAAACCATTAATCATGTTTACGACAGACTACCACCTCTCGAACCAATATAATTCATTTTCCATCACCATCTGTCACAGATGGATATAATTATTGATTTAAGGTATATATATGATAATTATACTTTTTTAATTATAATATCATATCAACCTTCTCACCTTCCAATCCATTGAAAAATGATAAAACTGCTCGTGCGTACATGTAGACTACAACCTCCACGAAGTGATATGATGTGTTTTTCATTTTATTAACATATACAGTAATAAGGATAAATTTTATTAATATAAATTATATCTATGATATAAAAATTATTCTTTAAATTTTAATTAATATTTACATTTCTTTCCATGAATGATATAATTAATTTTTTTATATTTACTTTTATGGATGACTATAAATATGGATATAATGAATGTATATGATATTTTTATAATTACTAAAAAATATATTATGGAAGTATAATCAAATTATAAGGGCCAGAACTAACAAACCAAAACATACATGAAAAATGAAGCAGTTATTACCTAGAATATTGGTTTTAATAAACAATTATTAATAAATGAGTGGTAATAGGTTATAAGTATATCATATATGGTATTATATATATTATTTTGGTTATTTAATATATTTATAATAAACCTATACTTATTATATAGGTGGTTTTAAAGTTTATGAAGAAAGTAGATACTTGAGGTAAGAGATTTTCATCTCACTTTCATTTCCATGGGACACAAGCCATAGTCACCCCTTATTTATTTTTTGTGGTGTATGTACTTCGCATTAATATATATTATTATTATTATCATCAAAATTATTTTATGTACATTTCCATAAAATTTTATTTCTTTCATGATGTTTTTATTTGAATGTTACCGATGTGGTAAGGGTTTTATGTTACAATCTCATTTTTATTAGTATTGTTTATAGTTAACATCCCATGATGAAATATTATGATCTACCAATAAATAAACCCATAAATTTTCTTAACTTATAGTTATTTTTTGGAAATATATATTTTCATTTCATTTTATTCTCTCTAGATACTTAAGAGACCAAAATAATGTTTTTAAGGAAAACTGACTTTATTTCTCTCTTCACCTGAAAACACTTTTCCTTCCATATACATGTATTCTAAAAATGTTTTCAAGATTTTTTTTAATATTACAATATTATTTATTAGTAATTTTTTACCTATGTTTTATCTTTTTAAAAATAAATTAAAATTAAACTTCTTATTTTCTTCCCGAATCACAAACTTTTGACTTTTTACTAAAATTTTGATATAAATATTTGTTAAAACACACATGTCATGAATGGAATTATCCACCATCATGAGAAAAAAATTATTTGAAGCTTGCTTTAAAAATTGTAAGGTTATTTTCAAATAAAATATTTTCTTTAATATTTGGGAAAATTTTATTTTAAATAAATGATTTCAAAATAGTGAGCACATTTTTCTCAAGAAATTTTTAATTATATTTTAGGGTGTTTCTATTCATTAACATCAATAAACTTGGGTGTTTATTATGATTTAATAGGGTTATGATATAATTACACTATCCTTATACTTTATATGTATGTTTTTTTATTATTATGGTATGGTTTTATGAAACTCATTCTTTTTACATGGGTTATGCTATGATAAATTGATGAAATTATTATCAAAATTGTATCTTTTCCATGGTTTATGTACTGATAAAATGTTTATGAAACCCTTAATTTTCCATGGGTAATGATATGATGAATGTTTATGAATCCTATTTCCTTCTCATGTTTTATTATGTGAAGAACTTTTTATAACCTTATGGAAAACATCTATATGATTCTAATTATGTGATGGCTCAGACTAGAATTAAATATCCCTTTAATTCAATATGTGATGATAAATATGTCATGCGATAGACAGGGTTGGAATCGAGAGTGAAGCTAGTTCAATAAGGTACTTTCTCCACTATGATATTCATGGGATTGAAACTTGAATACTATAATGGTTTTGGAATTGAACCCATTAAATTATAATAGTCTTAGAAAGGTGCATTGAATACTAAGGAACTGATTTTATATGCTTATGTGTATGCCAAAAATCTATGTCTTATGCCAATGTTATTCTCTCATGGATTTTGTTCTTTGATTCCTTTATGATTCATGTCTTATGAACTATCATGATTTATGTCCTGACTCAATTTTATTATATATGATATGTAGGGAATGATTTTTAAATGTTATTTCCATGTTCTCATAACTTTATACCCGTGTTATAATTATATGATCATTGATATATCTCTTTTTTATCCTTAGTAAGCATTTGAGATCTCCTTTTATTATATTTACTTTCCCTAGGTTATAAAGAAAGGTATTATTTATGATTTCTTCAAGAAGGGTGATAGTTATGAATAATATATTAGGAGATGATATAGTTTTGTAATTTCCCCAACCCAGAATCCACTAAACCATTTCCCCAAGATGAGTCACCACAAGACCTCAAGCACAACTCCCCTTATGGAAAAGGTTGGTGACTAGAAGTGAGGGTCTAATAATTCATGTGGGGATACTATACCCACTTTAACATAGTAAGACACAACATATGAAAATGAAATAGCAAAAAAAATATGTAATATCCAATGAGCATGCACAAAAACACCATTTCCCAAGTAGGGCATAAGTCCACAATCAAACAGTAAATATTCCATGTCATGCTAATTATGCAAAAAGTGCAGGAAACCCAAAATAAAGAAAAATAGTAGAATCCTTGAGATATTCATGACTCTAAGTCCAAAACATCATCCCTACAAATCCCAATACCTACTCACCTCCCAACCATAGTGCATACTCCACTATCATGAACTGAAACCATGAAACCTACTTGGGTACCCAATGACACCTGAGCAGGGTGTGATTACTACTCAGTAAGCCACCATTAACAGTGTCTACAAAATATCCAGCCTAATTAGATGGTTCATGCATCTATTAAATAAATGATAAGTAAATAAATGAAAACTTAGATTCCATTAGTTAACAACTTTTACTTTAACCCTTTCTATCAGTTTTACAATTTCAATCATTTATGTCATCTTCATCACTTAATCCATTTTCATCACTTGTTCCATGGGTTTTGAATTTATATCATCTACCCAAGGGTCTAAGGAAATCAATCACTATGAATAATGGAATAATTCATGTCCCTATATCACTTGGGATAAGTGCATCATAAAAATTACATCACACTCACCTTGAAGCCTTGGTCCACATGGACTCATCGAATGAAACCGTTACGGGAATAAATCATTCGTCCCCTTCCCTACACCATGAATTTTGGGGTGGAGTTTAGATCCTTAGTCTAAATCAACCCATGGGCGCATAACCCCAATTCAATACCCCACACTTCTAATCCATGTGCACATGATTATTTATCTATCCACCACACACATACCATACCACAAACCTTACTCAAAACAATACACATAACATTCACAATCCATAACAATCAACATTGGAATTAACATTATTCCATAACCCATTAACACATTTTATATTTACATTAAATATCCCATTTCCCTTTCTTATGCCTAACTTGCTAAGGATATTAAATTATTTCCATAAATTATCCTCCTAAAAATATTCATCAATTCCCATATGCTAACCCATTTAACCCATTCCTCATTTCACATGCAATAACCCACATATGAATTCCGTGTACAGTTCATAAGTCATTTGGAACATTAAAATTAATCTTTTTAACCCATTTTGAATATTTAACAATCTCCATTCGTTATCCCATTTAACACTTTTATCAAATCACAAGTCTTGACACATTCGCCCATTCCCATTTACATGTCTTAATCCAACTAGCCCATTTATCATTAATAATCCTTAGACCATCAATCAATTACCCTTTTACATTTCATAGATCATAAAAACCATTATCATTTAGATAAATGACCCCTTATTCCATTATCCATGTCTAGAAACATCAAGAAATATTCATATTTTAACTCAAATTAACATAACAACATGTTCGTCATGGGGTTTAGCATAACAAAAATCAATTTCTGTTAAACAATAACATTCCAAATGTCAATAATCATTAGTGCATCCCAGTGGAGGTCCTAAATTAGTATAGTTAACCTCAACGCATCCCAAATAGATCGTGAGGGGTTAAATTCCCCATTTAAACAACCATTTATAAAAAAATACCAAAGATATCAAACACACAACAAATAGGAATCAAACACACAAACATGTAATCATAAGTCCAAACAAAAAATATGTGATTTAACTTGTTGGCCACCTAACTCAAATACTTTGACGAAGACACTCTTAACCATAGACTTAGATCCTATTTCAAAGACCCCTTGAATCCATAACCTAGAATCCATCAGAAAAAGAGGGTTTTAGAGCTTCGAAATGAGATAACCTTAGATACATGCCCTAATCTAAAAATAGAAACAAGAGGGATGTTGGACTTACCCAGATCTTCGATCCACAACCAACTATGCTTCAAATGACCAATAATCTGAGAGAACCACCCTTATGAATATTGGGTCGATTTGGTTCATACCTAATGCACTCCCAACTCACCATTCCAAAACATCCATATGGAATTCACCCTACAGTGGAATCCAGCCTCACCATTTAAACCACTTGGAGTTATATTTACAACATCTATTCAAAAACAAATATCTTGACCTCACTCAAGTTCTTCTTCATTTCCGAAAAGTTCTTGCCACTACAACATTGAACCAAAGGTGGGTCACAACTTACTACACCCATTCCTTTTTACCATATCATCTCAGACCACCCCAGATTGGCCTATCACAGAATATTCATCTCACACTATTGGAATGCTACCCATTTTTACCACTCCAAGGTGCTTACTAACTCGAGTCTGATCACTATTCAATGAACCCAATGGTGTCATTCCCTAATGTCGTGTAAAACTCCATGTTGGGGCATCCACTACTCTCCAATCCATCATCGCTCTACCGAACCCCTCAATATTCCTAATACCCATACTTACATTGTCCATACATTGGTTAAAGGTGACTATATTCTCACTAAAAATCCACTACCACCATTTGAAACATTATTTTCACTCTAAAGGACCGACCAAGGGTGGTTTACAACACATCCATCCCTCACTTCTAGTCGAGTCAAGATGTACCCAACATACTCATTCCTAGAAATTATTATCTTCACTACTGGCACATCATTACCTCACTTAATCAAGATTTATTAACACCTCATGACACTATATGGTCACCAAATCAAGCCAAATAGAGTCCATGATTGACCTCTGATGAGGTTCTAGAACCCAACCTTCCTTTATAAGAACTGATATCCTGTCATACCGCACCCTTCAATGCTTTTGAAATAGGCATCTAGAATTTCTTTTGGAACTACCCTGAGCCCAAATGCAAAGCTTGGATTTATCAACCACCACCTCCAAGACCCACCTAGCCTCTTATGAGGAACTCAATGTGTACCTCATATGTTTCTCATTGGCATGTTGATTCCACCACATCAACTCCACACTCTGCTATATACATCCAGGACTAACTTATCACTCCCGACCTTAGGAGTGTATTTACCATCACTTTCCCCAAGGAATTCCAAACACCAAGGATCAAGATTGGATAATAAGATGAACCCCCAAAACATGGACGTATTCATACAGGTTTTCTCAAATTAGAAAAACAACCACCACCTGGTACTCATTCCTATATTTTCTGAATGGAACCCATGACATTCATCGACACTCAGCCCATCCTTAGGATCTCACCTATAACTTTTGATGGTATATATCCCACCATCTAGCTCCACATATAATGCTCCATGGGAATAAAATCCATGACATCCCACATTAGACCCAAACACATTCAAGTCACTTGACATAAATCTAGATCTTTTTAAGAATAATCAGGATGATATCAAGATGTTGAGAATGATCGTCACTGGCTAAAATTATGCTAAGAAGTTTTTGATGAACACCACCATAATTATCCACCACTGATGTCACCTCCCACTATGAGACACCTTGACCTACCAAAAATATCAGGCTTCCCTACCCGCACACATATTTTGAACACTTAACCACCACCGCTCAGGTGTGATTACCAACTAAGACTAACCACCACTACATGACCCTCTACCAAGCTTTTCTTAACCAACATATCCTTTAGGACTACTGCCAACATGCCACCCTAGTTCTTCTGGAACAACCCCAGCTGCTAACGATCAAAAAAACATTCCACCTCACTGATCAAAACCAACAGTCCCTTGTACAGCCACACATCATGTGTGTTTTCATTGAGAATGACATACGTTTATCTCGATCCATCTGTTCTCTCATCCCAAACAGACTTGTGCCATACCAACATGTGTCTTCATCTGGACCTCATCATATCCCTCAACGTCTCATGATTTCATATGACCACACTCTAAGACCAACTTTTAGTCACATAATACAAACATCACCAGGGGTTAGCCTCACGTTTTCTTACTCATCAGGCCATACATCCTGGTGCATCATCCCCATCAACCTAAAGGTAGTATTAACATATCACCAAAAAACCAAATCATTCACAAGTAAAAACTCAACCACATGACCAACCTCACCTCAGGCGTCACCTTAATAACAAGAATCTAACCATGCTTCAGTCACCCTTGTATTTTTCAATTGAAATCAACATAAAATCTTCTATTAATTGTCATCTAGACAAATGGGTCATACCCCTAAATGATAAAACATTTTAAAACCAACCACACCACCAACTACAATAACTTAGGTGAAATCCTGAAATATACCAAGTAATAAACATACCATCTATTGAAACATGATGGTACTCATTATAAATTACTTTTTCCTCTGAATAATTTACCATGCTTCATATTCCATGGTATCTGCAACACAAGGCTAACCACCCACTATGTCTCCCTTGATTATCCCAAGATTATACACTCATATTCTCTGCTTATGTTGTTCCTCCAAAACCATTAACCTCTCTACTTATCCCTCTAGGCCTATCCACACCTATCCCAATCTAAAACATCCATTTTTACCTCAGAAACACCATTAACACTATAAATACTACCAACCACTCTCATGGTTTCCTCCTAAGTGTCGAAAGCCACCAACTTCCTGACTACGTAGGGGTAAAAAGTAACTAGTCCCCCTTATCTCTCTAGGAAACATACATAAAAATTACAACAAGTCACCACTCATGGGTGGCTCTCCTACCCCCACTCTAGAACACTTCATCCAATGCACCCCGATAACATTCACTCTAGGTATCATTCCAAGAGTACTCACACACATACATCAACACCATGAGCTAAAAAATCTACTTATAGGGTCTAGAACACAACTCAAAATGTCTAAAACCACACCGGTCACCACACACATAACAAAACACCCATCAGTAATGATTCCACAACCAAGATGCTCATCCTTAAGTCCAACATACCACCCATAAGGGTTAACACTTTCACATCATGGGACTACATCTCAAAACCATCAAGGTCACAACCCTACTGAATCATAACAATAAACAAAGCTTTATATATACATCGAGACTCATCAAGGTCTCCCGATATATAATCAAGGTCTCTTCTTAGGGCAATCTCACTACCCAAACCACCCATACAAGGTCTCTTCCATATGCAACCCACTATACATACACTATTCCAATGGACATGATCAGATATATAATACTACCCTCAACCATTCCTATCATGGGTTATGGTCAAAATTGGGTAATAAAACTATCATATATAGAAGTCTTTCATTAGAAACCCTCTTTTGAATCCATTCCCAGTTTTACAACACAAATCATCACCCTTTTACAACTTATTATAACCCTTATTCTAACTCATTAACAGCCTTAGAAATTCATATTTATTTAACCATTTTACCATCAGAATGGAAATCACTCTCTCTTAGAAACCATTCAATCCTTACAATTTATCACCACAAATAATTCTAACCCATTTACAATGTTTATTTAAATACACTATTCTTGAACCATTCATTTACATTCTTTCCCTTTATCCATTTGAATCATCCTTATTAGATACCATTTTCTTCAAAATTTTCAAGATTGTAAAATGCATCCTACCTTCCATGTCCCACACAACCATCTTATGTTTACCTACCATGATACATTCCACCTATATCCCTAGGTTAATATAATGATGCATGGATGCCCAATATCGTGTTGTTCTGGCCATGAGACAAATATCATAAAATAGTCACATCACTCAAAATGTGAACCAACCAATGGTGAAATATCATAAATAGTTTAAACACACATAAAAACTACAATTCCCACTGAGGGAACTTAGGTTTTCCCACGTATATGGGTTAGCTAATCCCAAGAATGATCTCATTACTAAGGCCTAACACTTTCCTAATCTCATGTATACCATCCCCAATTAGTATGTCATGGAAAATAACCACTCTAATACCAATTTTTAATTTCATCAACTTGAAATACACCAAACCATTTCCCTAAGACGAGATTCCACATGACCTTAAGCATGCCTCCTCATACGCCAAAGGTTTATGACTAGTAACGAGGCTCTAATAAGCCACATGGGGAGACTATACCCTCTTTACCATAGTAAGTCATAGTAGATAACCATTAAATAATGGAAATAATATGTAATAGACAATGAAAATGAACAAAAAACCATTTCCCAAACAGGGCATAAGTCCACAATCAAATAGTAAATAGGCCATGTCATGCTAACTATGCCGAAAGTGCAAGAAACCCAAAATAAAGAAAAACAATAGAGTCCTTGAGAAGGTCCTAACTAAAATTCCAAAACCTCATCCCTACACATACCAAGCACTAATCCACTTCCAAGAATATGTCCCTTCCCCCTATCCTCACTTGCAACCACGAAACCATCTCAGGTACCCAATGGCGCTCGAGCAGGGTGCGAGTACAACTCAACAGGCCACCACCAATGGTGTCTACAAAATACCCAATCTAAGCAGATAATGTGTGCAAGTAATATATAAATTAGAATTAAAAAAAGGACAACTCAAGTCCATTATTTAACAAACTTTACATTAACCCTTTTTATCATTAATACCATTTCCATCATTTATTTCATCTTCATTACTTATTCTATTTTCATCATATGTTCCATGGGTTGGGCATTTACATCATCTACACAAGGTTCTAAAGCAATAAATCACTTTTCATAAGGGACTAAGTAGAGTCCCTATCTCACTAAGTATAATTACATAATTACAATTACATCACACTCACCTTGAAGACTCGGTCTAGGTGGTCTCATTGAATGCAATTGTTAGGGGGATGGATCTTTTGTCTCCTTCCCTAACTTGTGCATTTTTTGGTGGAGTTTAGAGCCTCATTCTAACTTTACCCATGGGTGTAGAACCTCAAGTTAATACCCCACTCTAAGAATCCATGTAAACATTCTTATTTATCCATACACCACACACATACCATAGCATAACCCATACTCAAAACAATACGCATAACGTTCAAAATCCATAACAATCAACATGGGAATTAATATTATGTCATATCGAATTAACACATTTTATATTTACATTAAATATCCCATTTATCCCATTCCCATTTCTTATTCCTAACTCACTAAGCATAGTAAATAATTCTCATACATTATCCCCTTTATAAATACTCATAAATTCCCATATGTTAACCCATTTAACCCATTCCTTATTTTACACGCAATAACCCACTTATGCATTCTATGTACAATTCATAAGCCAATTTTCACATTCACATTAATCAAATTAACCCATTTAGAATACCTCCATTTTTTATCCCATTTAGTACTTTCATTAAATCACAATACTTGACCCATTCACCCATTCTCATTTACATGTTTTAACCCAACTAGCTCATTTATCATTCAAAATCCTTAGACCATAAATCTATTACCCTTTTACATTTCATATGTAATTGATAAAATACATTTTTATTGAATATTTAGTTGATAATAAATGATAAACTTTCCTCACATTGCATTAAATATGTTTATATATAAAATATTAGGGATTAGATCTTTCATTTGAAAATTTTATGGAAATTCAAGTTTTATCCTTTATAGTGCATGGTAGTATTTCGAAAATAAATATTTTTTTGTTTATTATTTGAAATTTAAATTTTTTAAGTGTCTTCCTGGCTTAATGTTATACAACTTGTGTTCAAAAAATTGGAGCTAAATTGTGCATTTGGTTGGACTAAATTGACCATTAATTCAAAGGTGGGCTGGACCCACCATATTGAACATTGGTTCTCGATTTGGGACATAACGTCTTTAAAAGTGCTTGGATTGGGCCCAAGTTTTTAGAGGAACTTGATGAACCATTTTCTCACAAATAATCATTCTTGAAGGACAGCTGATTCCTGCCTTTTGGTGGTCAAATTGGTGGTTCAAATTGGCTTAAAATATTTGGCCGAGATTCCACATTCAAACTTGAAACCACTTTGAACATAGCCTCCCCACCACTCTATAAATTGGTGTTTTTCTCATTTGGAGAGGTTGGGACATGAACAAGAAATTTTAGGTCAGAGCATAAGTGTATGCACTCTAATTATCCAACCATTTCAATAAGGGTATCTCTTAAATAAAGGATCCCTTCGATGAAGCCTTCTCATTCTCCTTATTCTTCTTCTTTGTGTTGTAATACTTTTGTTTACGTAATAAAATCCTTAGTTCTTATTTAATTTCTTATATTTTACTCTGTTTTGGTCATATATATTACTCATTATTATTTATCTTTGTTCTGAAATTCAATAGTAGAAATGATATTGGGTTACACACTTTCTAAACCTTTTCACATGCAAAATGTTTCGATGATAACTACACCGCCCATAGAAGCGTAGTTCTTTTTAGTAATCGATCAAATGCTAAACTTATTCATTAACTTATTTTGAATCAATGAGATTCTATAATTCACTTCATATTATCTATGAATTGGGTTTTTAATTTAAATGAAACTAATCAAGTAATTGAACAATTGTCACAAAAACATGCGAGGTCGGTAGGTGTGTAAATTGTGAGTCTGAGATCTTAATCGGTAATACAAGACCACACATGATAAATTTGTAGAGATAAAATATAATCCCTAGACACAATTAATCCTCATTTACAGAGTTTATATGTTCTCTAATTAAACAATGACCATAATCTAACCTAAGAACATCAATCAAAGCGGGGTGCTGTGATTGCATGTTCCGAAGCTAGCCTAGGGTTTAAATAATTTCATCTTTGTGGTTAAGTTGACTCCTGTAGTGTTTTAGGGTTAAAAATTAGGATATTATAATTAAGTGAATTTTTATTTTTAATTATAATTATAAATAAATGAGTTAAGAGTTATAGTTATATATATTACACCTTTTACATATTTTCTAAAAAACATCGTCTTGTTGTGTTATTTTAATTGAACTTCATTTCAAAAATAAAAATAAAAAAATATACAATCTTCTTACAGAAAAATTATTCTAGATTTATAAATTATAAACAACCCCCATTATTTTAATTACTATTATTATTTCTAAGTATTTTATTTTCAAAATAGCTTTAATGTGGTATTAAATTTACTTCCTCCTTTGAGAGACGACCTTGTTCAGCCACTCTGATGTACCTAAGTACTCAACAATCACATGTCATTTGAAATCACCCACGACATCAACTTTAAAATTAGAGACATTTATGGTGAGGCAAATAATTATTCCAACAAATTGGAGTTATTTATTTTATTTTACAATTTATTATCTTCTTCTCTTCTTTCTTCCTTCTTTACCCAATCTGAATTTTTCTTCTTCTTCTTTTATTTTCTTCTTCTTCTTTTTGGGAGATCAACTCAAACTTCTCATTTTTATTTTAATATGGTCCACTCTCATTATTTTAATTTTTATATTATTTGTGACATGAACTAATCTTGATGAACTTTTAGATATTGACCCTGATATTAAACGTAGCCTTTGCGCCCGAATCATGCATTCTCAGTCTACGAGAAGTTTCAACATTCAAACTATTAGAGAATTCCTCCACTCCAAGAACTTTGAAATTGGAAACACTTCAAATTCCAACATAATACAAGAACCAATGGCTGAAAATAATGGAAATTAACTTAATAGAACCATTCAAGAATTGGTTGCACTTGATATTAACTAACAACCAAATTGTATTGCATACCCAAATCTCAAATCATACTTTGAACTAAAATTTGGATTAATTCACCTGCTTCCAAAATTTCATGGCCTCTCAAGTGAGGATACTTATAAAAACATTAAAGAATTTAATGTGGTTTACTCAACCTTAAAACCAAGAAATGTATATGAATATTAAATCAAACTAAGAGCATTCCCATTTTCACTTGATGGAGCTGCAGAAGACTGGATGTATTATTTACAACCTGAATATGTAACTTGATTAAACGATTTGAAATTCATTTTCTTGTAGAATTTTTTTCCAGCATCAAGGACCACATCCATTTGAAAAGATATCTCTGGGATCAAGAAATCCAAAAGGGATTCAATGTATGAGTAATGGGAGCAATTCAAGAAGTTGTGCACAAGATTCCTACATCACCAAATCAGCGAGAAACTCCTCATCCAGTACTTCTATGAAATACTCACACTTATGGAGAGGAGCATGGAGGATGTTACGGCTAGATTAACATTGGTGGACAAGACACTCGTAGTTTCACATGCATTGATTAAAAAAATGGCCAAAAACTCCAAACAATTTGGTGATCGAGGTACACCGCATATCAGGGGAGTACATTAGGTAAGTCCTTCTCTTGAGAGTCATTTAATTGATACCAAGTTGGAAGAATTGACCACTATGGTGAGGAAAATTTCTTTGGCTCAAAAGACATCCCAACCCACTCCTCAAGGCCTTGTGGCATTTGTAATGATATAAGCCACCCAACTGACTATTTCCCCCAACTACAAGAAACATAAGATTGTGCAGTAGTGGGAGAACATATCAGCAGCAACCAAAACCATATCCCTAAAAGAATATTTATTCCTTTTCCCCAACATACAACCAAGGGAGGAAGAATCAATCAGACATGCGGTATGGCTCTGGAAAACAAAAAAGTCCCACTTTTAAACAAAACTTCCTACAAACTCCACCTTACCAAAAAGGTTTCCAACAACCCCAAAGGAGATTTGAATCCCAATTATCAACAAGCCAGCAAAAATGGATTCCCCAAACCAAGGTATATTATAACACAAATGACCATTTGAAAAAAAAAAATCTTAATCAACAGAATCAGTTAAACAGTCAAGGTTCGGAGTTGAGGGATTCGAAGACACATATAAGCCATATTTCCACCACCCTCCAAGAACTAGTAAGTAAGAACTCTGGAAATCTTCCTTCCTAACCTACTCCAAATCCAAAGGGGAATAACAGTGCCATCACATTAAAAAGTGGGAATAAAACAGCTGATATATTTTCACCTATCATTCCAATGGGATTCACCTCAAATCCAGAAAATCCTCATTCCATACCTAATGATGAGAAACCCAAGGAGAAAGATAATGGTAAGAAAAAGATTGATGATATTCCTCCTAAACCCCTTCCTTTTCCAAATAGAGTTGTTCAAACCAAAAATATGGCCAATGAGGTTATGAAACAAAAGAAGTTTTGGATACATTCAAGCGTGTGGAGATCAACATCACTTTACTTGAAGCCATTAAGAAAATCCCAAGGTATGCCAAATTTTTAACAGAACTTTGTACTAATCGAAGAGGGAACAAGGGAAATGAGAGGATCTATCTCGGTAGTAATGTGTCAGAACTCATTACACTAACTCTAGCAATAACAAAAAATTGGAAGGATCCAAGAACATTTACCATCCCATGCCTCATAGGTTAGTTTCACTTTTCTGATGTTCTTTGTGATTTAGGAGCTTCCATAAATGTAATGCATCACTCTATATTTTCTTTTTTACAGGTTGGTTAGTTGAAGCTAAAAGGATTAGTGGTACAGTTGGAAAATAGAACTACAACATATACAATGGGATTCCTTTAGGATGTACTTTTCTAGGTAATAGACATGATCTTTCTAGTATATTTCTACATTCTTAAAATGGAGGAAAATCGGGTAAGTTTACGTGCTACCATTATCTTAGGTAGGACAATCCTCAAAAATACTAAAATGGACATAAATGTTCATGAGGGTACACTTTCCATGGAGTTGGAAGATGAAGTTGTGGTATTTAATGTTATGGACTCCATGAAGTACCCCTCAGAAGACCATTCTTCTTTTTTTATCTCCCATTTTGAACCACCAAGTAAAAACCACATGGATTTTGATTTACCTATACTTAGAGAGATTATGAGTATTGGTTCTAGTTTGATTTATAAGATTACATCTACACCTATTTCAAATTCTCAAGACTCTCTTAGATTTGATTTTGAAATAGATTCATTTTTTCTATCATGTTCACTCTGATAATGACATGGTTGTTGAGTATTCTTATGGATTTGATGCTTTATTCTATGATTTTGATGAATTATATTTTGATACTGATGTTCATTGTGCACATATTTCAGTTACTTCAATTTCTCCATCTTTACATCACCCCTACATTAGAACACAAGGCATTACCACCAAATCTAAAATACTCATAATTTTTAAGTGGTGAGAAATTACCTTTTATAATTGCTAGCAATATCCCATTTGAACATGAAGAAAAACATTTGAATATTTTGAGGGAGAACATCAGGGAAATTAAGGTGATATTGGATGAGATATCAGGCATTATACCCTCCATTTTCATGCATAGGATTATTTTGGAGGATGGGGCTAAACCGGTTAGGCAGCCACAAAGGAGACTCAATCCAACACTTTTGGAGGTTGTTAAAAAAGTGGTTGAAAAATTTCTCGAGGAAGGTATAATTTATCCCATTTCAGTTTCCCAGTGGGTGAGTCCTATTCATGTTATGCCTAAGAAGAATTATGTTACTATTATTAAAAATTATAAATATGATTTAGTTCAAATGAGGGTACAAAATCGTTGGCGTGTGTGTATTGATTATAGAAAACTAAATATGTACACTCGCAAGAACCATTCCCCCCCCCCATTTATTGATCAAATGCTTGAGAGACTAGGTATGAAAACACACTATTTCTTCTTGGGTGGATTTTTGAGATATTTTAAAGTTATTATTGCTTTAGAGGATCTGGAGAAAGCAATATTCACTTGTCCATTCAGTACATTTTCCTACCAAAGGATTCCATTTGGACTTTGCAATGACCCAGGTACCTTTCAGAGATGCATGGGGAGTATTTTTTCTGATTTTATTGAGACCTTAATGGAGGTATTTATGGATTATTTTATAGTGTATGGGTCTTTATTTGATGATTTTATCTGTATTTTGGGGAAGGTGTTGAATAATTGTATTGAGAATAATCTATTCTTGAACTTTGAAAAGTTTCATTTCATGGTAGTGCATGGAATTGTCTTAGGACATGTAGGGTCAAAACATGGGATTGAGGTTGATAGATCTAAGGTGGATATTATTTCATCATTACCATATCCTTCATTTGTATGTGATGTTTGATCTTTCCTAGGGCATTCAAGATTTTATCAGCACTTCATCAAAGATTTTAGTAAGATTGCTCTTCCTATGTCACGATTCCTTTAAAAAGATTATTATTTTTTATTTGATGATTCTTACAGGACTTCCTTTGATGATCTAAAGAAGTGTCTGATGACTCCATTGATCATACATCCCCCACGGTGGGAGATTCATTTTGAGATTATGTGTGACACATCCAACATTGCAGTTGGAGCTGTCTTATCTCAATAGGTGGAGGGACATTCACATGTGATTAACTATTCACTAAGGACACTGGATTAAGCCAAATAAAACTACACAACCACAAAAAAATGAGTTTCTTGCTTTCTATTCCTTTTAGATAAATTATGTTCATATTTATTGGGCTCTAAAGTAGTTATTTTTTCTGACCATGAAGCTCTGAGGTACCTCTAGAAGAATCTAGATGCAAAGCCCAGACTTATCTGATGGATGATCCTTCTTCAAGAATTTGATATTGAGATAAAGGACAAGAAGGGTTCAAAAAACAAGGGGTCAAACCACATGAGTATGCTTACTCACACACTAGAGAATGACACTTTAGACCAGGTAACACCGTGGGACACTTTCCTTGATGAGCATCTTTATTCCATCTCAGGTATGAATCCTTGGAATGATGATTTAGTTTACTACTCCATTACCTCTAAAATACCTATAAAATTAAAGAAACATTAAGTCCAAAATATAAAGAGTGCGTCTAGATTTTATGTGTGGGGTGATCTGTACTTATGGAACATGTGTTGTAGCCAAGTTATTAGGAGGTGTGTTCCTGATCATGAGTTTGAGTCTTTTCTGCAATTCTTTCATACACTTTCTTGCGGAGGACACATTGGACCCCAACAGATAGATAGGAAAGTATTAGACTCTAGATTATATTGGCCTAGCTTTTTCCATGATTCTCATGTGTTTTTTAATTCATGATCTCATTTCCAACACCCTGGGAACATTTTTAGGAGACATAAGATGCCCCAACAACCCATACTACTCTTTGAGATTTTTGATGAATAGGGAATATATTTTATGGGTCCTTTTCTTAGTTCATTTGGGTTTTGGTATATTTTGGTTTCTGTTTATTATGTGAGTAAATGGGTGGAGGATAAGGCCACCAGGACTGATGATTCTCATGTTGTAGTGGACTTTGTCAAGACACATATTTTTTGTATGTTTGGTGTAACAAAGGCTATCATCAGTTATCAGGGGACACACTTTTGCAATACAAATTTTTCTTCCCCCATTTGGAAGTATGAGGTGACAAATAAAACATCAACACCATACCACCCCCAAAAAAATGGCCAGGCTGAGGTTTCAAACCGCGAGTTGAAATTTTTTTTGGAGAAAACTGTGCAACTGAATAGAAAGGATTGGAGAAAGAAATTGGATGATGCACTATGGGCTTATAGTACAACATACAAGACTCCCATTGGTATTTCCCCATTTCAGATTGTCTTTGGGAAGGAATGTCATCTCCCCTTGGAAGTCGAGCATCGAGCTTATTAGGCTACAATGAAATGCAACATGGATTTATCCCAAGATAGAATTCAAATGAAGCTGAAAATTAAAGAGCTCGAGGAGATTCGATTGTCCTCATATGAAAACTCAAGTCTCTACAAGGAAAGATCAAAGTAACCTCATGACAGAATGATCCAACAAAGGGAGTTTCATGTTGGAGAGAAAGTCCTTCTATACAGTTCATGGCGGAAGTTGATGCCTAGTAAGTTGTGTTCCAGATGGTTAGTTACATATATTATATCTAATGTTTTTTCTTTATGGTGTAGTGGAGATCGCACAAGATGAAACTAGAAGGATATTTATAGTAAACATGAAATGTTTTAAGAAATACATTGAGGGAATTTCTACTGATGTAGTGGATTTCATCACACTACATGACCCCATTATCACTTAAACATATCAGGTTGTTCCTAATCCTTTCATTTTTATATTATTTGTCCTATTTAAAATTATGTATTTCATGTTCACATATCATATCATGGGTTCACATTGAGGAAAATTCAATATTTTAATTGTGGGGGAGGAGACAACATTTTGGGGTAGACATTTAGGATTTTCATTTGTGTGTTTTATGTGTATATTCTATTAAGTTTTTGGTTAATAATTTTAAGAGAAAATAAAAAAACAAAAAAAAACACACACACACAAACACACATATATATCATGTAACATTATCATGTGAAACATATGGAAAATTCATGTTTTCAAAATTCATTGGTACAATTATAAGAATGAGTAAGATCTCATTATCAAGGGTTGATTTTTATAAAAATTGAAGTCATAAATGATATGAATGGTTGTTTCATTATAAAACCTTCTATATTTTAACATCATTATTTGTTATATTTGTTTATGGTAAATTTTTTCATTCATTTCTCTATAAAATTGTCAATCAACCATGAATTTTGAAACTTTCCCTACTCAATTGAAGGTATAGTCAAGTTATGTAAAAAAAATCATTGGTTGATCCATACGTTCTTTTCTCTTCTGATCAGTTTCATTACTATACCGAATTGACATATGTGTGTGTACCTATTATCTGACGGTTGTACACCCTCAAAAAATATGGGTTGTTTCTTGGATAGGTAAAAAACCACTCTTCATCAATCTTTGATCTTATTATAACTATTACAATTAGTGTAATGAAGAGATCAAAAATGGATTGAGAGTTGAGTGTGAGATTTGTTCTAAGTGTACCTTAAAAAAACAAAAAAATGATGGGAGTGATGAAATTTACAAAATATGGGGATATCTAATTCAGGAGCTTAAGGTTTGACATTCAGGAATGCTTAAGTGAGTGATTCTTGAAATTCAATTGTAAAGGAATGTAGAACAGGTTTGATGAATTAAACCAGGTAAGAAGAATTTTTTTACTTTACCTGAATAAACTGAATAAGGGTGTATTTATGAGCTTGAAATGGTTGACACACACACACATAGAGAATTAGTGGCATGGTAGACCCATGACCTGTTTCTCTATGATTAGTGTTATGAATCTCACTGGGTTTGGTTTTGACACAATTTATGAGACAATGACTTTAAAATTTATTGATATTGAATCATTATGGGATTCTTACTTTGTTTATATTTTAACTGTGGATTGAGAAAAATGAATATGCTTATCTTGTCATGATTTTTTTTAAATACATGATATGAGGTTTTTTCTAAGAGTGAAAAATGGTAAGTGTGGGGGAGTTGATAAAACACATTTTTATTGAATATTTTATTGATAATAAATGATAAAATTTCCTCACATTGTGTTAAATATGTTTCTTTATAAAATATTTGGCATTAGATCATTCATTTGATAATTTAATGGAAATTCTATTTTTACCCTTTATAGTGCACTGTGGTATTTCGAAAATAAATATTTTTATATTTATTATTTGAAATTGAAATTTTTTAAATGTGTTTCTTACTTAATGGGATACAACTTTTGTTCAGGACATTGGAGCTAAATCGTGCATTTTGTTGGACTAAATGGACCATGATGTCCAAGGTGGTCTGGACCCACCAGATTTGAAATTGGTTCTGTAATTGGGCCATAACTTCTTCATCCATGCTTATATTAGGCCCAAATATTGATAAGATCTAGAGAACTCATTTTATCAAAAATAATATTGTTGGAATTATTGATGATTCACATGTTTTGGTAGTCAAATTGGCAGTGCAAGTTGGCTTAAAATATTTTGCCGAGATTCCCCATTCACACTTGAAACCACTTTTAACCTAGCCTCCCCACCACTCTATAAATTGGTGTTTTTATTATTTTGAGGGTATGAGACCTGAATTGAGAGTCTTAGGGAAGAGGATAAGTGGATCCACTCTAAGTTTCCAACTATTTCAATAAGGGTATATCTTGAAGAAATGATCCCTTCGACGAAGCCTTCTTCTTCTCCTTTTTCTTCTTCTTTATGTTGTAATACTTTTGTTTTCATAATAAACTCATTAGTTCTTATTTAATTTCTTTAATTTTCCTATTTTTTGTTCATTTAACTTCCTCATTATTCTTCCACTTTGGTATGGAATTCAAGAGTTGAAACGATATTGGGTTATACCCTTTTTAAACCTTTTCACATGAAAAACGTTTCTACGATGACTACACCGCCAATAGAAGCGTAGTTCTTTTTAGTAATAGATCTACCTCTAACCTTATTCATTCATTTATTTCAAAACAATGAGATACTTTAATTCACTTAATATGATCTATGAATTTAGTATTTTATTTAAATAAAACTAAGAAACAATTGAACAATTGACACAAAAAACGCGAGGTCATAAGTTGTGTAAATTGTGAGAGTGCAATCTTAATCGATAATACAAGACCACATGGGATAAATTTTTAGAGTTAAAATATAATCCATAAACTCAATTAATCTGCATTTTCAGAGTGGATATGTGCTCTAATTAACCAATAACTATAATCTAACCTAATAACATCAATCAAAGTAGGGTGCTATGATTGCATATTCCGAAGCTAGCCTAGGGTTTAAATAATTTCATCTTTGTAGTTAAGTTAACTCCCATAGGGTTCGAGGGTTAACAAATTAGGTGATTATAATTAAGTGAATTTTAATTTAAATGAAAATGATAAATAATTGAGTGAAGAGTCATAGTTATATCTATTATGCCTTTTAAATATTTTCTAAAAAAACATCTTATTCTTGTGTCATTTTAATCGCAATTTATTTCAAATATATATATATATATACAATCTTCTTCCAGAAAACTTATTCTAGATTTATAAATGATAAAAAAACCCATATTTTTAATTATTATTTTATTTTATTTTCAAAATACCTTTAATATTTTGTTAAATTTACTTCCTCCTTTGAGAGATGACCTTGGTTAGCCACTCTATTGCACCTAAGTACTCAACAATCACATATCATTTGAAAGAACACACAACAACACCTTTCACTCATATAAACCATTATAATTTAGAGAAATAACCCATTATTCCATTATCTAGTTCTATAAACATCAAGAAATATTCCTTATTTAACTCAAATTAACATAACAACATGTTCATCATGGGTTATATCATAACACAAATCAATTTTGGCTTAACAATACCATTCCCATTGTCCAGAATCATTGGTTCACCCCATGGGTGGCCCTAAATTGGTCTATTCAACCTCAAAATATTCCACGGGGATTATGAGGGGTTCAAATCCACATTTAAACAACAATTTATATATTAAATTCACAATAACCAGGAATAAAATTCATAACCATAAAAGAAAAAATCTACACAAAGACTATGGGATATAACTTATAGATCACCTGCCTAGAATTATTTAATTAATTATCTCTTAATAATATCCTTATATCTTGATTCATAAACCCCTTGAAGCCTTAACCGAGAATACATTGGATGAAGAGGGTTTTAGATATTTGGAAGGATATAACCTAAGATACAAGCCCTAATTTGGAAAAGAGAAACAAGAGGGAGGTTAAACTTACCCAGAGCTTTGATCCACAACCAACAGTGCTCCAAACGGCCATGAATTGACAAAGAACCACACTTTAAATGATTGGGTTGATTTGGTTCATCTATAGGGTTGAGAGGGAAATAAATTAGGGAAAACCGGGTGGGGATATAAAAATATTGAGATGAAAAAAATATAATTTTTACAACTATTAATGGGGTGCATGGATTACCCGCATGATTTTCCAAACCGTGTTCAAACCATGTGCAAGACACTATCTATTGGAATTTGGGTCACACGATTACCTAGGTATTACTTCATTGTTTTAAAATCCATTCTATAACCATGCGTAATTCCACTATCTAAGGTTTCACAGTTTTCTTATAAAGGCCACATGGTTTTCTCTTAAAGGCCGCACAGTTTACTTAACCATTCTCCATGGATAGATTGGCTCATTTTTCCTTCATTTTGTGATCCAAACCCTTGGAACACCTCAGAGGTTCCTCATACAATTGATGAACATTTAATATGAAAAATTATAATGGATTCAAACCAAAATTTAAACAAGTAAATACCTCCACAAAAATCATGATCTTATAAGTTCAATTATAAACTAGATGTTTATGTGTCCAAGATTCCATAAATACTAGGCCTATATGATTATAGTTTATATCATTATGTTATGTGTTGAATAATTATCTAATAATATTTAATAATATGTATTAAAATAATGGATTTCTATATGATTCATGAGAGGATGAAAGTGTTTCAGGATCGTTAAAAATATTATACAGACCATAGTAGGAGACTTATTGAGTTAAACATTGGAGATCATGTGTTCTCAATGGTGACTCCTCATCATGTTCAATGAGGGGTTGAACATGGGAGTAATATTTCTCCCCAATTTTTTGTGCCTTTATAGGTGTTGTATTGTTTTGGGTTCATTTTTTTATTGGATAAAGCTTTCCACATATATGATCTATATTCATGATGTTTTCCATGTGTCACATTTCATTGTTGTCTTCCTGATGGATCCCATATCATAAATTGGTGTGAGATCAACATTGATGATGATGAAACCATAGAGGAGAATCTTGTGGAGATCTAAGAACATTAGGAAAAGGTGTTTAATGGGTAGTTTATTCCACTGGTTTGTGTCATCTGGATTCAATGTTACATGAAAGAGAGTTTCTATGGATTTGAGTTGTAGATACACACTCTGTGAATTTATTTTTTTATGCATAGTTCTTCCTTTTTATCGATATTTCGTGGTTTTTGGCCTTAATCTATCTTTATATGGTTATTTCCTATTTCATTCCTTTCTTTTTTTCTTGATCTTGTTTGAGAGTTATCTCCCCCAGGAGAGTGTTTGGGAGTTTTTTTTAACATTAATCCTTATTCCTCTAGGTGGGGTGATTTTTCTCTAGTGATGGAAAGATTATTGATAGGTATCTCGCGGGGTGGTTATTAATAGGTTCCCTATTATTTTCCTTCTCTCATGGTTTGGTTTTAAATTCTAAAGAATGATAATTATTTAATAGGTATCCAATTTAATGGCTTTGACCTTCCTAGCCTTTCCTTTGTGCTTTCTCAAGGATCATGGTGTTGAGAGGGAGTTAGGAGGTGTTTTTTGAGCTTAGATATATCCTTAGAAATTTATACAAGTCTCCAATCCCTTTTTTTGGGTGTGGTGGTGATATTTTTGGGTGCCTGGTGGTTGTCTGTGAGGTTTTTGGTGCACCAATACCATCAAAATAGCTTTCAAATCCATTTTGGAGGCTGTTTTGGGCTCAGTGAGTTCCTATCTGAAAGAAGATGATGGAAATTATTGGGATATGGAATGGCATTTATTGTGGTTCCATAGATTAATTCCTATCATAAATAGGTAAGATAGGCACACCGCACCCATGGTTTTAGTCATGGTGAAGTAAAAACTCCCTAGTTGTGGGAAACACACCCTAACACAAGTTATTTCGGCTAACACACTATAGAACCACCACATCCATGGCTAGAAAATGGTATAATTTGTGGAATTTATTGAGATAGGTTCTAAATAGTTAAAATAGCCACTGATCTTCATAGATCTTTACCAATTCAAAAATTTAAATTCTTTGGGAGTTAAGAGGGTTATTAAATGTATTTTTAAGTCATTTATTCCCCTTTAGTTACCAATATGTTCCCCTCCTCTTGAATTCATTCATTTTCAAGACAGTCTGGAGAACTTAGGGCTTGTTCGATCATTTTCCCACATGTAAGTCTCATTTTCAGAATTTTTTATTGGGTAGTGTTTGTTATAACTCTATATAGAACCCCTAAATCAACTCTTTTAGTTTTAAACCCCTTGTTTTTGGAGAATCAATAACTTTTCATTCAATATTACTTTCTCTTGGTCATAATTATTTAATCCCTTTTTTGTAGTTTGTTAATTCAAATCCTCCAATTTTGTTTGTTATTGGTAAGGGTTTGATTTTAGTTAGTGGATTCTATATTCTAGATAGTCTTACTTTAGTTTGGGGGTGTTTCTTCTAGTGGTAGTAGAACCTCATTCAACTATTCTAATGTGAAGAACATTTAACTTCTAATAGAGGTAGGGGATTCATTACTTATCCTATTATTTTATGCTCAATGATAAATTTATCATGATTTATCTCTTTGGATAATGGTGGAATTAACCATAGTAAAGATTAATATAGATTAAATAATGAACCTTGGTTTTGGTTGTAGTGATCACAAGTTTTTTCACCATGATAATGTTTTTCCTTTTGTTTTACTAGATAGTGTAAAATCTTTGTTAATGTTATAGTTTTAAAGTTTTTTATGTTATGTATTAGAATATCTATTAACTTGACACTGATTGAAGAACATAAATCTAGTCATGTTTATTGGATAAATTATTAAATGGGCATGTTTAAATAAAACTATTCATTCTTATGTTTTTTATATAAATTAAACTGATGGTTGATTGTTGTTTAATTAAAATAATTATTCCTTCTGTTAATAAATTTGGATAAATAATTTGAATATTGAAATTTTTTTGTTGATATAATAAATAGGTATGTTAACTGATATTTTCTTCTTTAAGTTTAATAAAATTGGATGTTATTTTTGGAAACATGTTTAAGTAATTCTTAGATTTTATTATTTGATGGATTATCTCACATATGGTGGTACTTGTGGTAAATGTGTTATTTAATCCAAGATGGTAATGAAAAAATTGTTAAATAAAGAAAAAAAATTGTGACTGAGTGAGCATGTTTTCTTATGAAAGTTGGATTCCTTGGTTGTAGGGCCTAGATTCTATGTTGATTGTTTTTTGTTTTCTTGTTACCTTATATATTTTACCTATATGTGAGAATTGTGGTGATATCTGATGTGATACTAGGATGGTTTATGGATGATAAGTCATGGGTGGGGTGGCCCAAGGTTATGGCAGTAGTTGGCACTAGTGATATGTAGTTAGAACCGGTGATGGAGGGATGTATGCATGGTGATATGTATGATAGTGTTGGGGATAGAATCATGATTTACGAAAAGGTTTGAAGCTATATTTCTTATTTTTTACTAGAAAATAGTATTATTTATTTTTATTAAATTTTATTTAAATATAGATGGCCGGGTTTGTTGTTTCTTCATTCCTTTATCCACTGTTTGAGGTAACTAATTATGCTTGGCTTATGCATCACTTTTATGATAGCTTAGGATGATTCCTAGAGTACCTAGAATAATGAAACGTTAATTATAATAAATGTTCTAAACCATGGGTATGACAGATTATTGGAATGCTTAATTATGATAATACTTGAGAAACCATGGGATCAGATGGTTTATCCATAATGGGCATGGAAATCAATTGATGATCATGTTAAAGTAGTAATAAAGTAATTTTAATGGTTGATTAGAATAATCAATGTAATTTTAAATGTTTAATGGAAAGAAACAAATTAGAGTCTTCTTGAATACCTATGTTCTTATGGGATATCAAGCCCTTAGTAATGTCATTTGGGTGTCCAAGCGACGATAGCAATAGTGAAGCCTAAGACCAGGTTTATGCCCATATTGTGGTTGTATTATTTATATATATAATATTTGTTATGTGATTTCATACTCTACCCCACTCATGTTTATAGAGTTACTACATCCTATTTCACTCTAAGAGGGTGTTGTTTTCCAATATCCAGGTTGGCGAGGAACAGATGGATGACTACCCCCTCTTACCCTTCTCTCTTCTCTTGATAGTATTATGTGATGGTATGCATGGTGTTTACATTTCCCATATATGTGTATAGATGGAAATATTGTCTTATGATTATTTTCTACAGATGTATCTCAAGATATAGTATATTGTAGATCATTATAGGTATGTTGGGTATGGGTTGTGATGAATTGAGTTATAATACAGGACATATGGGCTATGGTGGATACAAGAAACCACTCAAATACTTTATATATATATGGCATGGTATGATGAGATTATTTAATGTATAGGGTGCATGATATGTGATGATAAGGTGATGTGATGAAAGGGGTTCTTGGTATGATGCTATAGCCCATGTGTCTTCTAGATGGATTTCTTTTGGAGAGAGATATCTCAGGATATACGACATTAGAAAATATTGGAAAATCAGTGGGTATGTGGTAGTGAGGTACCTTATTTTGATATTATATTATTCTTATATGCAATATTTTGTGAGATATCATGGTGAGGTTGGGAACTTAGCAAACTTTATTAGGTGATGAGTTGGTTTAACTTGTTATTCACTGAGATTTAGTATTTTTTCTTTATATTTTGTGTGAGAGGCCTCAAGGAGGATACTAACGAGCATTCGTGTTATTATCTCCTTATCTATATAAATTGTTTTTTAGGAATGTAGGAGCAAGTTAGACACTAGGATATACTTTACTAGATCATGATGTTTTTGGAGACTCTTTATGCTTCGAGGCCACTACTGAGGATTTAATTTTGGTACTTGAAGTTTCTATTTTAGTTGTTTCAGTTTATATGAAATTAAATTCATATACTTGGGATCTTTTATTTTATCTTGATAACGATGTGTACGGTGGTTTTATCTTATATATATTTCTTCAAATTATTCTTATAGGATAATTTCTCCCATCTGTGTGTATGATATAACATCGATTCTTGTCTCTAAGTTGTTCCCTATTGGGGGTGGGTTTTGGCTATCCATATCTTCCATCTACCATTGTCATCCCAGAAGGGGTACCTTTGGGGGGAGGGGTCAATAAAATTACATTTTATATTCATGGTGTTTGAATATAATATAATTTCATATCAAATCCTAATTATTATTAGTATGTGTGATAGTGAATGTGATAATGTCATAATGATACTTTTAGCATCAAAAGTACATAGCAGTTCCCTGTTATGATGATAAACTTTATATGCTACGACAATATCCCTTAAACCCATGTTTTATGGTTGGATGATATTTTTATGCAATATAGATGATACATGATATCAGGGATAGGAGGTTCGTAAGATATTAAGACACCATATCATGGTGTTTTCTATTAGTAATCTCTAAGAAGAGATGTTATAAAAATAGACTTCCAATAATAATTTCACATGTTTCATGTGTTAATGGATATTTCTTTATATAGACATATGTAATGATCCTTTGACTCTGAGATTATTATTAAATTATTTCATAATTCGAATTATTATATTTATTTTGTATACTGAAATGATAACATTTCATAGTGAAGTTGGATACTTTATGTGCATCACAAGTTCTATAGTATTAATAAATAATAAAATAGAAGATCTATCCCTTTTGTTGGAATTGAAGATAATAGGTGCTTTAATGGAATAAAACAGTTGGATTAAGTACATGGTCATATCCGTTTATCAGTGTGTTTAGTTACAGAAAGTAAAAGAAATATATTCAAACATATTGGTTGATGACACAAACTATGAAACATGTTTGACAACAAATATTGGGAAAAAGGGATTATATTACATGGTAAGGGTTCTTAGGAGGTTTAATGTCACAAATACATTAAATTATTTCTCTACAGGTTCCTCTGTGTGTTTCTAGATTCTAAAATTCAAATTTATGTATTTTATCCTACTTAAACAAAGAAAGGGTCATAGAGAGTCACACACTAAGTGTATCCAAGAACCTTGGTTAAATTCATTATGGGTTTAACAAGTAGATTATAATATTAATCTCAAGTACAATAAATAATATTTAATTTTTTTTATCGGTTGATCGCATGTATTTATTTATTGGTGTATAATATAGTTATATTTATTTATTTAATTAAAAAAATATATATTATACTTTTTCTTGTAAATAATGAAGAGGAAGAGTGGACCGAGTTATGGTCCAGTGAGAATGGAGTATTATATGAATAAATAAATTTTTATTTATTCAAGATAAATAATATTTAATTAGCCTACATGTTATGTGAATATCAAGAAAATATTATTTTTATTTTTATTTAGGCATGAGGTATTCTAAGGATTAAGAAAATATTAAATAGTCTTTGTGAAAAATATATTCTAACCATGTCTCTTTAAATACCTGAATATAGAATTCTCAAATCAAGAATTCTCCAAATTCCAATTTTTGTACATAATATTTAACTCTCTAGAGAATTATCTCAACCTAGAGATATTCTCAAGAATGCTCCAAATTACATAAGCATTGAAAATTCTTCTTCTTATCCATCTATGAGAGAACCAAGAGAATCCAATAGCCACATTGGTATTATAATTAATAATCAATAAAAAAATGGCACAAGGTGTATGTACATTCACACTAGAATCCATAAAACCATACTATGACAATCTGAGATTCTTGGTGTGTGTGTAGATCACCTGAAGTGGGAATATACCCTTTATTCCTCCATCAAAAAAATGGTTCTACAAGAATGTTCAACTACATTTGACAATGAATAAAGAATTAAAAGTCAAGGAAATTCTCGATCTATATTAATGAATTATAAATTACATGTGAGATCTATCTTCATGGATTCTAAGAACTCAATTTTATCTAGTTATAAGGATAAATATGAACAATTTGATGGAAAAATTTTATAGGGCATGTAACTGATCACTTCTATGGAACCATGGAACCTTTCAGTCACAAGTAAATAAAGTCAAAGTTATGGGAAAACAATATTATTATCAAAATTCCTAAAATTCAAGGAATAGAAACGTAAATATAAAAACAACTACAAACAATGTCTTGAAAAATAAAAATAATACATCTAGAGTAATGAGTAAATTATTAATATTTGATAAAAAAATTCAAAAATATTCCAAAACATTTACAAAAATATAGAAGAAGAGAAAGCATCATCTTATAGAAAAAAAGCAGTTTTTAGAGGAAATATGAATTTTAAGGAAACTATTGGAATTATGGAGGATTTGGGAACTTGTAAAGGATATTTTAATTTAATTACAATATTTATATGATCTTGGAGGTTTATAGAGATAATTTTTTATTGGTATTAATCCCACAAAAATAATTAAAGTTTAGAAACAATCAGAATCATTTGGACTAAAAGTTGAGAACAAGTTTCAATAATTAGAAGACTTTTAAGGAATGTGTGAACAAATGGGTCATTTTTTTAATAATTTCTATCCATTATACCTACATAAATTATTACATATTCTAATATGCACTAATTCTCAAAATAATAAAGATAAAGGAAAGGATAAGGCATTGGTTATTGAATATGTACTTGAATAATCACAAAAGGAATATTCTTGGATCTTGGGTAGTGGATGTTCTTCACATATGATAAGATATTTTAAGCTTATAAAACCTTATAAAAATTTAAAATAAGTCACATTAACCTTTGGAAATTATGGGTCATTCAAAATAAAAAAAAATTGTTCATCAGTCATTATAGAAGACAAGATAAATTTGAAATAAATGTTACACTTTAATGGGTTAAAACATAACTGATTAAGTATATCATAGATCTATGATAAAGGAAATGAATCATTTATTTTTAAATATGGGTTCATAATATAGTGTTTTAAATATATATGTGTTTTTATGATAGGTCATCAAATATGAAGAAACTGGTTTTAGGTTGGTGTTGCTGAAAATTCATGTTACTTAAGATTAAAGGAGGAAAAACAATTATGGAATTGAAGGCATGGTCTTGTTAGTCAAAATAATATGAGGAAGCTTACCCAAGAAGATAATTTTCATTATTTTCATATGCTAAAGAGAATGAAAAGTGGATGTTATCTATATGGTAATGGGGGGATATATTTAATTCTTCACACAATAAAGTACAGATTCAAATATATCACTCTCTGGAGATCATTCATTAATATATTTATAGACCTGCGAGGAAGAAATAAAAAAATTAGATAGTTATTTTATTTATTTTATTTATGAATTTATTTTTATCAAATTCATTATGTTTTTAAATCATAGGTTAAAAGGATCTGAAGATGGTTAATAATTTTAGAAGAATTGCTGATAAGGAGTGCGGTTTCTGTTTGAATAAGATCTAGACAATAAATAATGTTGAATACACTAGAAGAAAATTTTAAGTATATCTTAAAAATCATGGTATTAATTATTAAATAATTTCACTATACACCCCATAAAAAAGGTTTCACTGGGTAGAAGAGTAGGAGTTTTTTTAGATAACTTATACTATATTTATTGATTATGATACTTATAGATATTTTTAGATAAAAGAAATTAGTGAAAATATTCATATTTAAAAACATTTTTTGTATTAACCAAATTCATATATGTTACCATATGTGATTTACTATAATAATTTCCTAATATTTAAATACTTAATGGTGTTTGGAATCCCTTGTATTATCATAGTGAAAGGAAAAAATCAATGAAAGTTTGAACAAAAAAGAGATGATGGTATTTTCCTTGGTTATACACTAAATAGGAGATGATAACACTATTACAATAATGATATAGGTAATATTATGGATAATATTGTTGTAAAAGTTTTAGAACAATAAATTAATGAAATCAAACATCAAGAATAAAGTTTTAGACATTAATATAATAAAACAAATTTTGTTGAGAAGTGGGGTAAATTTTTTGAAAATAATGAGAATTTAGAAGAATTAAAGATTAATTATATTTATTAAATCATTTATACTGATTAAGAATAGTATTTCTCAGATCATCCAAGGATGATAATGTAGGTTTATGTCTAAAATATCATTCTATAAAAAGCAATTGGTTCAGATTATGAGAAATTTAAGGATAAAAATTCATACCTCATTGTTTTCTTTGGTCGAACTGAGATATGTGAAAGAATATTTTGAGATTCAAGAGTGGATCACTAATATGAATTAAGAGTTAGATTTTATTGATAATAATGATACATTGTAGTTGGTACCCAAGACAACAAACAAGAATTTTATTAGAACAAAATGGGTTTTTTTGTAACAAGATGAATAAGAGAGGATAAGTGATAAGAAATAAGAAATGACTAATATGTAAAGGGTACTCATAGTTTAAAGGAATTTAATTTTATGATAACTTCACACTAGTTTCTAGGATTAATACCAATAGGGTATTTATTTTCATTAAAGTAAAAATACAACACAAAATCTTCCAAATGGATGTCAATTCAACCTTAATCAATAGAGAGTTGGAAGAGTAAGTTTCCATTAAGCAGCCCAATGGTTTCTTGATTTTATATAATGAAGGATATTTTTTCAAGTTAAATAATTCACTATAATGGTTTAAAAATATCAATATAAAGGTATTTTAAGAGAGACACGTTATTGAATTTTTTTAAGTTCAGGAATGGAAAAGTGGATAGTAGTATCTACATTAATTATAACAAAGAGATTTCACATATTTTTATTATATGTATTAATGGTATTATCTTTACTAGAATTGATGAATGTGTGTGTAATGAGTTTTATTTGTATAATTAAAAATATTTTTAAGGTGTCCATTACTGTACAAATGAGGTACTTACAAGGTTTAAAAATTTCTCAAGAGGAAGAACATATCTTTCTTTCTCAATATATGTATGCCCGATAACTTTTAAGGAAGTTTGGAATGAAAGATTTTTTAGTTGTTATATAATATTTTTTAGTGTCAAACAATATTTAAATGGATTAAATAGTAAATGAAGTTGATTCAATATAATTCATAATTCTAATTGGGATTTTTCTTTACTTGGAAGCTTCATTATCAGATATAGTATATTTCTTAACACTATATGTCAGGTATCAAAGTTCATCGAAGGAATCTCATTTCATTATTTTAAAAAGAATTATTGGTTATATTAAAGGCATGACTTATTATGGATTGAAATATTATTATAATTGAAATCTCAATATATTTTTATATATAGATATATATTGGGCTGGAATTGTAGATGATAGAATATCAACAACCATTGGAGTTTTGTTTTTAGTAGAAAAGTGTGTATTTTGGACCCCAAATAATAAAATGATAGTGTAATTAAGTACTATTGAAGTGGAATACATTTATTAAACTCAAGAAAAAAAACTAATTTATGTAGATCAATGATCAATTGGAAGATCTCTATGTGGATATGATGTTTCCATTTCGTGTGATCCATAATAATCAAAGTTCCATTTATTTATCATGAAATATATTTCCTAATTTTTTATCAAACCAGATTCATATAATATATCAAATTATCAAGGAGTTGGTATAGAAATGAGTTCTTAGGATATATTTTGATTCTACTGAGGATAATATTATAGATATGTTCACTAAGACACTACCCATGTAATAATTTTATATATTTAAGTCGATGATGAGAGATAAATGTCATTCCTCTCAAGGCTAAGGTATGGTGAAACTATCCCCTCCCTCACTTTTTAATTAGATATTTTAAATGGGGATAATGATAAAAAAATACCTTTCTGTTTATCCATTCATGTATCTACAAAGGGGAGAATAAAATATTGGGAGAGAATCCAAATGTTTGTGGTTAACCTAATAGAGGAGAGTTTTATTATTTAGGGGATTATATTTTTAAATAATTTTTTTGGAAGAGATAAATTTTGAATTAAACATGTAGTTGTGTGAGTTGTGAACTATTTTAACATGTTTGGTGAGAATATATGCAATAACTTGTTATTCACATGTTCAAAAAACAATTCTAAAAAGTGTTATAAGAGCTAAGAAAAAGTGGGTGTAAGACACTTTAATGAATAACATGAAATTATTTTTAACTCTACTTTTTCCTATATTAATTTCATTCAAATAGGCTTATAATTATTTAATAATGATTCATTTCTAGTTGTGATATGTATTATGAGTAGTTTATATGAAATGGATTATAATAAAATCCAAATAGATATATTTTTATGGCCATGAATGAAGAAGATATTGAGATATGTATTAGTTATTACCTTATGGTGGTTGTTGAGACCCAAGGGTAGTTTTATATGGTTATAAATAGAATAACAATAAGAATAAGAATTAGATAAGAGAATCCATGGATATGTTTCTTATGTTTTATTTTGTTTTAAAAACACAAATCATGTAAAAAATTAAGTGTTCCATGGTGTTTCATTTGAGAATAAGTTCATTACAAGGGTTTTGAGTGATTAAAGGAACTTGGAAGGAGTTTATATATTGAATAGATGTTTTTAGAATAGTTTTAGAGAAATTAAAAGTTACAGTTTATTGAATAATTTGGAAGAGTGCTTTGTACAAAAGAGTCATATTGAAGATATAAGAGTTACTCTGAAATTTCTCTGGATTTGTAATGGTCACTCTATGTTAAGCTATCTGGGTTTGAAAATAGATAGTTCAATTATGTAAGGGTCACTCTATGGAAACAACAATGGGTATAAAAAATTTATAAAACCCTTAATACATTAGTTTTTTCATAATTAAGTTGTTTCGTTTAAAATATTTTACCTACTATATGTAATAGTTTTTTTCTTCAATATGTAATGTTTTTATCTTCATACATAAGTTGGTATATTTAATATATAAAATAAATATTTCATGTGTAAATTTATTCTATGTTAAATAAGGGTTACTTGAAATTTCACTATGATATATATATATTCTCAATAACATACATAATGGTTCTCCAACACATATCTAACATAGAATCTATACTTTTAGATATATTATGTGTGATATATTGGAGAAGTAGTTGAAAACTATAAACTTGGAAAGTACCCCTCTATGATTTGTATGAATCATAGGGGATCATAAAACATCTAAATTGTATTTTACATAAATTAAAGGTGACTAACAAGTTTGGGATGATTCAAGGGATTAAATTTGAATGGGAAGAAAATGAGGGGTAGTTACTTATCTAAATTGAAATTGTCAAATTTGAATTTTAAGAGGGAAGATCATTATTTATGTTATAGAATATATAATTTATTGTTGTGGAAAAAAAATTCTATTGAAGAACATAGGAAGAAGGAATAAATAGAAGCGTATTAATTTCCATCCTGGTATAAGAATAATTAATAGAAGAGTATGAAGAAGTAGTTTTACATTCCATTTTTAAATTTCAATGAGTGTGATAAGTATGAAAGAAAAATCACAATAATAAAAATTTGGAGTTCTTTAGATTGAATGATTTGTTTTTTCTTTCTATTATAAATTGATTATATTTGTTTGTACAATATCACTTTACACAAATTTTTCTGTATCATGAGTTCAATGATAAAACATACTCATTTTTATTCAACATGATGATTATATTGGATCATGTGATCACTAGTTTTACCAAATCATATAAATCATTTAGATTCTCATTTTTGAGTGGTGACCATTGTAAAAATATGTTGTACCTATTGTTTTTATGATTTTTTGTGTGTGAAAATGATATATTTATTCAATTTAATAGATGTGAAAGTTGTTGTTAAAAAAATAAATTGGTATTTGAATTCAATAATCCCCCCCAACCCTAAAGAATTCTCACTGATCTTTTGGGACCTTATAACTAACAATATCAAATGAATAAATAAGATGGGGAACTAAGGTTCGAAAGAACCGAATCATATCTAGGTTTGAATGTGTTATTACATGTCTCCAAAACACTTTCAGTGCAAACATATAATTAAAAAAGGAAAAAGATAATAAAATTAATGTTTGAGAATCCATATAGATTTAAAGATTTACTCCCATAGACTGGTTAACAGGTTATCCCTTCATTACTAATATTTTAAGACCACAACACCAAGATAGAGAAATAGAGAATACTATTATTTATAGAACCAACATAGAAAAATATAAAATACAAGAACAATACATGATACTGATTAATATTCATGAAATTAGTATTCAACCCTCTTGATAAACACCAATGGAATCTTTTTTAATTACTTCACTTTTTCTCTAGTCTCTCAACATGTATGAGTCTCTTTAAGAATCAACTACTTGATCCAGGATCTACGTATGATCTTCACCTAGATTAGGAAGAACATAATTGTGTTTTTATGTAAATTTATTTAGTTCTAAACCTCAAAATGTGCTCCCCCATATGAAAATAAGTTGAAAACAACACAAATCCTACTCATCCACACTAGGATGTAATTTTAGTCATTCTTAAATCTTTATGAATATTTAGTTGAACTCTACATCATTACCTTATCTCTCACGAGTTAGAACAATGTCGTGAACCTAACTATGAGCATATTATTCTTATGCATGGAATCCAAGATGAAAATATATTATGTAACCAATTTTTTTTACCATTTAATAATATATAGTAAAATATATTATTCTTACATAGATTAGGTTCCTAGAGTGAATCTTATAAATATCATTTTGATTTGAATTTATTCCTATGAAACAACCTTTGAACTGATTTATTCTTATGAAGCAATTGTTTGGACTAAAAAACTTTACCTATGTAGGATGATTCCATAATTAATATTACATAGGTATTCAAAATTGGGCTTATTCAAAGGTGAGGTGACAAGTATCTTACATGGAATGATTTTTTTTCAACTTTACTGATACATGAGGGAAAAAATATTCTATAACAACATGATAAAAATTAAAATTATTCATACAGAGTTTCTTATAACTATAAAAACTCCTAAAAAATAAACAAACAAAATGTAAAGTGTTGAGCATATATTGTTTCAATAGTACTCTATATTTTTATGATGATTTTGATGCTCACAAATACCCATGTTTGTTATTCTAGTGATTTTAATTTAAGTATATTTCAGGAAATTAATATTATTTATATTCCCAATTTTAGAATAATATTAAAGCATGTGATTTGCATGAAATATTTTTCAAAGTGTTCGGAAAGCTATTCAGAGTGTTTGGGAAACACTATTCATATCGTATATTGGAAAGTGTAGAGTAAGGATTAAATCCTACGTTTATTTTATGGGAATTCACAACAATATGGTTCATAAAACTGAAATTTGGAAAGAACCTTACATTTGTTATTCGAGAAACGTATGGTTGAAGAAGCTTACATTTTCTTCACAAAATTATGGATCATCAACCCTACTTCTATAATGAACATTACGTTCTATCAAAAATTATGGATCATAAACCTTACATTTAGAAGCTAAGAAAAGTATGGATCATGAACCATACATTCCGAAGTTAAATAAAATAGTATGGATCATCAAACTTACATTTTTAATAAACCTTATATTTTATATATGGGATATATGGGTTTCTTCTAAAAATAACCTTACATTTGACTTCTTCAAGCATCAAAGATTTGAATTTGTGACTCTATCATACAACGGTATTTTGCAGAATATCAGGATGATTTCAAGATCGATTCAAAGACCATTTTTAAAGTGCATATTAGATTGATTTAAATCTATTTATACATGATTCAAATGATCTAATTAAGATGAGTATTTTGTACTTATTATTAAGGGAAGTTACGAACAATATATCATTCAAATGTTTTTTTTAATATTGTGATCTGTCAGGAAACTTTTGTGGATATGAATTTATGAATAAGGCCCTCATCTTTATTCATTATATTTTGTGTATCTGAATTCTATAGATTAAATGGGTGACACTATATCTATTGAATTCACAACAATTAAAAAATTAAAATATGGAGATATTTGAGTTTGACAAAAGAAATAGATTCATTGAATCTTTAAAAATATCTTTTATAGATATGCTACTAGAAAGAACGACCAGATTATGTCTTATATCAAAAAGAGGAATGTTGAAGATTTACTTGTTCTATATTGGAGATATATCATCAATTTACTGTAGATTTGTTGCGGAATATATTTCAAGATAAATTGCAAATGGATCAATTCAGAACTACTCTTACCTAAAGAACAACCTTTCTGAAGATGACAATCCATTTACTGTCAGTTGCGTACTGCTGCAAATGTGAAGATCAATTAGAAAGTATTTTTCAAAACAATTCTCTTTTATTTTGAGTACCAGCTTCTCATACTAATCTATTTTATTGGTTTTGTGTTTAGAACCAGAAGGCTCTGTTTTAGCCTTAAACTATAAAGGTGTCAACTGTCTGCACTCAGTTGTGGATGGTCTTGTGAAAAGAAGACTGACTAGTGAAAATCACCAAGATTGTGGAGAAGAGTGTTGGTGGAGTGGACTAGGAGATCTTTGTTCCCCGAACCACTATAAATATTTTCATCTTGATATCTGTTTATTTCCGCTACATAAAAATCTGATAAAGTTAAAAGAACATAATTTTTTATCATCAATATTTCTTGAGAAGTTTTGAAAGACACAATTCACTCCCCCTCTTCTGTATATTTTGTATAACATGATCCAACAATTGGTATCAGAGGTTGGTCTTTTTTTTAAAACTATAGAAAGTTGAAAGTAATGTATTATACAGATATCTCAATGGCTCATACATGAGAGGGAATGTTAATGATTTGAGCTTCGTATATCAATGGTGAAAACTATGGATATTGGAAATCAAGGATGATTATCTACCTGAAGAATATTGGATATAGTGTCTACTAAAAAATTCTTACTCCTTATAGAATTCCTGAGAAACCAGAAACCTGGAGTGCATCTACTGAAGTAGAGTATGACATAAATTCAAAATCTATGAATTCTATCATATGTGGTCTAGGACCAGATAAATTTAATCAAGTATATCAATTCCCGACTTCTTATGATATGTGGTAGACAATTGAAGTTGCTTATGAAGTAACTGACAATGTCAGACAAATGAGGTATGCTACAACAATGCTGAAATTTGATACATTTAGAATGTTTGATAGTGAAACCATCACTTAGATGAATTTAAGTCTTACAGAGATAGTCAACAACATTACTCCCTTAGGAGATCCTATTAACCAAGAAGATCAATCCTTGAAAGTACTTAGAGTACTACAAACCCAATGGAATGGGATATCAGCATCCATTAGGCAATCATCACCTATTAAAAATATTACCATAAGAGAATTTATTAGAACCCTGATGATGTATGAAGTTGAGATGGAAGATGAAGCTAATGAGCATAAAGTCTTAACAAAAAGAGAAAATAATGATTTTAAAGTTACATCTCAGAAGAAGAACAAAAAAATTAAATAAGAGATCAAAATAGAAGAAAGTTCTAACTCATCTGATTCAGAGATGGAACTGGCATAAATGACCAAAAAATTCTGAAAATTTTATAAAAAGAAGAAAGGATTCATAAAATTATTCAAGAAATATGGGAAAGATCCAAAGGAAGTCAGATGATATGAATGTAATAAAACGGGTCACATAATTCCTGATCGTCCTCTGCTAAAAAGATAAAAGAAAAAGTGTTTTTTCAAAAATACTAATTATGAGAAGAAAGATAAGAGAGAAATGAAATCTATATGAAGTGTTTCTGTATAATCCATAATCTCATCAAAGTCTAACTCAGAAAAAGAATAATCAAATCTAAAATCAAACATGTGTTTCATGACTAATGATAATGAGGTAAAATCTTATTACTCTTCCAATTCTGATTCGGACCCTAGCCGTTCAAATGAAAAACTTGAATCCTACTACAACATGATATAAGAAAGATATGATTCCTTATTAAAAAAGAATAAATCACTAAAAAATATTCACATTGTAATTTTATTAGAAAGATACACTTTTCTAACACAACATCAAGATTTAATAGAGAAATTCAACTCATCTAACATAAACAGAGCAGATCATGAAGCTAAGATCAAAACATGGAAATATGAAGTAGAAACCTACAAAATTGCATCTCTATTTTGAAAAAAAAAAGAGAAAATACCTTAAATGAAATTCTTGGTAAGAATGTAATTAAGAAAGAAAGATATGGAATAGACAGTAGAGGTGAGAAACCTAAACTGTACAAAAACTATTTTGTTCCCAATATAAAAGGTGTAGTTTTCAACTACTGTGGAACAAACGGTCATACAACTAGAAACTATTATTTAAGAAATCCCCAAATTAATGGAATTAAAAAATCCTTTATTTCAAATAGTGTATTTAAATTAAATTATTATAGAAAAACAAATAAAATATGGATTCATAGATTACTTTTTCTAACATTGCTTGACCCAAGAGAATATGGGTACCAAAACAAACCATTTTTTAAATGCCTTTACAGGAAGTAGGTCACAGAAGTAGAAAATAAATATGGTACATAGATAGTGGATGCTCCAAGAATATGAGTGGAAACTCATCGAATATTAAAACTTTAACTCAAAAAGATGGTGGATTAGTAACCTTTGGTGACAATGTCGAAGGAAAATCATTGGTATTAGAATTATTGGAGATCCATAAGTTGTCTCAATCAATAAAGTACTTTATGTATAAGGATTAAAACATAAAATTATCAGTATTTCTCAAATTTTTTATGATGGTTATTGTGTTGATTTTTCTAACAACTGTTGTTCTATTTTTAAAGATAAATTACTTGAATTTAGAGAACCCAGAACTGACAATGTTTATTCCCTCGACTTAAATTCCTTGTGTAAAAAACAATATTTTTTAACTATTAAAATAAATTAATCTTGGATCTGACATAGAATAATTATACATTTCAATATTTATACTCTACATAAGTTTTATAAGAAACAATTAGTTTATTATTTACCTAGTCTTAAATTTGATAGTGAAAGATTCTGTGATGCATGTCAAATTGGAAAGCAACACAAATCAGCCTTCAAATCAATTAACAAAATTGCTACATCTAATCCTTTAGAACTTATCCAAATGGATCTATTTATACCTTCAAGATTATCAAGTTTGGAAAGTAAATTATACTTATATGTTTTAGTTGATGACTATTCTAGATTTATATGGATATATTTTCTAAAATATAAAAATGGAACTTTTACTATATTTAATAGTTTTTTCAAAGGTATTCAAAATAAAAAAGATTTTAAAATAATTTCACTAAGAAGTGATCATGGTGGAGAATTTGAGAATCAATAATTCAATTTATTTTTCTCAAATCTAGGTATTAAACACACCTTCTCTGCACTAAGAACACCTCAACAGAATGGAATTATTGAAAGAAGAAATAGAACTATTCAGGAAATGGAAATGACTATGCTAAATGAATACAGTCTTCCTACCTATTTCTGGGTATAAGTAGTAAGCACATCCTGCTGTATAATGAATAGAGTTTTAATCAAATCAATTTTCAAAAAGATACCATATGAACTTTGGAATAACAGAAAACCTAAGGTAAAATACTTTAAATTTTTTAGATTCAAGGTTTATATATTGAACACCAAGGACAATCTTGGTAAGTTTGATATAAAATTCGATGAAGGAATTTTCTTAAGATATTCTGCTACCTCCAAAGATTATAGAGTTTTTAATAAAAAGTCAAGGATTTTTGAAGAATTGGTTCATGTGAAATTTGATGAATCTGACCTTTTTTACAAAAGGAAAGATCAAATTAATGAATCTGACCCTAATGATGTCATGAGACTTGAAAACCTAAAAACTGATTTTGAAAATGATATAAACAAATTTCAGTCCAATTCAGAATAACATGACATTGATAAACATAATCATGTTTTACCTAGTTAGTCTAGAACTCTAAAGAATCACCCTTTAGAAACTGTTATAGGAGACCTAGACATAGAAATAAAAAATATAAGAAATATAGGAAATCTAGTTGAGTTTTTCCCTTTATATCCCAATTAGAACCTAAGTCAATAGAATAATCCTTATTTGATGAAATTTTTATGATAGAAATTCAAGAAGAACTAAACCAATTCAAAATAAATGAAGTTTGTAAATTAGTTGAAAGACCAAATAACTATCATGTTATTGGAACTAAATGGGTCTTTATAAATAAGCATGAGTATCAAAGAATTATAACTAGAAATAAAGAAAGACTAGTATCTAAAGTATATAATTAAGAACAAGTTATAGATTATGATGAGACCTTTTACCTTGTAACTAGATTATAATCTATTATAATTTTTTAGCCTATGCATCTCATATGAATTTTAAATTATTTCGGATAGAAGTTACGTCTGCCTTTTTAAATGGTTATTTAATGGAGGAATTTTATGTTGAGTAACCTCCTGGTTTTGAAAATTCTCAAAAACTAAATTTTGTTTTTAAACATACAAAATCTATTTATGGATTTAAACAAGCTCCTAGATCTTGGTATGAAATATTTAGTTCTTTTCTTTTGAAAAATTATTTTTTTTGGTATGGTTGATCCAACACTTGTTAAGAAAACTATAAATTCCAACATTTTATTGGTTCAAAATTATGTTAATGATGTAATTTTTTTATCAACAAATAAAAAACTTTATTATGATTTTTCAAACTTAATGTAAAATGATTTTTAAATGAGTATGATGGGAGAACTAAATTTATTTTTAGGACTTCAAATCTATCAAAAAAAATTGGAATTTTTTTGAATCAAAGTAAATACATTACTGATTTACTAAATAAATTTGGACTTGAAAATAGCAAGACATATAAAACTCCTATATGTACTAATATAAAACATGATTTGGATGAAACTGGAAAATGAGTAGACAATAAGTTTTATAGAGGTATGATTGGTAGTTTATTATATCTTACTTCCAGCAAACCAGATATTATGTACTCGGTATGTATTTGTGCAAGATTTCAATCAAATCCTAAATAATCTCTTCTTAAATCTGTGAAAATAATTTTTATATATTTAAAAGGAACTATTTTTCAATCTCTTATTTATCCAAAAAAATTTGATTTTAATTTAATTTCATATTCAGATACTGATTTTGGAAGTTTTAGATTAGATAGAAAAAAAAGAACCTTTGGAACCTATAACTTTTTAGGAAAATATTTAGTGTCATGGTCTAATAATAAACAAAATTCAGTTTCTCTATCAACAACAAAGGAAAAATATGTATCTGTAGGAAGTTTTTGTGCACTTGTTTTGTGGATGAAAAACACTCTTATGGAGTTTGGATTAAATTTTCATAATGCACATATTTTTTTATGATAATAGTGCTATAAATATTTCAAAAAAATATTATAAGTCATTCTAGAACTAATCATATTGATATTAGACATCATTTTCTAAGAGATCATGTTCTTAAAAAGGATATATTTTTAGAATTTTAAGTACTGAATTTCAATTAGCTAATATTTTTACTAAACCATTTCCCACTGCAAGTTTTTATTTTTTTAAGGGAGAGTTATGTTTATTTAATTTTAAATAACTTTTATTTTTAATTTTAATTCTATTTATTTTTAAATAAATTTTATTTAATCTTAATTATATTTTGTCATTTTATTTTTTTTATTTTTTTATTTTAAATTTTTCACAATTTAAAATGATTTGGCTACTTGTCTTTTAAATAATTTATGATTTTATTTTTATTATGTAATAAATTTTAAATACGTCACATACAGTTTAATTTATTTTTAAATTCTATAATGATTATTATGTACATTATGAAATGGGAATCAAGGCTCTATCAGAGCCCATTTCATATTCTGAAACTGCTCATTTTCTCTAAACCTTTTGAACTACCAAAACCATTGACCTCTTTTGTCTTCCTTTACTCACACCTTCAAAACCCTAGAACCTTAATCCTTTAGAGATTTTTGACAAAAATGGAAAAAACAAAGAGAATTGAAGAAGGTGAACCCAGAAATGTGAAGCGTCAATGTTCAACAGAAGAGAAAATCCTTTCGGGAAAAGTCATTGATCTAGAATGACTGTCTCAGACAAATCTGATGTTGAAGAAAGTGTTATCATTTAAATATATTGAAATTACATTCATTGAGAACTACACTAAATTTATGTATGAAGTTGATTTGATAAGTTTCTTTAAAAATATTCAATTTATTTTGGGTGATACATAAGATTATATTATTATGAAGATCGAAGACAAGGAGTTATAGATATCTTCTATTAAAATAGTAAAGATCTTGAACTTACCTCACGAGGGAGTTTTTCATTTTGATCTGATGTCAATTGGGGATAACAATCATAAATATAAGGATATTATGTCTTTTCTGTTTAGTTTTACTAACATAATAAAAATGTTGGTAAAATATTTAGAACCACATCAGAAAATTTTGGTTAAGTTTATTCAGACTCGGATAGCCTCAATGATGTCTGAGATGGAGAAGATTATTTTTGTAGATATGTATATAATGTTTCTATTTTTAAGTGACATAAAGTTGAATTTTCCAAGATACATGATTAGATATTTTAATTACTTCTGTCAACCTAAGAATCGAATAAATTTCTATCCTTTTGGAAGATTTATTTTAAATTAGTTGTTTAAGAAAGATATGGTAAGACTGATTGATTTGAGAGTCGGATTCCATTGTAGTAATGTGTTGAATGCTCGAAATATGAGAAAGCTCAGATTTTTCTAGAGAATTGTAAAAGGTAAAATCATGCCTGTTATAGTTGAAGAGGATTAGGAATCTGCTAAGGGAGAGAAACCTACTAAAATCTAAAGAAGGTATGGCTTAATCTAGAATAGGGGAAATTTCAAATACATCAAGAAGAATCAGATTTGAAACATAAGATGAACCTGCTGATGAAGAAAGTTTGGGAGGACTTCTTAGTTCAAGGAAAATAATAGTTTTTTAGGAACCTACTACAGTGACAGTTCTTGAAACAAGATATCTTTTTAGTTATAAGTTTGTGTGAGAATCTGTTCAAGAAGAAAGATAAGAGGAAGCTACTTCTCAAGCAGAAGTGGAAGTTTTGCCTCAAGATGTGGTAGAGACAAGAACTGAGGAGGTACCTTAGATTGAAAAAACTAAATAAATAGAAATTATAGATCAATTTTTGGATCATATTGACTATGTACATCATATTCAAGAAAAGATTTCAGAAGAAATTTCTTTGGAAGAGCACTTATCTTTGGAAGTTGAGATAGAAGATCAAACTGTTCAAGAAAATTTATCTAAAATTGATACATAAGTTCTGAATGAATCTTTCTTAGTTGAGATTTCTGGAGAAAAATCTGTTGAGAAACCAGTGGAGCAGGATGAAGAATAGAAATTAGATTCTCAGTCTTTACCATTGATTATGGTAAATCTAGTTGTGAATCAAGCACAGGGTGGCTCTGATTCTATGCCCGATCATATTGAGGAACTTGTCAGAATATTTAACATAGAGAAAGCATAGAATACTGCTTTAATAAGAGAGTATGAGAAACAAAAACAGAAATTTTAAAATCTGAAAAATAATTCTATTTCAAAGCAATAGGTTGATGTTTTTAAAAAGGTATTGCTAGCAGAATTTGAAAAATTAAAATCTAAAGTTTTATTGAAATTATATTTGGTAGAACTAAAAAGTTTTATGGAGAAATAGTTTGAAACTGTCACATGAACTCGAGCAAGTACATCAGGTACTTTGCCTGATTTGATCAAAAGATTCCAAGTCATTACAACTGTAATGAGAAACATGAATGATAGGTTGCAGTATTTACAGTGTAATAGCACTCCTTTTTCTATTCTATTGGATAATTAGAAACATCATATTGATCACCTTACCTCAAGTGAACCAAATATTAGAGAATTATTTATCAGATTCACTGAGAATCTCAATTAGTTTATGGAGAAGGAAAAGATATTACTTGAGTTTTTTAGAGTGAACCTCATTGAAGATATTCATTTAACTCAAGAAGGAAGATATCTGATCATTTAGCTGGGAGATGTTTTTATGAAGAGATTAAGGTTACAGTTGACAGAGTTGAAGGATGTTATTCAGAATCATTAAGATACCCTTTTTCCAACCTTTATCCCAACAACCTAGATTCCTAATAATTCATGTACTTGTATATTGTTTTATCAATGAAATTTATTATTTATCACATTTTATGGTTTTTTAAAAAAAATTATGTCTATGTTAGACTGCCTAAAAAACGTAGATTCCTTTATTGATAAATAGTTTCTCATAACATTTTCTTAAAAGTTCAGTGCTACATTAAAAGTGTTATATTCTCTATTCTATAATTCTTTTTGACATCGCCAAAATGGGGAGAAACTTAGATAAACATAAAATTTTACTTTTTTTAAAATCAAATTTTGGGGGAGAAATTTGATTTTGAACCTTTGGAGAGAAATTTGGATAAACCAGTGTTGTATATTTTCATATAGGTATTTGGAAGTAAAAAATAAATATTGTTTTTATCCTTGAAAATTTCTAAATAATATATAAATAATTTTATGGGTTTTGTGATCATAAAAAAGGGGGATATTGTTGAGAATGTATTGTTTCAACAATACTCTATATTTTTATGATGATTTTGATGCTCACAAATACCCTTTTTTGGTATTCTAATGATTTTAATTTAAGTATATTTCAGGAAATTAATATTATTTATGTTCACAATTTTGGAATAATATTAAATCATATAATTTTTGTGAAATATTTTTCAAAGGGTTCAAAAAGCTATTCAGCATGTTCAGGAAACACACTTTATACCATACATTGGAAAGCATAGCATAAGGATTAAATCCTGCGTTTATTTTATTGGTGTTCACAAAATTATGGTTCACCAACCTTACATTTGGAAGTAACATTAAGTTTTTTATATGAGAAAAGTATGGTTGATGAACCTTATGTTTGCTTCACAAAAGTATGGATCATCAACCTTACTTTTGTAATAAACCTTACGTTCTATTGAAAAGTATGGTTCATAAACCTTACGTTTATAAGATAAAAAAAAGTATGGATAAGAACCATATGTTCTGAAGTTAAAAAGAAAAGTATGGATCATAAACCTTATTTTTGATATATGGGTTTCTTCTTAAAAGAATCCTACATTTGACTTCTTCAAGCGTCAGAGATTTGAATTTTCAACTCTATCGTACAATGGCCTTTTGCGGAATATCATGCTTATTTCAAGCTCGATTCAAAGATCATTTTTAAAAGCACATCTTTGACTGATTTAAATTCATTTATATGTGATTCAAAGAATCAAAATAAGAGGAGTATTTCATGCCGATTATTAAGGGAATTTACGAACACTCTATCATTCAATTTTTTTTTAATATTGTGATCTATCATGCAACTTTTTTGGATCTAAATTTATGAATAAGGCACTCGTCTTTATTCTATATATTCTATGTATCTAAATTTTATAGATTAAATGGGTGACATGATATCTCTTGAATTCATGATGATTAAAAAAATCAAATCTAGAGATATTCAAGTTTCACTTAAGATAGAGATTTACTGATTCTTTAAAAATATATTTTATAGATCTACTGCTATAAAGAATGACCAGATTCAGACTTATATCAGAAAGAGAAATGTTGAAGATTTACTAGTTCTACATTGGAGATATATCGTGAATTTACTACTGATTTATTGCTGAATATATTTCAAGATCAATTGCAACTGGATTGATTCAGAACTGCTCTTACATAAAGAATAACCTTTCTAAAGATGACGATCTATTTACTGTCAGTTGTGTACTGTTGTAACTGTGAAGATCAATTGTAAAGTATTTGTCAAAACAATACTCTTTTATTTTGAGTACCATATTCTCATACTAATTTGTTTTATTGGTTATGTGTTTAGAACTAGAAGGCTCTTTTTTAGCCTTAAAATGTAAAGGTTCCAACTACCTGCACTCATTTCTAGATGGTCTCGTGAAAAGAGGACTGACTAGTGAAAATCACCAAGCTCGTGGAGAAGAGAATTGGTGGAGTGGACTAGGGGATCTTTATGCCCCAAACCACTATAAATCATTGTGTCCTGATATCTATTTATTTCTGCTGTATAAACAATCTGATAAAGATAAAAGGACATAATTATTTATCATCAAGATTTCTCGAGAAGTTTTGAATGACAGAATTCACCCCCTCTTATGTATATTTTGTATAACATGACCCAATATGAAGTCCCTATAAAATATTAAAATATATTTACCTAAAAAATTAGACATTAAAACCCTCAAAATTGGTAAAATCCTAGTTATTCATCAAAAAATAATATATGAAATAAAAAAGGTGAATTGGAGGATATTCTCTCCAAATCCCATACACATACGATGTTTTATCACCTATATTTTGAGGTGTGATATAGTTATATAATATGGAATGACATAAATAACATAAGGAAAATTTTATGCCTTTTGAGGGTGTGTAATAAAACATAATTATGCTTATGACTTTATACTTCTATATAAGTTATCATATAACATGTAGTAAAGAGAGGTTTTCCATTTCATTTATATGATAAAGGTTTAGAAACATTTTTTTATGGTTTATAATCCATTATAACCACATGTTATTTACTCATGTGTTACATAATGCACATGTAAATTTAAAGGGCTTAGGGAGTGTCCCCGAGGCCTATATAAATAGGAAGAAGGCCAGAAAAACAGTGTTCAACCATTATATTATTCTCTATTTATTCATTGATATCTACATAATTAGATAAAATTTGATATACTCAAATATCGTAGAGGAAGGAAGGTTCTTCTCAATCTATTTGGGTGATTCAGTTAATTTTTGGATACACTACGAAGGTGGGATGTGATTTGGCTATCTCTTAGTGTTCTTAATGAAGAATGTAGGGAAATGAACATGGTAGTAGTATATTACAATGGTTTAAGGTAGATAGCTTGATTATTAATTTACAATGCATGGTTTCAATTTATATCATGGTAGATATTGGTTTATGGGTTTCTGATTTTCTTCTGCTGGTTAGTTTAACTGTTAAATAGCCATAAGTACCCATCAGTGGTATAAGAGCTTTACTATGGATTTTGATTCTTGAAATCATGTGTAAGATGAAGAGTATATCATATCATATTGAAATTATATTCTCAATCATTTAATATTATTGATTTTTTCTTTTTCTAGAAGGCCTTATAATATGAGATATCATAGGTAGTGATTGATCCACTCTATAGGATATGAGATATCATAGGTAATGATACATAATAATTATTTTGTTTTTCATCATATCATAACATTTGATATCACCTATTATATTGTATGATGGAATTGATTCAAGGATGAAAATAGAGAATCATGTCTTAAATATGATATGATACATATCATAAAACTTGATAGATGGGTTACCGAATGACTGGTTTTTCTTAAATAGCAGTATATCATAGGTTGTGATATCACAATTCCTCTTATTTAAATCTATATAGTACCCAGATCATGGTTTCAATATAACATAGATCACATATTGTAACATGAAATTTCAGAGAACCACTTGGTTAATTTAATACAAGAAAGTTGTGAAACTAGTTAACCTTACACAAATGCATATCGTAGATCGTGATAGCTTCCACATTAAGTATCAATGGATTTATCCTTATTCATATTATAGAGATTAGTTTTAATCCTATGTGGACCCTTATCATAAGGTAATCTATGGGTTAATCACAAACATCTCACTATGTATTGAGATCACCCTATGCTGCCCTTATTTTCAATCTTACTTGATGATTAGAGTTAGTCATTAAATAAAACTGAGAAGGAAAACTTAAATTTTTCAAAATTTCAATTATGAATCAATTTAAAAGGTTTATAAATTGTTTATATATCCTAGAAAATGTAAAAAGTTTATTTATTTATTTATAAAGGTTTCTATAAATTAATTAAATATAAATTGTTTATAATTTATTAAAAAAATATTTTTAAAGCATTTATTAAATAAAAAACCATAATATTAACTATTAATATTATAATACATTTTTCTAATTATATGGATTGATTTATAATTTAAATATAAATTAATTATATGGAGATTATAAAGTTAATTTATAAAAAAATTATAAATTAAAAAACAAGGGCTAAATAGAAGGGGATTTATAATTTAATTATGAATTGTTCATAATTAATTAATTTGAATAGTTCAAATTAAAGGTATTATTCAAGAATTTATTTAAACCATATAAAAATTAGTTTTGATAATTTATTTTATCAATATTTATATAATATAAATATGTGATATTTAGATTATGTAAAAAAAATTACATATTAAAATTGAAGTATAAATTGTTTATACTTCACTTGATATCATATATTTAAAATAAGTTCTATATAAAAAATATAAAGGAGTTTATATTGATAATTAATATGAAGTTTTTATATTTATTTAATTATATAATATCTATAATAGATAAAATTATAAAAAAATCTAATTTCCTAATTTATGAAATGTTCATAAATAGTCTATCTCATGCTTAAATACTTGAATTTTTCATTTACTTAAATGATATTACCTACTTTATTCATAGTATATAATTGTTATAATATTAATCTTGATGTATGCTTTAATTTAAAGGTGTTTAAAATACTTCTAGATATTATTATACATGCATATAAGGAGTTACATGCTAGGTATTATAATGGATTTAGTTCTCTTTTACCTTCACTTTGTCTTTTCCATGAGTTGTGTAATATTTAAGCATAAATATGATTTGATAATATTTATTTTGTGGAAATAATTGGATTCCAAACTATATTATTATAATAATGAATACATGTATAAGGAATAAAATGATATAAATTGGGGATATTAAATCCATATTAAAAAACTTAAGTGTCATATTCCTTCTAAAGCAAGCACATGTCAATACCTCAATCATTCAACTAAGTAGGTTCTTCCGAATTATGACACCCATGGGTTATATTTTGTAAGGCATAGTGGAAATTACTAACCCTAAGAGTTATGTAAACAAATCATGATGTGAGATTTAGGTTACACCTAATTAGAAAACATTAATAGTTAGGATACTAGAGGCATGCTGTTGATTTTATCCACATGATGGATTGGGAAAGGAGTTATCTTCTCAACTATCCAAGAGTCATATATGATGTGATTGGGATGATTCCCTATATAAATAAATAAGTGGTGATAGGAAGGCCAAAGAGGAATAATTCCTTAGTGTAATATTTATATTGATCCATTAATGGACATGATGTGTTTTAAAAGGGGTCATAATTTTATTAGGAGCACATTTAATTAAATTCATTATTAAGTGTTTATAAAACATGTTACTAATCTAAAAAAATATTTAGTTTTAAATAAATATCATCACCATTATCAAACTTAACTTTGAGATAAACCTTTAAAAGTAGAATCTTATTATAAGAAACTCCTTATACTATTATAAAAGAATAGTAATCATTCTTTAGAAAAATATAACTATATTTTCAAGATAAATGCATTCCGAAATAAACTATTTGTTAAATTTGTTCAAAAAGTGAATAAATACTTATGAGAATCATATAATTATTCACTCAAGGATTAAAAAACATTTAATTCATGATAAATTAAGGAACTTTAGTCTCCACTCATATATACTCGATATAATTGGGTATGTTAATGACATAGAGATAATAGAGGTTTCTTTAAGGCTTATTCTGGTTATGGAATTCATTCTATTGTCTTGGGTGGAAATGTTCCAACAATGTGAATGATTTTAATAAAATTTTACCATATTTATAAAAATATTGAAAATAGATGATTTTGGAATATGATTTCTAGTTTTGAGTGTTGTATAAATAGTCTAATAATGTTTCTTCAAAATGGAAAAGATCACTGAGAGCTAGAGTTATTAAGGATATATTTTCTATATAATGGAATTATCCAAGTAAATAAAGGAGTTTGGGAAACTCCATGTAATATCTATGTCGGGTATTGATGTTATAAAAATTAATTCTTTAGTTTTGAAGGGTATATGATACTAAATGTATACTTTACAAATGATGTGAGTATACAAGAGTTTAAAATTAGGGTAATAATTACTATAGCTTGTAGTTTTCATCCAATTGATGAATAAAAGAGTTGTTACATGAAATATTTAAATATAAAGGAATATATCATGACAATATAGATCTTAGTAAATGATGTATAGCCATATTATTTATCTTATATGATGAGAGAAGTTGTTTTTTAACAAAAAAATTGTGAATAATATGAGATGTTTCACATGGTTCATAATTCATTAGATTCTATAAAATAATTGAAATAAAAATATGGATACAAATGTATCTAGGATAAATTTATTTATCTATATATATTTTTAAATATGAGGAGTTTATATTCCACCACTATCATTGGAATATTTTAAGGAATATAATATTCTTTTCAAGATATACACTAGACACATTGAATACCATATATAATATAAAAAAATAGTTTATTTGATATATATTCCCACTAAAGGTTTTCTTGAAACAAAATAAATTTTTCATCTTAGAAAGATATTCATAAGTGAATATAGTGACTAAGAGACTAGTGGGAGCATATTTGGTATTTAATAAGTTCAAAGTTAAAAAATAAAGGATTATAGATGTCAAAATAAAAATATAATTTCACTTAACAACCTAAATAGTTTAGAGTATGATAATAAATAGAAATAGAAATATTTATATTTATTTTCGATAACTAGGTGAATATTATAATATCCCAAATAAATTTAGGATACGTTAGTAAAGTAATAATGTAAGTAGTTAAGTTTGTTACCAAAATATTTCATGTAATTTTTTTTACGGAAAGTCTTCTAAGAAGGATGATGATGATAATCTTAGAAATTGTTCTATGTAGATAGAATTTTTTTTAACATCATAAAATTTTACATTTTGATGTTAAGAAGTTTGAATACTTTGTTCAAGGATTTGAATATTGTGAATATGATTTCTAAATGCCACTATTATTCAAAATATATTTCTTTGTTGATTTTACTCAATAAAGAGTTTAGTGGGAGGTTTTAATGAAATGTTCATATAGATATGTGATAATAATTACAAATATATGTAATGAGTTTAATAAAAAACTTGAAATTCTAGCAAATATAAGGGTAATATGGTTTTCTTTCATATATGATATGTTATATAGGCACTTATATTTGGTTTTGTTAATATTATTAAAAGAGTTTAAAAATATTAAATGTGGGAAGTTATGAAAAATTAAATCTCCACATTGTCATACTTTAACGTTAGATATATACATATATATTGATATATGTTTTTTTAAAGGTTGGGGCCGAAGCCTCATTTTATTATTAAAGAAAATCAAAGACCTCTTTTAACTAGGTAGATGGAGATCCATTACATAGCCCGAAGGCCCAGTGGGATTGTATCCCATTACATAGCCCATAGGCCCATTTTTTTTCACAATTTCCATTTTGTGAATAGTAACTTGGCTGCTATAGTACCCGCACAGTACCATCGCAGCTACAGTGCCCTGCCGCCACTACAGTACCTGCCGATCTATAGTACCGCCGCTGCTACAGTACTGTTGTACTACCTATGCCCAATGGGTTTTGAACCCCCATTTTTCAATGTTATACCCCATTGATATATGTATCATAAAGTTAAATGATAATTGTCCACTCAAAGTTAAACATTGAGATAACCCTAAACAATTCTTGTTATGGAGTATTTTAGGTTAAGATGAAATATTATAATTAATGTGAGTTTGATTATTTTATAGGGATATGGAATATTCTCATACAATATAAAATGGGTTTGTGCACTTTATAGACCATGAGGTATACCACATGAAGTGTCAAAATCTTTTTATTTGGTATACTAGGGTGTATAGTTCATATTTGGAGCCCCTACTACCCAAGGTTTGTGAGATTACAATCATAAGAACATTCATACTTTGATACTTGTATTATAAAATCCTTGAGGCTTACTTAATCAGGGGGTAGATACGTATGTTTTTAATCCGTTCATTGGTTGGAGAAAACCCAAGATGGGATTTTTCCTCATGTATGATTAGTATGACATCTAAGACCTAAATTTAGATAAACTAATAGAGTTTATGATTACGCATAAATAGTATATATTATGTGATTATATATTTGGGTGTGGAAAATGTGATTTGATCATCCATATAGGTGAATCACATGTGATGTATTCGTCGAGATGATTAATCTATACTCAAAGTGTAAAGAACATATGATTTGGATTTATGGGATTGATATGCTCTATGTTTTACGGTTATTTAATGTCTAGGACAAAGGGATAATTTGAAAATGCATGCTTGTATATGATGTAGCTAGTGGACACAAGTATAAAAATACATGTGTTCGATTAATATCACACCATATCCCATTATATCTTTAGAAACATCTATTCTTTTTTAGAGGCCACTCTTTACTTATATTTATAAAATTGTAAATTTATTTTTGTTCAAAAAACTAAAAAGGATAGTGGGGTCACACTTTCTAGTTTCCTTAATGAGGATTGGGTTTAACGTGGATATTTGGTCTAAAATTTTCTTAGAGTTTATCTAAAAGGAATTTTGGTTGAGTATTTCACAAGATAATACATACGATGCGATACAAAGTGAATTCAATGATATATTTTTTTAAAAATAGAAGATGTCCAAAAGTATTATTTGTTATGATTTCACAAGTTATTATATATGATATGATATAACATGAAATTGAATTAAGTCTAAATGGATTTAGTGTGAGTGGGATATTGAATGAGTTTTTACCTAAATAACATACACATATGATATGTTATAGACTCTATCATAAGGTAAGATATAGTTACATTATATGGTATGATATAAATACCACAAGTCATATTACATTCCTTATTGAGGGTGTTTTGTAAATCTTGTTTTATCTTATATCTTTAAACTTCTATATAAGATATCATTGACACATATAATAAAGTGTGGTTTCTCATTTCATTCATATGATAAATTCATGTACACTTTAAACTAATGGGTTCAAATCCATTTTAACCACATGTTATTTACTCTAGGGATATATAATGCATGACTAAATGAAAAGGGCTTAGGGAGTTTCCTAGAGTCCTATATAAACATACTGAATTCCAATAAAATGGTTTCTAATTGTTTTTTATTCTCCCTTTATCCAAATATCTCCCACTCATTACATAAAAGAAATCTGAGATACTAGAATATCATTAAATTTATAGATTCCTACCCAAACCATTTTGGTGATTCATTCAATCCATGGATACATCATGGAGGAGGGATTCCATTTGGCTACCCTTAGTGTTCTTCATCAATAATGTGGGATAATTTTAGTGGCAACAATTTCTTTTAATGGTGAAGGGTAAAAAGTTTGTTTCTTCATTTATAGTTCATTTTTTGAGTTTATATCATGGTATATCTGGGTTTATGGGTTTTTTATTTTATATTGTTACTTAGTTTAACTATTAAAATACCCTAATGCACCTATAAATTTTTAGTGAAATCCAATTTAAAAAAAAAATATATATATATATATATAGTTGAAAATTGAATTATCACACTTGATAGAGAGGGAGAGGTCAATTTAGGTCCTAATTGTCATTCCAATCAAGATTTTGGTCATAAGAACCAAGGTAGTCTTTGATGAAGTATTAGAAATAAAAGGAAACTAACAAAGTATCAGCCATCATCGAGCACCAGTTTTTCTTCTAATCCATCAGATACAAAGAAGTATTTTGTTGAAACATATAAACTAATGGATCTTATGCATTAACAGATAACTATTAGATTATAGATTATATGATCCGTGATTTTGAAAGATGTGTCATCAGAGTTCAACTCTTGGATGACCAGGTTTCCCTAAACACATATTCTAGTGATGGTGATATTGGTGATAATTGAGGTAGTGGTAGTGGTGGTGTTGCAAATATAGATGTTGGGGTCAAATAAAATGAATAAGTTTATGGTGGTGGCAGTGGTGGTAGTAGTGGTGGTGATGTCCTTGCTCAATATTTCAGAGCTTGTACAACTTTTAATTGGTAGGTTTTCTTTTTTAGATATATTTTCACATAATAGTTTAAATTAAAATTAAAATTTATATTATTTTTCAGCTATGATGTTCTCTTTTGATGCATTCATTATCTGATGTTTTATAAAAGATCATATGGTTGGATCCCACTATTATTATAGTGGGGTTAAAAACTATATATGATCTGTAATAACTACTTATGAGTTATATTTGAAAATAAAACCTTCTATTTATGTATTATATTTTGGGTTTCATATATTATTTTATGGAATTTACATGTTATTAATGAATTTTTCATATTATTTATTGATAAAAGAAGTTGCAGTTATAATTTATATATTATAAATGTGTACTTGGTTAGTGGGGAAGTTTACTTTTAAGTGGAAAAGTATGTTTTATATCCCATAATTTTCTATATAATATTTTTTTGTAATTAAATTTATACATTGGTTTATTTGATTTATTTTATTCTTTTAGTGACATTAATCTTGAGTTCCATGAGACCCCCTATAATTTGAAGCATATCAATGATAGGAATATGGTTTAGAATATATATATATATATATATATTAAGAAAAATATCTTAAACATAATACTAAATTTGAAGCATACTTTTATGATAATGGATTTAAAAATAAATGTAAACATTGATTAATTTCATTTTTTGTTAATTTTTGCAGGTGAAGAACATGAAAAATATCATATACTCTTATTAAAATTCAATAGGTTATTTAATTAGTTATATTCATAATAAATTTAAATCATTATTATTTATTTCATTTAAATTAACTATATCATTTTTTAGCTAAAATTAAATGGATATGTGAAGGTGTGTCTTATGATGTCTTTGTAGAAGTGTAAAGTGAGCCAGTTTTAATGAAATGGTTTTAAAAAAATTGGTGAAAAAAATTATGTGAAATATTTTAAATTGAAATGGATTAAATTTAAATGGTATTAATGATGTATAAATTAAGTTGTGAAATAGTTTTCATAAATAAATGTTTTAGTGATGAAATTGTTTAATAAGGGATATGGGTTTTATGATAGATATAGTTTAAAGGTTGAAATGGTTTAACGTTTTTAATAATGGATATACGAAGGTTTGAAGTGGTTTTAATGATGAAATAGTTTTAATTATTGATATGGTTTCAATTATGGATATAGTTATAATGATAGATATTTTTTAATAATGAAATTATTTTAATGTTGGATATATGAAGTTGTAAAATGAGTTCAACGGTGAAACAGTTTTATGGATACATATTAATGATAAATATTTTTAAGTAAGTAGTTTTAATGATGATATGTTTCCAATTATATGGTTTTAATGAAATAGTTTTAGAAATTTAAAAGTGAAATAATTTTAATAAAACTTATGTGGAATGGTTTAATTTGACAATGTAATGTTTTTTTATTTTGATAAATATATGATCATTAAAATAGAGATGCCAGGTTTTTCGGTAAAATATTTTTAGAATAAAATTTTCTTATCTCTTAAATGAATATTATAATAAATGTATTTATATCCTTAGATTAATTTCAAGATATAGGTTATGTTTTAATTTTTAACTTTTTTGGTATTCTTAATTGATTGAGAATAGTTTATTTCACTAGATTACTATTATTAAATTAGATTACACATGAAGTTATTTATTGTCTATAGACTAGTATGTTTGTGTATATGATAAATAATGTTAAGTGGATTTATTTTAATATTATGGATTGGGTTATGGATCAATAATTGAATATAATATTTATTCTTGTTATTTTATATCATTATTTTATATCAGAGTTTATTATTCCATACTTAGGTAGATTAAGAGTATTGAGACTAATTTTAAAGTGTATTCTTATTTTATAGTCGATTTTGTTTGATAATTTTATTAATACTGGTAATTGTTTCTGTATTTTAGTGGTTTTAGAGGTTCTTTGGTTGATCTATTTTTAAAAAAACATGAACCTATAGTCATGGTTTCAATAATCATGATTATATCCTATATTAAATCATATTTTTTTTTAAAAATTGTAACTATAGTTGATCTATAGTCAATATTATATTAATTGTGACAATAAATTCACTCCAGATACCTATAGTGAAGGTTTTAAAAAAACCATGATTATATCTAGTCTACAGTCACAATTTTTCAACCATGAATCCAGACCCATTTTGATGGTTTTATATCCATTGTTTATTAAATCATTGTTATAATATATAGTGATCATTTAATCCCCTAGTATCATTATGTTTAATTATAAGTATATATTGGATAAGTAGTGGTGAAAATCACCCATTTTTTACCAATGTCAGTTATAAGGACACTTATACAAGGAACTAAGGAGTCAATCCACTCATAAAGGATGTAAATCTTATCCATAAGTAAAAGATAACTCCCTCACCAACTCTCCAATACATCCCTAATTCATCCCAAGAACTGATTACATGCTAAGTGTGATCACTCACTATATCACACGGTGATCCCTCTACTTAAATTTAATAATTCTAGGATTCAGGAGTCCTAGAATCAAGCACAAACCAAAGTGTGTCTATCAAGGTCTCGTATACATGTCACCATTGATAAGTCTACTCGACATCCCAGTCTATTCTAACAAACTCATCACCTGAGGGAGGATTTAACATAGGGTTTTATGTTAGTAAATCACCACATACTAGGAGATAAAATACAAGAAAATTAAATGTCAAGGATATCCTACAAGTATACACACATTGAAAATATGGAATCACCTTCCCAAGGTTAATAAGATCAAAAAATGTCTCAAAAAAGTTTCATTTTTATTCCTTTTAAAATATAAATAATCTCCTTTTATACAACATTTAAATAAAATTACATTCCATATTTTACCCACACAATTCCTTGGGAAAAAATACTATAGAATACTTCTTTTTAAAACCCATTTTATATTTTAAAATACCATTTCAAAATCATCACTTTAAACTATATTTTTCATTTTAAAATCCCATGAAAAATCCAATCCCATTAAAGTATTAATTTAACGTTGAAACTATTTAAATTTTGAAATCCACAATAAATAAATACAATTTCTAAAATAAAATTAAAAATAAAGAAACAATTTAATTAGAAAACCAACTCACACCACTAAAAAATGGATAATATGGGCCATCGACACACACTTAACCATTTCTTCACAAATGAACCATTTAGAAAGATATACTATATTTTGGTGACAATTAGGTTTATGAGATATTATCCTATTTATAGAGGTATGTTATACATACTGACAAAATCATCAATCAACTTTTTTATGTTTTGATAATTATAACATCTTTAATTAATGTTGGAGAAAAAACCATCATAATATGGGTTTATATTTTATATGTTGTTAGTCTATTATTAGTATGCTCCTAAAAATTTGAGAAAATTTAGAAGTAGCCTTGAGTGAAGTAACCTTGAGTTAAAATATGATAAATTATAAAAGTGCTCTTGAGTGAAATGTGGAAACAGTTTTACAGTGACCACATAAAGAAAAATTAATTGTCCACTTGAAGAAAAATGAAGTGCCTGCATGATGAAAAATAAAGCGACCACAATAAAAAAATGAAGTGACCACAAGTGGAAAAATAAACTGATCACACGATGAAATTTGAGAAATTATTAAAACTACCTTATGAATTTTATATTTGGAAAAGTTTTAAACCTACCTAATGACCTATGGTCAGTTAATGAACTTTATGATATTTTAGTTCAAAACATGATATGTTTTAATTATACTTCAATATTTTGAATTATTGCATGTTTGTTTCAAATATTTATCTTTATTTAATTATTCCTTAAATAATTATTATTTATTTCAATACTAAGGAATTTTATTTGAACTGATTTTATATAGGATTAAATGATTATCACTTGGGTTGAATTCTCACGCTGGTTTATTAGGAAAATATGAGTTTCAAATTTCAAGTGGTTATAGTTTGAATAGATTATCTTAAATTTTTTATGGGAATGTTACAAAGGACATCAATGTTAATTATTATTATTTTGGTAATGTATTAATTATTCTAATGTGTTATCACTCTAAAGTATGTTTTTAATATTATATATTATTAAAGTGTTCCTTGTAAGTAAGTTTTTCATGTGCATTCAATGAATAAATTATATGTTTCTTTGGGAAGGATGAAATGTAACGGGCATCATTATTTGAATCTATTTTGAATAGAAGAACTATATATAAGGATCTCAATAGATATGGATCAAAATACATGAGTTTGAGGATATTCTTGAGTTGTACTATGTGACACACTTTAGCGATCATTCACTACTCTCAACTAAACTTCAATAGTGTAATCCTTACTTATGAAGAGTACTATTTCTACATCAACATTATAATACTAAATTTTTCATCTAGTTAAATCATTTTAATTATATCTACTCTTTTATATGTTTATAATTGTATCAGGTTATATTACCCATTAAAAAGTAGCATAATGGGTTGTGACTCTCAAACAAAAGTCAGGAATCGGGTTCTGGAATAACTGTAAAAAGGTTGGGGATTTGGTTGTTCCATAGACTAGTTAAAATAAAGGACAGTTTCTACCAAAACATTAAAAGTTGTATTATAGGTTGTGCCTCTATGTGTGAAAAAAATGAAGGGTGATCAGGTTAATCCACCAGGTGTGTAAAAGGATATTGTATTTATTTGTTCCCCTAAGGGTTAAAATGGTCATTGAAAAAGGGTTGTGATCTCTATTAAAAATTAAAAGAGGCCATTATAGTGGGATTTGTATCTCTTAGTGTGTGATAATGATGAATAATAGAGTAGGGATATTTTTATCTAAAGTACTATAAAAATAAATGTATTAATTTATAATTATTTTAAACTAAATTAACTTAGCTTTTATAAGTGGTTAAAATTATTTTAAATTGCTAATTAACCCACCTCCTCTTAATCATTGGACTATTCTTATTAGGGATTAATAATTGGTATCAAAGGGGTTCCCTAGATTTATCATATTTTTCTATTATTTGTGATAATAAAATCTTGACATAAATATTCAATGGGAAAATATCTATTTTTAAATGGAATAAATGAATGTTAATGATGGTTAGAAACCTCAAAGGCATCCACTCTTTGATGGGATTGATTATAGCTATTGGTAGTCTCACATTGAGTATTTTCTTAAACGCCTAAGCATTAATAGTTGGAAAATCATGGTGAAACTATAAAATCTACCTGAATTAGATCCTAAAATATAAGTTGGTAATGATATGGTAAATTATTTTCTAAATTAAAAGTTGGTGAATATTATGTATTGTGAAATTAATAGGAATGTGTATAGTTATTTTTTTCACACAAAACATTACATGAAATTTATAAAATATAGTAAGTTAGTCATCTTAGTTCAGATAATTTGATAATAACAAAATTAAGAATATTTAGAGTAGATTATCATGAATTCAAAATGGGAAATAAGACATAGTTAATCAAAAAAATTCAAATATTTAAAAGTATTGTAAAAATAATGATTCCTTTAAGAGAAATAATTGACAATTTTATTCTGGTTGAAAGGGTTTTAAGATATTTTCCAAATAAATGGAATGTTAAAAATTATCAATTAATGAAAGTAAAAATTTCAAAGAATATAAATTATATGATATTATTGGATATAACTGAAATATGAGTTATAATTTAAAATTATTTATTAGGAGGAAAATATAAAAAAATGAAGGCTATTGATTTTAAGTTGAAAATTCATGTTACAACTCACTCTTCTGATTCTGAATTCAAAATCATTTAAAGATACCATGTTTTATGAGTTTCCCAAGGAATAATAAATAAATTCTAGTAAAAAGGATAAAAAATAATTACCTATGAAATAATGGAGGAAAAAATTGTAATGGTGGAGATTAGTTTATCTATTATGAGTACAGATAAAGAGGGAACATCAATCCTAACTAACCAAGACTCAAGAATGACCACAAAAAGAGAGAACAATACAAAAAGTAATGAAATTAAATTTTAGGAGGATGTAGATATAGATTTTAATATGAGTCAAGTAATGAATATAATACTAAAAATGGGATTGAAAATATAGCATCCCACCTTTTTATCACATAAACTTTCATTACATTTTACAAAACCGAGGATCTTTAAGGTTTAGTGTCTTGGAAACCAGGAACTTAAAACATGAAAACATAAAACATTCTTCTTAAACACTTGAAAGGATTATCCTCATGTTCATACTAGGTTCATTACTGTATCTCATAACCTAGGGACATACATCAAAAGAAAGGGTGAGCAGAAGGCCTAGTAAGGGAAACAAGAGAAACATTTTACATGTGAACTTGATATACTTTAATAAGGTCATGAAAAGAACATTAAGGCATGAGAACGAAATCATGAGATATATCATAATGAAAATAACATTTTTTTTCATAACTTGAATATGTGGCTACAACATTTAATATTTACAATAATTTCATTTCACCAAGGTCCATCCCCAAGGTGTCATTAAAAATTACCAAGGTTATTCACCAAGGTATCAGTCTAAAAGGTCATCTCTAGAGATTAAGTCTTTACCCAATGCATTGGAGCGCTATCTGGGAGCACCCTTGAAATGTATTTATTATCATGTGAGCCACATATATCATCATCAATAATTTCATAAAAACCTATATAGAATAAAATAAATGGGTTTCATTTAATAATCATAACGTTTTAAAAACTGCTTTAATAACATGATCTTTATGTCACTTTAAACCCATGGAAAGGGAAAGTGAGTTTCATGTATGTAAATCCCATAATTTAAAATAGAACATTTTGATATATATGTGAATACCCCTATAGAAATAAGAGTTTTTAGTATTCACATAATAACATTAAATAATTTTGAGAAAAAGAGAGAGGCATTTTGAAACGAAAATTCTGCAGCATAACGGCTACGTTACAGGGTTTTAGAAAACATTGAAAAGAGAGGGGACATGGGTCACCCACTCTTAAATGATCCATAAAATAGTACGGGAACAGAATATAAAGGATTTAAGAACATGGTAATGAAATTTTAATGATATACCATATGAAACGAAGAACTTCGAAGGAAGACAAAAAATAAGATTTCTCTTATGAGAATTCGGCAGCCTAACATCATCACTTAAAACTTCCAAAAATGGATTGAAGAGAACAAATAGGGTCTCTAATCATATGAACATAAATGATTAGTATGATATATATAGAGATAATACCCCAACATAATAAAAAATAACTTGAAAGTCTTGACATGAAAATAGATCTGGAAAACGAGAATGGTGAAAGAACCCCTTAGAAATTCGACAGCCTAACGGTGTCACTTAAACTTCAACAAAAATGAATTTATGAGATCAAATAAGGTATCTAATCATATTAACATAAAATATAATTATGATATATTTAGATATCATACCCCAACATAATAAAAAAGAACATTAAAGACTTGATAAGAAAATAGATCTTGAAAACGAGAAGGGTGAAATAATCCCTTAAAAATTCGGCAACCTAACGGCGCCACTTAAAACTTCAAAATACTGAATTGAAGAGATCAAATAGGGTCTCTCATCATATGAAAATAAAATATAAGTATGATATATTTATATATCATACCCCAACATAATAAAAAGTAACTTGAAAGACTTGACATGGAATTAGAACTTTGAAAAGGAGAAAGGTGAAAGAACCACTTAAAAATTCGGCAGCCTAACGGCGCCACTTAAAACGCCAAAATACTGAATTGAAGAGATCAAATGGGGTCTCTCATCATATGATCATAAAATATCAGTATGATAAATTTATAGATCATACCCCAACATAATAAAAAGGAACTTAAAATACTTTACATGAAAATAGATCTTGAAAAATGAGAAGGGAGAAAGAATCTGTTACAAACATTTCGGCAGCCTAACGGCGCCACTTACAACTTCATAAAATGAAATAATGAGAGTAAGAGGGGATCTCTCATTATATTAACATGAAAAGGGAAGTAAGAGGAGTATAAAAGAACATCCTTTAACATAAGAACATGTAGCATAAAAGAAATGACATAAAAGAGATTTCTTGAAAAGAAAGAGAGAGGTCGGATCCCTTACCTTAAAACGTAACTCTTAAAACTCAAAGGTTGGGACCTTGAGGGCATGGGGGCACCTTGGGAGGACTCCTTGGGAGGTTATGAGACCATAACTTCGTTGGGGGAGAGTGGGGAGTCTAAATGGATGAGAGGATGGCTTGGTATTTATAGGGAAAGTGAGGGGACAAGGCATTAATGGCTAGGGACACCTCAAATGTGGTTTTCTCAAAACCATGTGCTCTCTCATGGTATTTCCCATAGAGTTAGGCCAAATGGGGCCCCCAATACAATAATTCATCACCTTTGGTCGGCCAACCCATAAATATCTCATGACATTACCATGACGTAGTTATGATGTCATTAAACATACTGAAACCCTAAAACGGTATTTTTACTATTCACTGAAAATTCAACTTTATCATAAAAATCCCAAAATTTCACCTTAACCAAAAATCAATGCTCTGATTTCAAAAATGAACTCCATTTTATAAAAATAATTTTCTAAATATTTTTAATTTATTTTTTTAAATAAATACACAATTCACCAAAAATTCATTTTTTTCAGAAAAATCCCCAAAAATTACCTTAACATAATATCGATGCTCTGAGTTCAAAAATGAAATCTATTTTATAAAAATAATTCTCTAAATATTTTTAATTTAATGTTTAATTAAAAACACTATTCACCTAAAAAAACTAATACTTGAATAATAATTTATGAAACTGTTATTTAACCATTTTATTGAATCACATTACTTAATCATGGTGCCTAGATTATATTAATACTTTCTTTAAGTGAGATTACTAATCCATTTGGTCACATTACTAATCCTAAGCATAAAATCACTATTCATAATTTACTATTCATTAAAAATTAAGTTGATCTTATTAGACTCTAAATTTCATACTAAACATAATTGTAGAAGACCATTTTTTGAAAATCATTACACATTTTTAATTATTTAAGGTTTACCTAAACATTTTTAAAATATCCTTTTTCTAAAATTCACCAAAAATATGCATACTATATTTATCTGGACATTTGAAAAGTCATAAACATCATCATAAGAAGAAACCCCAATTTTTATTTAAAAAAATGATTACACAAGGTAGTTACGGTCTCCTTACATAGCCCCTTATCACACCAGCATAGGACCTAAGTGTAAGGTGTGCTAAGGTGAGAGAATCCCAGGGAGGCTCGGCCAACATTGCACGAGTAGTAATTTCTATTAGTTTGAACTTCTCGTGAAGGAGATTCCATTATAGCTTCACACGATGAAGTTCGGCTTGGGTTTGGTCCATAGTAAAGCCCAGTGGTGCTACCTCCTTCCCATGTTCTGTTATATGGGCTTCGATCGGTCCAAGACTACTGGGTGAGGCCATCGAATCTTCTTTCTATAATAATTAAACAAGATTACTTGTATTTAAGGACAATAATAAAAACGTTAAGTTTCCAGCGGTCATATTGACCAATGGTCATATAACCATCTAAACCCAACGATCTCATTTTAATTATACTCATGTTATCAAATGAAACATTTTTGTTGAGTATAAAAATAAAATAAAATAACACATAAAATTAGGAAACAAGATTTATTCAAAATTTTGTGCCGTTAAAATCTTCCCCCTTAAGAAATTGCGTCCTCACAATTTTAAAATTGGGTTTTGAAATTTCATTGAATGTCCCACATCGGAAAAGGAGTCAGTAAAACTATTACTTTAAAAGAAAGAAAGGGAAGTACGAAGGTCACCCGAGTTAACCCACACTAGGATTCGATGTAGGAAAACATGTACATGGAGTAGAAAACAAAGGGTCAAGTTCTGAGGAAGAGTGATAGAAAACATGATTAAGAGAATGTTAACCATAAGAAAATCCCAAACTTATGATGTGTGTAAACGGTCTTTGATTACCTAGTAGGAAACGTAAACCAACAACGTTTTTGTTTTACGTTCCTTTTCATAATTTTGAGGAGTTAATTTACTACATAGAACAAAAACATAAGAAAATATACCTACCTTCAAGTAGAGTTTCATCCTTTAATAAGTTTATACCAAAACTAATCTTTTCTCCAAACGATGAGCATTCAAAACTACTTGGTCTCATCCAAACACAAGAATAATCTTCTAGAGAATCACATAATCCACAAAATATTAACTATCTATTTCTTATATCTTTAAAAATTATCCGAAAAACAGAAAGTGTAAGGTAAAACAACTCTTCAAAAAGAAATAATCACATAGGAATGTAAACTACTTTTAAATCTTCAAAGTTCCATGGTACTACCCAAAGTTCATCATAGACCATTACATAAATAATGGTCCTTAAAATTCCTCAAAATAAACCAAACTAAGATTGAAACCCAAATACAAGAAATATTTGATAACATAGTCCTCCAAAATAATCATCAATGTTCATCTCCAAACAACATCAACCACTCCTAGCATCTTATAACAAAAGTAGATAACCTAAACATATTTTACCCAAGATAGGTTAATCATTCCCATAAGTAACCTAAATTACTATAAGTCCACCTTAAATTCATTGATTCTTCAAAATATAAGTTAACCTTACTACATAATGAAAATACTGTAGTAATCTATTTACCTCGATAATATAGGGTACCCAAAATAGTGAACGTCTTCCAAAATAATAATCATCTTTTAATCCCCTAATCATCTCTTTCGTATTAATACAGAAATCGTCACATTTCCTATCACATTGGTTTTTGGGACATGTTCTTCCATTTCCCACCATTAACTAAGAAGAGAAAGTATAATTAGGGGATTAAATACTTAGCCAATAATCATGAAAAGTAACTTAAAGCATATAAGGATAACTTGTAGAAGAAAATTATACCCTAACTTGTGATCCCCTAGGTTTCAAACTAGGTTATCCATGATCATATATTCTTATGTGAATCTTTATTTTATTTTATCTTGGTTCCTTTAATAATGGTTCATACTAAGCTTATGAATTTACCAAAGCATATCCCCCAGGAGTGTCGTAACCAACAGTGCAGTAAGGCCCGTTGTCGTTTACCAGTTCCCATTTGAGTCTAGCTCAAAGCGGTGTTTTCGGGTTTTACCTCTATGTACATCTATGCCAAAGCCACCTCTACCTGCTCGTATCCAGATAGGGATGTATTTTCTTGGAAACCAATTACTCAATACTCACCAAAATACCAGGAAGATTTCTTATATATAAACTTTTCTATAGGATTCTTCCTAAAGTTTTCATATCCTAATTTCCACAAATAACTAATCCATCCTTTGATACCAACTATAGAATCCCGCCTTTTTATCACATAAACATTCATTACATTTTACAAAACTGAGGATCTTTAAGGTTTAGTGTCTTGGAAACCAGGAACTTAAAACATGAAAACATAAAACATTATTCTTAAACACTTGAAAGGCTTATCCTCATGTTCATCCTAGGTTCATTACTACATCTCATAACCTGGGAAAATACATCAAAAGAAAGGGTGAGCAGAAGGCCCAGTAAGGGAAATAAGAGAAACATTTTACATGTGAACATGAGATACTTCAATAAGGTCATGAAAAGAACTTTAAGGCATGAGAAAGAAATCATGAAATATATCATAATAAAAATAACATTTCTTCATAACTTGAATATGTGGCTAAAAAATTTAATATTGACAATCATTTCATTTCACCAAGGTCCATCCTCAAGGTGTCATTAAAAATTACAAAGGTTATTCACCAAGGTATCAGTCTAAAAGGTCATCTCTAGAGATTAAGTCTTTACCCAATGCATTGTAGCGCTATCTGGACGCACCCTTGGCATGTCTTTATTATCATGTGATCCACATATATCATCATAAATAATTTCATAAACAACCCATATAGCATAAAATAAATGGGTTTTATTTCATAATCATAACGTTTTAAAAACTGCTTTAATAACATGATCTTTATGTGACTTTAAACCCACGGAAAGGGAAAGCGAGTTTCATGTATGTAAATACCAGAATTTAAAATAGAAAATTTTGATATATATGTGAATACCCCTGTAGAAATAATAGTTTTTAGTATTCACGTAAAAACATAAAATAATTTTGAGAAAAAGAGAGAGGTATTTTGAGACGAAAATTCTGCAGCATAACGGCTACGTAACAGGGTTTTAGAAAACATTGAAAAGAGAAGGGACATGGGTCACCCACTCATAAATGATCCATAAAACAAAAGGGGAACAGATTATAAAGGATTTAAGAACATGGTAATGAAATTTGAATGATATACCATATGAAACGAAGAATATGTAAGGAAGATAAAAAATAAGATTTCTCTTATGAGAATTCGGCAGCCTAACGGCGTCACTTAAAACATCCAAAAATGGATTGACGAGATCAAATAGGGTCTATCATCATATGAAAATAAATGATCAGTATGATAGATATAGAGATCATACCCCAAAATAATAAAAAAGAACTTGAAAGACTTGACATGAAAATAGATCTTGAAAACAAGAAGGGTGAAAGAACCCCTTAGAAATTCAGTAGCCTAACGACGTCACTTAAACTTCAACAAAAATGAATTGATGAGATCAAATAGGGTCTCTCATCATATGAACATAAAAGATAAGTATGATATATTTAGAGATAATACCCCAACATAATAAAAAGGAACATGAAATACTTGACAAGAAAATAGATCTTGAAAACGAGAAGGGTGAAATAATCCCTTAAAAATTCGGCAGCCTAACGACGCCACTTAAAACTTTAAAATACTGAATTGAAGAGATAAAATAGGGTCTATCATCATATGAACATAAAATATCATTATTATAGATTTAGAAATCATACCCCAATATAATAAAAAAGAACTTTCAAGACTTGACATGGAATTAGAACTTTGAAAAAGGAGAAAGGTGAAAGAACCACTTAAAAATTCGGCAGCCTAACAGCGCCACTTAAAATGCCAAAATACTGAATTGAAGAGATCAAATGGGGTATCTCATAATAGGATCATAAAAGATCAGTATGATAAATTTAGAGATCATACTCCAATATAATAAAAAGGAACTTGAAATACTTTACATGAAAATAGATCTTAAAAAATGAGAAGGGAGAAAGAATCTGTTACAAAAATTTCGGTAGCCTAACGGCACCACTTAAAACTTCATAAAACAAAATAATGAGAGTAAGAGAGGATCTCTCATTATATGAACATGAAAAGGGAATTAATAGGAGTATAAATGAACATCATTTAACATAAGAACATGGAGCATAAAAGAAATGACATAAAAGAGATTTCTTGAAAAGAAAGAGAGAGGTCGGATCCCTTAACTTAAAACGTAACTCTTAAAACTCAAAGGTTGGGACCTTGAGGGCTTGGGGGTACCTTGGGAGGACTGATTGGGAGGTAATGATACCAGAACTTCGTTGGGGGAGAGTGGGGAGTCTAAATGGATGAGATTTTTTCTTGGTATTTATAGGGAAAGTGAGGGGACAAGGCATTAATGGCCAAGGGACACCTCAAAAGTGGTTTTCTCAAAACCATCTCCTCTCCCATGGTATTTCCCATGGAGTTAGTCCACATGGGGCCCCAAATACAATAATTCATCACCTTTGGTCGTCCAACCCATAAAATATCTCATGACATAATCATGACACAGTTATGATGTCATTAAACATACCGAAACCCTAAAACGGTTTTTTTACTATTCACTGAAAATTCAACTTTCTCAGAAAAATCCCAAAATTTTACCTTAACCAAAAATCAATGCTCTGATTTCAAAAATGAACTCCATTTTATAAAAATAATTTTCTAAATATTTTTAATTTATATTTTAAAATAAAGACACTATTCACCGAAAATTCATTTTTTTTAGAAAAATCCCCAAAAATTACCTTAACATAATATCGATTCTCTGAGTTCAAAAATGAAATCCATTTTATAAAAATAATTTTCTAAATATTTTTAATTTAATTTTTAATTTAAAAACACTATTCACCTGAAAAAACTAATACTTGAATAATAATTTATGAAACCGTTATTTAACCATTTTATTGAATCACATTACTTAATCATAGTGCCTAGATTATATTAATACTTTCTTTAAGTGAGATTACTAATCCATTTGGTCACATTACTAATCCTAAGCATAAAATCACTATTCATAATTTACTATTCATCAAAAATTAAGTTGATCTTATTAGACTCTGAATTTCGTACTGAACATAATTGTAGAAAACCATTTTTTGAAAATCATTACACATTTTTAATTATTTAAGGTTTACCTAAACATTTTTAAAATATCCTTTTTCTAAAATTCACCAAAAATATGCATACTATATTTATCCGGACATTTGAAAAGTCATAAACATCATCATAAGAAGAAATCCCAATTTTTATTTAAAACAAAGGATTACACAAGGCAGTTACGGTCTCCTTACATAGCCCCTTATCACACAAGCATAGGACCTAAGTGTAAGGTGTGCTAATGTGAGAGAATCTGAGGGAGGCTCAGCCAACATCGCACGAGTAGTAATTTCTATTAGTTTGAACTTCTCGCAAAGGTGATTCCGTTCTAGCTTCACACGATGAAGTTCAGCTTGGGTTTGGTCCAGAGCAAAGCCCAGTGGTGCTACCTCCTTACCAAGTTCTGTTAGATGGGCTTCGATCGGTCCAAGACTACTGGGTGAGGCCATCGAATCTTTTTTCTATAATAATTAACCAAGATTACTGGTATTTAGAGACAATAATCAAAACGTTTAGTTTCCAGTGGTCATATTGACCAATGGTCATATAACCGTCTTAACCCAACGGTCTCATTTTAATTATACTCATGTTATCAAATGAAACATTTTTGTTGAGTATAAAAGTAAAATAAAATAACACATAAAATTAGGAAATAATATTTATTCAAAATTTTGGGTCGTTACAGAAAACCTTTGTTTGATGGCTTCAATAAAGAAGGTAAGTGAATTTGATTTATCATCCTCTTATGAATTTAATTCTTCAAAAGGTGAGTTTTATGAACAGTTTGATAGAATTAGTCATAAATTTAACAAAATTAATGGATTATGAAAAAACATTAAGATCAAATAGATGTTATTACTAATAATAAAAAATTGAAAAATATTCTTTTGAGATCAAATGATAAATTCTACAGAGATATAAAAATTATTCAATTTGAAAATCTAAAACAAAAATATTTTCAGTCCACATTTGAATAATATCAAATAATTAATTTTTATTCTATTTTTTATGAAAATGATAAGCTTATAAATGAATTTTAAAGATAAAAAATAGATCAGACTAGATTTTTTTATGGAATGGAATGTTGTGATAAGATGGTAAGAATGATAAAATTAAATAAATAAAATATTCATATTAGTTATGACAATCAATCACCCAAAATTTATAAGAAAATATTTGAAAAAGGTTTAAGTGTGAAAGTTTCAGGTTTTACATGTTTTACATATTACATGAAAGGGCCATTATGAAAAATGAATTTTACTTGAGATTTCAAAAATATCTAGGGAACACAAAGGATTTTATCTCAAAATCATTTCCTTCTAGGTTTCCTATAAAATCTTGCTTGAAATTTTTCAGGGTTCCCAAGAATTATTTTTCTAACCCAATTGGACACAAATTTGTCTGGGTATCAAACACTTCATAAATATATTTCTGTGGGAAATTTATCTTCGAATCCTAGAAAAGGATGTGTTGTAAATGGATGGTGTATTTTAAAAATATATCATTGAATATATTTCTAAATTTATATCCTTTAATAAATTTGAGTTTGGTAGTGTAACATTTAGTGATAATTAATAGGGGAAATTAATATATTTTGGAGAAATTAGAATTTAAAATTCTGTTGTTATTTTAAAAAAATTATTTATTAAATTCTTAAAAAATAATTTAATAAATATATCACTATGATATCCTAATTGTTTAAAATATATACATTATGATCAATCAAATATATGATAGGAAACACCATACATAAACGAACCATGAAATATTATTATTAAAATATGACAATTATAACCTAGAGGTTAAATTAGAAGGTATGAATAATATTATCTAATTTTGAATATATATATATATATATATATATATGAATATTCAAATAAAAAATATTTATTACTTCTTAGAAAATAAGAATTCAATTTTAGTAAAACCATTTTATTCTTTATAGTTTTGTTTTCATCAAAATAGTTTTTGATTTTTTTTTATGAGAAAATAATATAAATAATTTCTCGAAATTTTAGAAATTATATTAGATAAAATAAATATTATTTTTTAAATTATAATATAAAAATTATCCTATGGTGTAATTTTAATAATTTTTAGAAAAGTTTTGTTTTTTCAATTAATAGTGAAATATATTGATTTTTATTGAAATATGTGTTTCATTTTAAATTATTTTTAAAGAAAAATTATATTTTAAATTAGTTTTATAATTTAATTAGTTAATTTTTATGTAAAGTGATAAAATTATAGTTTTTTAAATTAATTTTATAATTGAATTTAGTATAAACACATTTTATACTTAAAAGAGCATTAATCTAAAAATTGTTTTTCATCGTGTTTTACTAGTTTAATTTTAAATTAAATTATTTCAATTATGTGTTTTGAATTTTGAAAAATATATTACATATTTTTAATTAGTGGTTCCAAAATTTTTAAACAGTTACATTTTACTTTTGTTCAATATGAATAGTAACCTTAGTAATTTTTGTTACCACGATAAAGGGTAAATCAGGTAACTAAATTTAATAATTAAATAATAAGGACTATGAAATAACCCTAAAACTTGAATTAATTTTATTATATGAGTCCATTTCATCTATACTCTTCCAATATTTAGTTATATGGCCTTTATATATTTTTATGTGATTATAACCTTTATATTATTTTATTTAAAGAAAAGTCGGAAATGTCACACTCTTGTTTTTAATAACTATAATATTTTTAATGTAGGGAACACAGGAATATTTTTTTTCTATAAAATTATTTTGAAATATAAATTATCTATCTCTATAATGATAATTTTATAAAAAATTTAGTGAATAAATAATTACCTTAAATGTATACACAACACTGACGGGGTAATTCTTCAGTTAATAGGAAAACAATAAATGATATTAAAAATAATAAAAGTAAAAAAAAATGAATGAATTAATTAATGGGGTCTATGAATTTTCTTAAAATAATTATAACATAAGGGATATGTTAATTTATTATATTTTAATCCCTTTTTTGTCATGTTTTTATAGAAAATTTAAAGTAAATGAATAGTTCTAAAATTGACATTATTGATATTTTATGAAAATAATATTTTATTAAATGTTATAAAATTCCCAAAAGTATTATATTAAACTAAATTAATATTATATAGTTAATTTAATCATTCGTGGTCCATTTATGGGTCCTTTTACATTTAATATAACATTATTAACCCTTAAAGTGTAGAACTTTTTAATATTGCAGTAATTCTCAAAAGGATTAATGAAGGGTTAAAATAAAAAGATAAGGGAAAAAATGTGATTAAAACTTGTCTAATTTTAATTTTATGTGATAATTTTGATCTATCCACATCCTATATTCTAAATAAATCAGTTTGTATCCATTTTAGTTGAACATTAACTTATATTAATTTAATATTTTGATAAATTCCAAGAGTACCCTCCCCTCTTCTATAAAAGGGCATCTATTATTCCCTTTATTTAAATCTTAAAACCCCATTTTTCATCGAATATATACCAAAATACCTTAAAAACATCCCTCCCCTAATTATATAGGTCTTGGAGTGTACATAGAACCAACCCTAAAGAGATTAAGGTGTTAATCAAAGGAGACTTTCTAAAGAAGTGATATAGTTTTTAACCACATGTTTTTGTTTTATTTTTTATTCCACCTCCATAAAATATTATTCACCCATATTGAGTTAATAAAACTAGTATATACCATATAATTATATTTTATTATTTAAATTTTACAAACTTTATCCATCTATAACCTCCATCAAATGGTAAATGAATCTATCATTCGTGTGTAAGGCAGACTACCACCTCATGGACTGATATAATTCATTTTCCATCATCATCACTCACTAATAGTTATAATGATGGATTTAATTTATATAAATGATTTTAATTAAATATTTATCATTATTTAAAGATAATATTACACATATTTTCATATTTTCCATACACTGTAAAATGATTACGTCATTTGTGTGTATGTGTGGACTACCACCTCTAAGAAGTAATGTGATTTATTTTTCATAACCACATCACATGGATGTTATATATAAGTATATTTAAACAAATAATACGATATTTATGATATTATTATAATTATATAATGATAAAATTATACTTCCATTCTTTCCATAATGATTATTGAAAAATGGAAATGTTACTCATGTGTATGTATGACCAACTGTCTCCATGATAATAATGTAGTTCATTTTTCATAACCACATTTCACGATTCGTTTTAAAAATATAAATTATGTGAAAAATGATAATTATTCCATGATTATTATTCTTAATATGATGGAATAATTACCTCTTTGATCATAGTCAACTTTCTGAAGTTATTTTGGACTTATGAACTTAATATCAACAAAACATTCGATGTGAACTTAAATGATTAAGTAATTGTTATAACATGAAAATAAGTGAGATAAAAGAAATAATAAACACTAAAAAGTCTATAAAAATGTACATGGTGATTTAGACTCAATGTAAGGGACTTTCTTTTTGAAATACTTTTTAAATTTTCCCATAAAACACTTTTTTCCTTCCATGTCCATCTTTTAAAAATTATTTTACAGATGTAATTATATGTACATAAAATAATTATAAAATAACTTTTCTGAAACTTTTTTTTATTTAAATAGTTTTTAAAAGGAATATTTTTATTTAATTTTTTTAACTTTATTTAGAAAATACATAAGGAATTTTCTATTTTAATTTCTACGGCGACAACGAATTTTCCCACCGCCATAGCCATAATTTTATATTTGGATTAATTTATATGATTTAATGTTTTCTTCAAATAAAATCCATATTTTCCTTTATTTTAGGAATTTTGTTTTTTGAAAATTTTTTAATAAAGAAAATGGATTTATCAATATTTATAAGTGATTTCTTATGGGTGCAAAGAATGTTTTTATAATGCAAGATTTTATATATTTTGTTATGGTACTTGGGTACTTTTTTATGAGGATGGGTTGTTACATTATAAATAAAATAAAGGTGACCCCATTATAGATCTCTAATTCATTAGGTAAAGGGATAGAGTTAACCAATTAGGTTTCTCCTAAGATATTATAGGAATATACTGAGATGTTTATTCTAATTATAAAAGTGATTGTTATTTCAAGTGTAACTATGATGGTTAATCTAAGTATAACGGTGATGGTTATTCCATGTGTAAGAAATAATATTATGAAAATGATGCCTCAAGATACCTACATGACTTATCTATGATTTCTAGGAGTTTTTATGGAATTATTATGATTTTAAAATATAAAGGAAAGTATATTCTACTTTATAAGGTTGAAATTATAACTTTGTAAAAAATTATTATGATTTTTTCATGATTTCAAGGAAACCATATGAGTTTTATTTTTTTCCATTAAGATTAATTGTGAAATATTTTATGAAAAAATTTGGATAGATAAGTGACTGGACCACACAACATCATTTATTATGCACTGGTGTTGATCAGATTAGAATTTATATTTCAAAAACTACACAAATCTATAAATGCATATAATAGTGGAAGTTAAGGGTTAAACCCATAGTGATATCTGGTAGGTAGGAAGCTTAATAGTAAGAAATTTGTGTAAGGAGTCCACATGATTACTCTTTTTTTTGGTTTTATTAAGAATACGTATCTAGGTTTTTTTTCAGATTAAAAAAAAGGTATCAAGGATAATTTCAGGGACTAGGTAAAATGGTAATACTAAATCTATCTTGGTATAATCCTATAGTACGGGATGTGAAGTGGTGAAAATGTCACCAATTATTCATGGTAAAGCCAACTTAATATACCTATGTTGTAACTATTCATAGCTCTAGAAATAGTGAACAACCTAGATGTAGTATGCTTATCTTCAAGTTAGAAAGTACCACAAGCTATTTTCTTAGCTTGATCAACTCCAACTAGGTCATGGTCCTTTGGTTTCATCTCTCATGATCGAGGTTATATAAAATAATGCAACAAAAAAATTTTTTAACCTAGTTACTATACACAGGGTTACCAAGTTTTGATTTATAAATTCATTATATTTAATTACACTCTTACCCTCAACCACTAAACATAAGTGGATTATCCATGGAATATGGTATAAAATAAAAGTAGGTAAATAGGAAGAATGATCGACATAACAATTAAAAACCTCTAATCAATGAAATCCATAATTGAAACAAAATAAAATCAATCAAGTACTAACTTTTATGAAGTAACAATGGGAAAAAAAGAAATTTTTTATGTTGAAAACCCATTGGAATTGGATTCAGACGTTTGGAATAACAACAAGCATAAAATGATTCTTGGAATAGTAACCAATAAAAATGGATTAAAAAACATGAAAAATAAATAAATTATTTTAATGAAAGTGGAAAATAAATGAAGAAGAAAGGAAAAAAGGGTTCCGTGGTATCCCACCTCTTTTTCCACATTGGGGTTGACTTCATATTTATAGAGTTGAGCAATTCACATCATTTAAATGTTTTACATCATTTAACCTCTTTATGTGGCTTATTCCTTGACAATTACATGATGTGTAAGTGTTTCTAACATTGTTTACTTTAGATCCACTAAGATCTTTGAAGATCTTGGATCTCGATAATTTCATGGCTTGTATCTTTGGTGAGATTTAGGCTTCAAACGTTTCTCATCATGTATGATTTTCACATCATGTATCTTCATCAAGTTCCAGATTTGAGTCTTTAATGACATGTAAATGGGATTCACGTCATTTTCTTAGTTCATGTCTTTTAAATTTGATTCAAAGGCCTTCCTTCAACTTGCACGTTCTCTGCTTGAGGAATACACATCGTGTAATTCGAATTCATGATGTGTAATGTACAAATTTATTATTTTCTAGCATGTACTCATTTGATTCTTGAGTGACTATTCCCTGAAAAATAAACTAAAACCTAGTGTATTATTGATTAAAAAAATTATTAAATATTAAATAAATGTATCCAAAATACGTATATAAATTCCTCTTATAAAATTCCTCCACACTTTAATAATTGTTTGTATTTAATAAAAAATCACCTCAATAGGTTTTTCATATGATATAAATTTAAAAAAAATGAATTAAAACTAAGAAAATAAAACTAAGTGCTAGCAGAAAAATAAATCCCTCCATAATCAATATGGCATAGAAAATCAGTCATGCCTCATATTCAAGTTCTTTATTCAGATTCTTTCTTCCTTGAATTAAAATTTCTCAACTATTCCTTAGAAGCTATACCCATATTGAAATTTACCTCACAATTAATTTTTTATCATCACTCAAGGTAAAACATAATTGTATTTATGATCATACCTTGAATAAAATTTCCTAACCATAGGATTTAATTTTTTTTAATATCTTCAATTCACAAAAAAAATAAAAAATTAATCATGATGATTTCATCAATAAGGTTTAAATTACTCTGTGGTTGAGGGTAGGTGGTTGGATGATAAAAATAAATATTAAAAAGTGGGTAAATTATAATGTATAACAAATGATCATTAGGAATAATGTAATGAAAAATATCACCTATAAAGAGTCATCTCCACACTTCCAAAATCTTAGAGAAGATCCATGGATGTGTCATAAAAGAAGTGAAAGTATCATGTTTCTTCTTTTTCTTTATTTTAATTCATGTATAGGTCAAGTATGAAATCCATCACCTAGACACATATGATCCATCATAATATTCATCAATCTAGTAATGGTGTTTTTTTATATTCTTAATATACAACCCATATTTTTTATTTTTACACATTTTTTTAATAGGATAATCATGAATGGTACATCAAAAGAACCATGGACCACTTCTGAAAAATCATGTGAAATAATCACTATAAATCACATCAGTAGTAAACACCCCACATCCATTAGTAATGACCTTATCTCTACACTTACTCAAATGAAAATCATGCAATTATATCAAGATTAGGGTGGTAAGGGATAAGATGGGTTTGTAACATGGCTCAATCTTTATAAGGTAATTCATGTATTTTATGGGCTTAAAAAGAAAAAATGTATATGTGGGTATTAGGATAATTAGGTCAGAAAATATTTCCTAAATCGTTTAAATAGTGTATTTATAAATTCATAACATCAATAGGATTCCAATTTAAGTTATGATAGGTTTATATGACCTAAGTATCTCTGAAGAAATATTCTTAGAAAATAATATGACAATATAGGTCTAGAATCCTTTAAAAATGGTAATATAAATAGGGAAATCACTCAAAGTATAGTATCCAGTAATAATTTAATCAAAATTAACTAAAATAATCCAGAATAGAAATTAAATTACTCAACTCAACAATCATTCTAAAAATCTAAAAAGAAATAAAAATGGACTTCAATAATTTCCTACCAAACTTTTCTTTCATTTAAATGAGTGTAATTTGATTTCAAGTTAAAACATGATTTCAATGAAAATTTTCTCCTAGACTAAAGGAAAAAAGTATAAATACAATTGTATAGACAATAAATCTCAACAAAGACTCCCCAATACATAAAATAAATCATTTATTTCATTGTTCTGGGAAGTAAAGTGGGAGAGATATCAATCGAAGCATGGATGGAAATGAAATGAAAATTTATATTTTAAAATAGGGAATAGAGGGCTCCCTGTAATGAAAGTCCTAACATGGGGGAAATTGTTGGATGGTGATCAAAAAAATTTCTACCTACAAAAATTATAAGAAAAAAAATACTTACACTAGATATACCATTTGTAAATAGAGGGTAATCAATATGTAAGAAGAAAATGGGTAGGGGAACATAGTAAGTTTTAGGATAAAATACCTTAGATAAATGCATGCAGTGGCTATAATGAAGTTTTGAATAAGTGATGGACAAAAAGTATTGGAAAATAAATAATAAAGGTCATAATAACACAACAAAAACATAGAAAAAATATGGGTTAGCTTCCATAAAGCACAAATAATGAATTCATCAACTAGATGGATGGACAAATGAGTCAGTCAATGTCATCCATCAGCTTATATGTCCTCTGCCACCTATAGTAACTGGTGGCAGTGTCATCGTTCTCATTGGGGTTCTTAGTGGGGTTAACCACCTCAGCAATGGGTGAACCAAAATGATCAAATGGGATTAGTAAATTCCATGCTAGTCGTGTAGGGGGTCCTATATAGTACAGAGTTAGAGATAATCAAGCTATAATTGTATGTCATCCAAACATTGATATGTCTCATGTGGGAGGCTAGATAGTGGCCTTATAGACTCATCAATAACCACAGATAAAGTAGTAAATCTAGACTTGGATAAATAAATACAGAATTAAATATGATTAAAATAAATAAATTATTTTATTTAAAACTTTTTCACATCTATAGATATGATAAATGATACATTAGGGAATATGGAATATAATGATAATATAAAAATTCAAACAACTATAAATATTATACAATAGGGGAAGGTTATATAAGGAAAAAACTAAACAGTGTAGGTCATATCATTGCTATCTAAATTAGTAGTTCCCTTCTAAAAAGTAGATATCTGAATATTCCTCGCCATGTATATCACAAGTATGGAAGCATGGGTAGGTTAATCGACCACTGTAGTGGGTTTCTCGGTCGTGGTAGTGGGAACATTCATGAAAGGTGGTGGGGAGGTTCTAATCTATATTGGGGTCAAACTTTTGTCATCTTTATCAATTATAGGAACCTTATATTTATTAGGAATGATATATCCTATTCCCTATCATTCCTTCTCCATGAAAAACTTATGTTGGGAGGCAGGGCTTGTGAGCTCTAGAGGTTGGCTAACCTGAGAGGGATATGGGATGGGCATGGATGATGAATCAAGGTCTATAAAGGGTGGTGTGTGGGTATATTTAGTAGATAGTTCTAGGGTGTGGTGGTGAAATTAGACCGATCATTAAAAAGGATTTTAAAGTGGAGGAAAATATGGAACTCGTTCTCTAGAATACACTAGAGAAGAGGTTAGATGTCGAATTAGATAGGTGGGGTAGGTTCAGATGGAGCATGGGGAAGTGGTGCAGTGGTTGTATGTTGTGGTGTAGATAAAGAATTATAAGAAGGTGGGGGTAAAGGTGGAATTTGGGGTTGTATCTTGGAGAGTAGGGCCAGGGGGAATGAGTGGTGGTAGGGGTTGCGGAATGCTAAGATGGAGCCTCAGTAGGATCATCCAAGTACTTAAGGGACCACTAATATCACCCATCAATCTTACTCATGACCCCATATTGTGGATTGTGGGAAGATTTATGGAATCCATCTTCTCAGAGAATAAATAAATTGAGTTTCATCGAAGATTCTAAGATGTTGGGTGAGGTGAGTGATGCAGTTTCCTCCCATCAAGATACCATGATCCCTCCTCACATGAGTCTCATAATAAATCATGAACTAGTGGGACATGTTTAAGTAATGTCCACCCATGGTTGAGTCTAGAATTAGAACCTCGATATGGATTATTCACCCATGATCAACTCCTATGGATAGTCATTCATTAATTAGATCCCTATGAAAAATCTATAAAAAAACATCCTGAAGTTGGGTTCTTTTCACCATACTAGGGTCATGAAAGATCTGGGGGTCCCATGTGATCAATACCAAGGTCTTGGTCACATATCTCTTGGCCGGATCTTGCTGCATGGTAGTGTAGGAAAGGGAACCAATGAAATAATTGGTGTAGATAATGAGTCTAGCAGTGAAATATCCCAAGGTGATCTCCAAAGTCCTTCCACAAAGGTGAAAGGTGAAATATGATATGTCAAACTCTAAAATGGACAAGAACTATAGGATAATCTATTGGTATGTATAATCATGTACCTAGGTGACATTGGAGAGGTGCATCTAACCCAGAATATCAAGGACCTCCTCATGCATGTGGATATGCTTGAGAACGACTAGGTCCAGAGTTTTGTGAGACCTCATTGGCTTGGACTAGATATGGAGAAAGAATATATGATGTTATGGGATAAAAAATAAAGGTATTTTTGTTTGTTAGGGTGTAGATAAGCACCTTAGGATATAATATATGAGGATTGAGACTCATCAGAAGTAGATATAGTGAAATAATCTATTGCAGATAGGGAGGGGTGGTAAATACAGGTGGCAGTAGAGGTTCCAACACTGGATGCTTGGGTGGTGGAGGATTATTAACTTTAGTCGGGTGTTTGATGGTTTTATTTCAATACATGGAAGATGGATGGATTCAAAAGGGTAGAGGAAGGTGGAGATAAATGGAGGTCTATGATGGAGGTTGAGAGGGGAGGAGGGATTAGTGGTGAGGGAGAGGGGAAGAGGGAGTGGCATTAGAGGGGGGGTCTCAAAGGATAGGAGGATGGGGGATGTGTTGTGAAACTAGAGTTCATGTATTTTAAATCCACCTCAAGGATTTCAAATCATGTATTTAATACACTACATGTAAATCTAGAGATTTTTATTTTCTTGATCCTTGATATTTTCATGTCTTGTTTTTTTTACATAACATGAATTTGATTTTTTGGACGTTAAAACTTTATATTTAAAAATTTAAAATTTCTGGAAGTATACCTCCAAACTATCTCCAGAATTAAGGAACCATCCTAAACTTGAATATAACCTGTTTAACTTATCAATGGTTTCCCCCCAGCTCACACTTCATTTTTTATCAAGAGATAGACATGATTTTATTCAGATGAGGTATACCTCATCAGAGGTTCGGTGTAATTACCATACTATGAACATTATATTCATTTTAATCAAAAGAATATGTCTCTTTATCATCCTCATTAGTCATATAATCATATCTATCATCATTAAGAAATATGGATTGACAATCAAGTGACTTTCCACTTTGCTTGGCGGCTTTCACTAAGTCAAAAACAAATTATTCTTTATCGACTCTAAATATCAAACTTCATTGGTTTACATAAATCAATTCCTTTTTAATGGAAACAAAAGGTCTCCCTAGAATAATGGGGACATTATCTTCTTATTCCATATCTGAGATAAGTAAATCATCATGAAAAATGAATTTACCAACTTTGAATAAGATATCCTTAAGTAGTCCTCAAGGGTACTTGACTGATCATCCATCTAATTGAAGATTTTCTCTTGTTGGATTCAAAAACTCAATCCCAAAATATCATAAGACAATCATGGGAATGAGATTGAAACTTTCACTAAGACCGTACAAGTATCTTCCAAAATTGCATGTCTCTGTAGTGCATTTAATAGAGAAACTTTTGGTGTCTGGCATTTTGGGTGGGAGCGCCCATGGAACAACTATGGAGAATTCTTTATTTATGGATATGACTCTTAATTCTTTAATTTTAATTTTTTTTAGATCAATTCCTTCAAAAACATAACATAATCAAACATCTGATAAATGACATCTACAAAGGGTATATTGATGTGTAATTTCTTAAACATATCTAGAAACTTTTAATATTTCCCCTCTCTTTTTCCTTATCTCATCCTCTTAGGAAAGGGTATAGGGTGACTGTAAGGTTTAGGTTCTAGATATTCATCTTCTTTTTTAGACTACTCTTGAACTGGAGATTTTTCAGTAGGCTATGGTTCCATATTTTTCTCCTGGCCATCTTTATATGTGTTATCATCATCATCCTTACTAATAATGGTCACAAGTTTCTCAGGTTCTTCAATATTCCTTTGTTAACCTAATCATGGATATTTAAAATAAATCTTTTTTTCTAAGGACCGCAACCTTATCCTCCTCCCTTGAATGTGTCTTGGTATGACCAGGAAATGTGCCCAGTAATTGATCTAATAAAGTCTTGGATATTTTCCCCACTTTATGCTCAATATTTTTCAGGGAATCCCTTTATTCATTTCAATTTCTTGGGTAGTCATCCTATTATATACATTCTATATTAATATAGTGATTAGGTTCTCATGATTGGATTGTGGATATGGGAGTTTTTTTTGCTACCTTGGAAGAGCTTACTGAAACCGTTGTTGTTGATATGGTGGAAATTATTGAGCTCTAGGGGGGAAAGGTTTTTTTTTAAATTTTTATTATGGTCGAGGAGATAGATTATATGGTGGGTACCAAAGTAATCCCTGATTGTTTTGTGGTTCTTGACCACCCCTCTATTGAAAGTAACCTTGGTTATGTTTTGTGACAATTGAGTCTGCTTTTATTGATAATAATGGTGTTGGTATTACTAGGTATGTTAAAACTATTCATTTTGTTGATTTTAATTTATGTAATTACAATATTATCTTTGAGGATCCTCTATAACTACTCTTCAATCCTAATAGGGGTGTAGGCCTCTACACTTTTTACATGCCAGTATTTCCATAACAAGGGAAGGATGGGAAGGTGTGTAGAAGGTAGTTGAATACTTTAAATATTCTTCATGAGGGATTTAACCTCATATACTATGTATGTATTCTCTTTAACCTAATGGATTCCATAAAAGGGATGTCCTCATTCACCCTGTCATAGACTAGAATTTTGAGAAAAAATTTCTAACAAAGATCTACCAACTTTGGGTATCTTAAGCATGAGAATGCCATCAATGGAGGAATCTATGACAGTGCATGTAGCTGAGTGGATTCCTTGATAAAAGCTTTGTAGTTGTATCCACACATAAATTCTATGATGTGGTAACTTATAGGTTATCTTATTAAAATGATCATAGGTTTCCCAAGATAACTCTCCAAATACCCGGTTGAAGTTATTTATTTGATTCATTAGATTCTAGGTTAGTATTAGTGGAAAGTGTTTATCCAGTAATTTATTTGATAAATCTTCCCAAGTTTTGATGGACTTGGGAGCTTGTATTTTAATCCAATCCTTGGATATATCATGTAATGATAAGGTAATGACACAAATGTTGATGGCTTCAGAGGATACACCTTGTTTGAGAAAGGTTTCATAGATTTCTATGAAATTTGAGATGTGTTAATAGGGATCTTCACTCTGAATTCCAGTAAATTTCCCCATATTCTAGATCCTATGTATGATTCTAGGTTTAATTTCAAAATAATGCATCATAATAGGAGGGTAAATAATTCTAGGTATAGTACCCCTAATGAAAAACATGTTTTAGTCCATGATGGTTCACTCCTGTAGTGTTGGTCACTCCCCCTGATGTTCAAGTGGAACATATTGGAGGTTTTGGGGGTTAGGTGGCATAAGGTTATTTCATTAATCAATGTTTTAAGGATGATGTTCAGATAGATATCTTTAGATCTTGGGAGTTAAATCAAGAGGATCTTGAGCATCAAGGATCAATGAGTGAGTCAGATGGACCTAATGCATGCACTCAGTTGAAGAAGATTGGATGCATGTACTAGCCTATGAGAAAAGATTGTAAAAATAAAGGGGGGAAAGGAAGGGGTGAGTTAATCATGGGTTTGTACTAAAGATTATTGTGCCTAATAAAATCTATCCTTGGAAACAGTTCCAAAAATTTAACATCCCACATGGAATCACTGATTAAGCATGGGCGTTGATCATATTATAATTTATATTTCCCAAACTACACTTATCTACCAAGGCATAACACAGTGGTAGTGTAGGGTCAAACCAGTAAGTATAGATGGTAGGTAGGAAACCAAATAGTAAGAACCTTGTAGAAATATTCCTCATGATCACTAATTTTATTTATTTTATTAATACAACATTGATTATGTTTAATTCAGATTAAAAAGAATGGATTAGGTCCAATTTTAGGTTTCAGGCAAAAGGGTAATCCTAAATCTGGCTTTGTACAATCCTATGGTCTAGGATATGAAGTAGTATAAAGGTCACCAATTGGTCATGGTCAATTAAATTTTATCTACCTAAGTTGTTACTATTGTTTGATCTAGAAATATTAAACAACCTAGCTGCAGTAATATTGGCATCACAGAAGAAAGTATCAAAAGCTATTGATCTTAGCTTAACCAACTCCAACTAGGTCATGGTACTTTGATTACTTCTCCTAGGATTAGAGTTATGAAAAATAATGCGATAAATAATTTTTTAAAACCTAGTTACTATCCATAGGGTTACCATGTGTTTATTTATAAATTTGTTACATTTAAATCCACCCTTACTCTTAACCCCTAACCCTAAGTTAATTATCCATGCATGACGGTGTTAAATGAAAGCAGGGAAATAGACATCATTCTCAACATAACAATTAAACAAATCAAATTAATTAAATCCACAATTTAAACCATATAAAATCAATCAAATACTATGTTGGATGAAGGAATAATGAAGTGATAATAAATTATTGATGTTTAACAACAATTGGAATTGTATTCGAATGTTTGAAACAATAACATGCAAAGAACAAGTCTTCAAACAGTAAGCCATAAAAATGGATTGATAAAATAGAAAAATGAAATCAAAATAACTCAATTTGAATTAAAGTGGAAAGGAAATGAATAATAAAGGAAAAAAGGGTTCTCCAACATCCCAACTCCTTTTACACATATAGGGTGAATTCATATTTATGAAGTTGAGCGGTATATATTGTGTACGTGTTTCACATCATGTAATATCTTTAAGTGGATTCTTCTGTGACACTTACAATATGTGTAAGTTGTAATGACCCAAACTTTGGAATAGTATTTTATACCCTAAAAATATATGGTTTATTATTTCATAATCAATAAAAGTATATAATTATAATTGAAATGAAACCATTGATTTTTTATCATTATACGACCATTGGTTAATATGACCGTTGGAAACAATAATAAATTTTAATGCTATAATTATTGTTTATAAATAGAAATGATAATGGATAATTAATGAAGAAAGAGGATTTGATGACCTCTACCAATATAATCTTTCCATACGAAGCCCATTTTTCAGAGATTGGGAAGGAGGTAGTGTCACTGGGCTTTGCTATGGACCAATTCCAAGCTGAGCTTCAACATGTTAAGCTTGAATGAAATCACCTATGGGAGAAGTTCAAGTTGATAGAAATCACCACTCGGTGAACGTTGTTTGAGCCGCCCTAAGATTCTATCACCATTGAAAACCTTACTATTAGGTACTATGTGGGTGTTATAAGACATTATGTATCTAGGCCTTAGTTACTTTTTTAATCCATTTTTATAAATAAAATTTTTATTTCTTATTATGGTAAAATAACAAATATTTTTGAATTTCAAATGTCAAAAATTATTCTAGGATGGATTTTTAGTATTTTTCAAAGAATTATCATATTATTGATGAATATTGAAAAAAATATTATTTTAAAAAAATTATAATTTAAATAATTGAAATTTTGATACGATTTTAAAAAAATTGACATATACGGTTGTGATCGTTAAGAAATTTAGAGTCTGATAAGATCAACTTATTTTTTGGTGAATATTAACTTATGAATAGTAATATTGCCCTTATGAATAGTAATATGACTAGTGGAATAGTAACTTTACCTAAGGAAGTATAAATATAATTTAGGCATCTTGAATGGTAATGTGATACAGTAGTATAAGTAAATAACTATTTTATAAATTATTAGTTAAGTATTAGTATTTTTTTTGAGTAAATAGTGATTTTATTAAAAATTAAATTTCTCATATTTAGAAAATTATTTTCATAAAATGGAGTTCATTCTTTAATTCAGAACATAAATATTAGGTGAGGGTGAATTTATGAGATTTTTATAAAATGTTTTGTTTTTTGGTGAATAGTAAAACTACATCTTTTGAGTTTTTGGTGTGTTTTAATACATCATTATGATGTAATATGTAATTTAAAATGTTCGTCAACACATGTGTATTAAAATATTACATGAGGTGTCCCAAGTGGAAAAAACCATGGGAAAATACCATGGTAAATCCCATTGTTTTGCAAATACCACTAATGAGGTGTCCTCAAAAATTAATAAAAATCTCCCTCTCTTTTACTATAAACACCAAGCCATTCCATCATTTTATTTCATTCAAAAATCATCCCCCTGTAAGATTTTATATTATTACCTCTCAAGGATTCTTACCAAGTTGTCCTCAGGTCCTCAAGATCTCAATCCTAGAGTTTTAGATGTTACTCTTCGAGGTGAGGGAATTCCCAACTTCTTTTTTCCTTTCAAGTTCTCTTTTAAGTGTTATGTTTTTCAAATTTCCATACCATGTTCTTGTTTAAATTTTATTCTGTACTTATAATTTATTATGATTATTTTATGAATGGGTGACCCTTTTAGCCTCTATTTTTAATGTTTTATAAAACAATACTTTATACGCGTTACACTACAGAATTTTCATCCCAAAATCTCTCTCTTTTTTCTCAAGAAATTCTTTAATTTTATTTATTTGAATAATAAAAACTATTAATTTTCTAGTGGTATTCATAAATATGTAAAAATAATTTAATTTATTTTTGGAATTTACATACATAAAACCCTTATTACCTTTATGTGGGTTATAAATGACATAATGGTCATGTTTTTTAAACACTTTTAAATCGACATGATTTTGATATGAAACCCATTTATTTTATTCTCTATGGGTTATTTATGAAATTTTTTATTATGATCTATGTAGATTACATGAAAATAAATACATATTAATGTTGTTCCCTTATATCTCTCTAATGCATTGTGTAAATAAATTAATCTCTAGAGATGAAAAGTTTTACGATACCATAGTGAATAACCTTGGTAATTTTTATGACACCTTGGGGATGGACCTTGGTGACATGATTATGAATGTATAAATTAAATTTTTTAGCCACATTTTAAAGTTAATATTATTATTATATGCCTCTTTATCATTATTTTTTTATATTCTTGATGTTCTAATATATATCGCTCAAGTTCACATGTAAACTATTTCTCTTTTTTCCCCTACTATTCCTTCTGCTCACCCTTTTCTTTGATGTATGTCTTTTTATTATGAGTTGAAGTAATTGAAATTAGGATGAAAAAATAAATAATCCTTTCTAGTGGATTAGAATAATTTTATATGTTTTCATGTATTATGTACTTTATTTCTAAGACACTAAACTTAAAAGAACCTCTGTTTGTAAAAATGTAGTAAAAAGTTATTTAATAAAAAGTTGGGATTCCATAGTTGGTATCAAAAGATTGATTAGTTATTTGTGTAAATTAGGATTTTAAAATCTTAGTAAGAACCTTAAAGAAAATATTAAATATTAGAAAGCATCCTGGTATTTTGGTGAAATATTAAGTAAATGGTTTTCGAACAAATAAACCCATGTCAGGATATGAACAAGTGGATGTAGCTCTAGAAAATATGTATCTAGGGGTAAAACCTGAAAATACCACTTTGAGCTAGACTCAAACGAGAACTAGTGCATGATAACGGGCCTTACTGCACTCCTGGTTTGACACTCCTGAGGGATATGTTTGGTTAATCATACTCTTTTTATGAATCATTATAAAGGATTTATAGAGAAATGTAATTGTTTTTAAAGAATAATATGTTTAATCATGAATCTTTAAGATATAAAAATACTATATAGTTAAAAGATTCATAAATGAAATAAGTTTCTCACTAAGGTTTTATTCTTTTAAAAAAATGATAGGAAATAGGAGGAACCGTGCAAATGGTGACCGCAATAGACCATGCACTGACAGCCCTCCTATGGAAGCCAGAATGGAAACATTCATGAGAATGATGAACCAACTGACTCAAGTTATGAGAAATAACTTAAAACAAGATGATCTATTGATTTCACTAAGAACAGAGCAAAAAAAATTGAGTCCTTTATGGGTTAATGACCATCGAACTTTATTGGATATACTGACCCATTGATTTGTGAACAGTTGACCAACTCTATCGAAATGATCTTTTCTGTACTTCATAGTTTTGAACAAGAAAAATTCACCCTATCTTATTATCATTTAAAGGGAGAATCTTATCACTGGTGGGAACTAATTAAAAACACAAGGCCAAGAGGGGAGATTGAATATAAGTAGTGGGAAGATTTTAGAGGTATCTTCTTCAATAAGTATTTCCCTTGTTTGATGAGAATGAAAATGGAGAAGGAACTTCTCGAGCTGAAGTAGAAGGAGATTGTATTTGTGGAAAGATACAACATGAACTTCACAAGGATTTCACATTACACCTATAGTTTTTTCATGTATCCTAATGGTAAGGTTGATATATTCTTTAATGGACTAAGACCTCATCTATGGAAGAATCTATCCAACCGAGAGTATGATAGCTATAAGGAGATTGTGAAGAGTGTTATTAAAGTAGAACTGGAGTTTGGTGAGACACAATGGTCTCACAAATCCAATGAAAAGAAGATATCAAAGGAGATAATATTTGGGAGGATCTTTGATCAGGAAAGAGGAGGAAATCAAGTGCAATTTCCCTCATATAATAATTGTGGGAAGAAACATTTGGGGAACTGCCTTCTCGGGAGCGGGAATTGCTACAAGTGTGGAATAGATGGTCTTATCACGCAGAATTGTTGTAGTGAGGTGAAGCCTCAACTTTCCAACACTAACTACACGGGGAAGGTGGTGGAGGCCCTACCTGAAGTCCAATGCTTCAAATGTGCAATGCTTAGACACATTACTAATCACAATCCAAATATGAGGGAAGAGGAGGGGAATCACCATAAACCTCAGCAAAGGCCAAGGGATCAAGGTCATTACTTTACTATTTCAAAAACTAGTGTTAAAGTTCTAAATGATATGGTGGAAGGTGCTATTTTTGTTCTCTCAAAGCTAGCAAGTACTTTTTTTTATTCTAGTTATATGCATTCCTTTATTTCCTCTGAGTTTTCAAATAATTTAGAATCAACCCCTACATTTCTAAAATTAAAGTTATCAATCAAGACTATATGTGAGATTTTCTAAGAATCATTAGTGTTTAGAAACTCTAGTATTTACTTTAGTGAGCATAATATTATCATAAATCTAGTATTTATTTTAATGTTGGAATTTGACATTATACTAGGAATGAATTTTCTCTCAAAGTATAATGCTAAGATCAAATGCATAAGAAAGGAAATCTCAGCAATCTTGAATGAGAAACCTAAAGTTATCTTCCAAGGAGATATTTCTGAACTAGATCTTTGTCTAGAAGCACCTCCTATAGCCTTATTTATTGATTTTATTGGTGAGTATGAAGAAGGAAATGAGAGAATAATGATAGACAATGTCCCCATAGTCCAATAATACATTGACGTATTTCTTGAGCAGTTGCCCATACCTCCCCCAGAAAGAGAGGTATATTTTTCCACTGAACTCGTACAAGGATCTCATCTGATATCAAAGACCCTGTATAGGATGGAAAATGTGTAGCTGGAGGAATTAAAGAAACAAATACAAGATCTTTTGGAGAAGGGTTTTATCTGACCGAGTGTGTCTCCTTGGGGATCCCTTGTTCTCTTCATGAAGAATAAGGATGGATCAATGCATCTATGAATTGATTATAGAGAACTGAATGACATCACAATGAAGAATAAATACCCTATTCCTAGAATTTATGACTTATTTGACCAACTTTTGGGGGATACATTCTTCTCCAAGATTTATCTTCTATATTGTTATCATCCATAGAGGGTGAAGAAAGAAGATATTCCAAAAAATGTCTTCTGATCAAGATATGGGCATTCTATGTTTTTTTTTATTACCTTAGTCTAGAATAATTCACCTATTATTTTTATATATTTGATGAATAATGTATTTAGAGACTACCTTGATAAATTTGTAATAGTTTTTATTGATGATATTCTGATATATTCTAAAATTTTTGAGGAGCATGAGGATCATCTAAGGGTTATTTTTCAAACTCTTTGGAAGGAAAGGTTTTTTGGAAAGTTCAACAAGTTATAGTTTTGGTTACAACAAGTTTTTTTCTTGGGGCACATTATAACCAATGAAGGAATCCTAGTTAACCCTATAAAGAAAAAGGTTGTAGAGGAGTGGATTCATTATACAACAGCAACTGAAATTCATAGTTTCCTTGGTTTAATAGGATATTACAGGAGGTTTTTACAAAAAAATTCATGACTTTCTAATCCATTAACCAAGTTAACTCAAAAAGGGGTTAAGTTCATCTAGAAAAAATAGCATGAGGAATGTTTACAATATTTGAAGATGAGATTGGTTACTATACATATGTTAACTCTACCCTCAATTGAAGAATTATTTCTTATATTTAGTGATGCATCTCTGAAACAGATTGGGTGCGTCCCCATGAAAAATGAAAAAGTCGTTGCTTATGCATGTAGATAATTGAAGCCTCAGGAGAAGAACTATCCTATGCATGATCTTGATCTGGTTGTGGTTGTTTTTACTCTGAATATATGGATGCACTATCTTTATGGGTAGAAATGTTATATATACAAAACCCATCAAAGTTTGAAGTACATTTTCACACAAAAGGAGTTGAACAAGAGACAGGGGAGATGATTGGAACTTATTAAAAACTATGATTGTTCAATTCATTATCACCCTAGAAGAGAAAACAAAGTTGTTGATGCATTAAGTAGGAAAGAACCTATTGTTATGGCAATGATGATAATTAAAGGATCTCCCTTGATCAAAGACCTAGTAAAACTACACATTCAAATTGTAAGGGAAGGAACATCATCAACCCTGTCCCAAATTATTTCTCAACCTTCATTACTATATAAGATCAAGAAATCTCAAAAATATTATCCTTTGTTATAGATATGTTTGAGGCTGTGAAGGATGAGAAGTTTCTCGAGTTCAATATTAATTAAGAAGGTGTACTAAAATTTTATGCAAGACTATGTGTTCCATCTATTCTAGAAATAAAGAAGGATTTAATGGAGGAATATAATATCTATACATTCTCTATACATCCTAGAAGCACTAAAACATATAGGGATCTTCGTGATCATTATTGGTGAGATAATATAAAAAGGGAGATTTCTAACTACACTACAAGGTTCCTAGTATGTCAGTAAGTGAATGTAGAGTGAAAAATTTCTAAAGGGGTATTAGAACCACTACCCATACTAGCATGGAAGTGGGACAATATCAGTATGAACTTTTCCACTAGTCTCTCAAGAAATTCCAAAGGGAAAATGCGATATGGGTTATAGTGGAACGTCTCACCATGATTTCCCATTTTGTATCTATTCAGGAATATTTCTCTCTTGATCAACTTGCAAAGATTTATGTGAAGGAAGTGGTAAGGTTTTATGGAGTTCCACTTTATATCATATATAATCATGATCCAAGGTTTACATAAAAATTATGGAGAAGTATTTAACATGATCTATGTACCAAATTGAATTTTAGTATGTCATATCACCCTAAAACTGGTGGAAAACCTGAAAGGACTATTCAAACACTTGATGACATTCTACTAACATGCTCAATGGAATTTAAAGGTATAGGGGATCAACATAACCTATTTGTTGAGTTATCTTACAATAATAGATTCCATTCAAGCATTCAAATGTCATCCTATGAAGCTCTCTCTATATGGAAAGTGATGTAGAACTCCTAATTTTTGGGATAAAGTTGGTGAGAGAAAGCTTCTCGGGCCTAATCTTATACAAGAGATGATAGAAAAGGTTCATGTCATCCAACAACACTTAAAGGATTCTCAAAGTCAGTAGAAGAGTTATGCTGACAACCGTCTAAGGGAGTTCAAGTTTGAGGTTGGTGATAGAGTATTTCTTTGAATTTCACCTTGGAAGAGATTCATGAGGTTAGCGAAGAAAGGGATGCTCATCCCTAGGTACATTGGCCCCTATCAAATCATTGACCAAGAAATTCCAGGATCCGGTCAAGTCAGTCCCAAAAAATTTATTAAGCAAAAGAAAAATGGAGTCAGGCAACAAAAGGGGTATTACAAAACTGAGAGTGAAAAACACCACACATATCCGCCTCCACCAGTGAAGAGCAATACTCAGGGATCGTGAACGACAATAACATATCCGCCGCCATGATTGCCTTCTTAGACAAAGCATCGGCCACCTGATTGACCTCCCGATAAGCATGCGAGACAATCAAGTTAATACGACTAACCTTATTGAGACATTCAACCCACTATGGAAGTATCCTCCAAGGCACATTCTGCGTCCTTGTTTGTAGGGATTGAACCACAAGTTGAGAATCTGATTCAATCCATATCATGTTCCAATTATATAAAACGACATACCTGATAGCATGAACAATCTCCCATAGTTCAGCTTCAAAATAAACATCATTTCCAGTGAAGTGATAGAAACATCCTTTCACAAAGCCATGGTACGTATGAAAAGCACCACCACACCCTGATGGGCCTGGTGCATCGGAATCAGCTCCATCCACATTCACTTTGAGCCATGGAATGATTGGAGGAATCCAACAGATATACCTGGTCATTTTAAGCTTCCGAGGCTTCCCAGAAACCCCAAGTAATCGCAAAATCTACAAGTCTGAAATAGTGTTACACATCACACTAGATTGGATCATCGAAGCAGCAAAAACCTCCATATTAATTACCATCATGCCAGCCCAAATGGGAACTTTACTGTCTTCAAATGCTGCAGAATTCCGAGCAGCCCAGATGGCTATAATCACAGCCACAGCAGCCACCAGAAGGAAATTCTACACCTGCTCACTGCAACAGAAAATGGATAGCCCTGCCAGTAGGTCCAGCACCGATAGACAATGCACCTGCAGCCCAAACAAGTCGCAAATATAATCCCACAACCTCGTGGCATATTCTCACTCCACAAACAGGTGTTGAACATCTTCCTCAGTGCGCACACATAAGTGACATGCAGATGTAAACATAAACCCAGACCGCTTAATTTGATCATGAGTGGGAACACGGTTCTTCCAAATTCTCCATATAAGAAAGAAGTGAGAGGGCCGAATGAAAGAGGAAATGTATTTCTTGAGCCATGAAGGTAGCCTACAAGAGCCCCCACAAGCCAGCTGATAGTGATCCTAACTGGTAAATTGTCCATTCCTATTATGCTTCCATATCAACATGTCACAGTCCATGAAAGCATAATCCTGAAATTCCATCTCCACCTAAGGAGGTATCATGCTGTCAAAGAGATGCTTGTTAGAAACAAAATCAGAAATAGAGAAATTCCCAGCACCAAAAAGAATATCCATAATTTCCTGAAGTGGCCTATCAAGCTAGTTCTTGGTCCAGCAATTGAGGATAGAGTCACGACAAACCAACCATTTTGTGTCATTCATAATTTACATGAAGGAGAATTTGAGTGCATCCCAAACAGATGTAGCAAGATAATATTTATAACCATTCATTAACCTACCTTTGAATCGGTTAACTAAAAAATCACCAGATTTATCTTTGGATATTAGACCCCAGGTGAACTTCCCAATGATTCCATCATTAAAATTCCTGAGGTCTTTGATCCCAAGACCCCCATGCTCAATAGGCTTGATGCACTCCTTCTAGGAAACAGTAATGAGCTTGCACTCATGAATTGACCCTATCCAAACAAAATTTCTGATCAAACATTAAAGCTCCTTAATGAGTCCCCTGGGCCACCGATAAAGAGAGAAGAAGTATACACATTTAGATGTTATCACTAACTTGACAAGACATATCCTCCCAGCCATTGACATCGCCTTCCCTTTCCTGCTAGCAAGCTGGTTGAGAACACCAGAATAAATCCCCTCCAAATACTACCTCTTCACCTTGCCCCAGAATAAGGGAACACCAAGGTATTGGAAGGGAAAATATCCTTTTTAACCCCAATAGATCTAGCAATCTTGTTCTGCTTCCCATTCGTGACACCATTTCCAAAAACAATGAAGGATTTCTCCCAGCTAATCGCTTGACCATCCACTTCCTCATAATGCTGAAAAAGAGCCTTAATAGAGGAAATATTCTTCCTAGAGGCTTGCCCAAACAATATAATGTCATCAGTATACAACAAATGAGATAGAGCAAATTCACTCATTCCAGCCAGAATGCTCTTGTACATACCCATGTGTGAAAGATTGTTAATACATCTGCTAAGATAGTCCTCAGCAATAGAAAAAAAAAGACAAGAGAGTGGGTCCCCCTGTCGCACACCTCTGATACATGGAAAGAAACCCCTAGGTGTACCATTAACCAAAATGTACAGCCTTGATGAGCAGAGAATATTGCTAATAAATTTGATGAAATCTTTGGAGAAACCATGTCTTTTAAGGACATCCAAAAGAAAACTCAATTTAAGTGTGTCTAAGGCCTTTGAAATGTAAACTTTCAAAGAAAAATTTCCTACTTTCACCTTCTTTCTCATGAGATTGACACTTTCCGAGGCAGTGAAAAGGCACTCCTGAATATTCCTTCCAGGAACAAAACCAAATTGATTATCAGTAATCATATCACAAACCACTCGACTCAGCCTGTTTATAAGGATCTTACTGATCAGATTAGGGATAGTATTTCCCAGAGCCACTGGCCTAAAGTCCTTTATGTCGAGAGCATTACCTTTCTTAGGTAAAATGGAAATAGAGAAAGATTTCATACTATATGGCAAGTAAGAATGAGTGAAAAAGTCACTGATAGCCAAAGTAAGATCATCCTACACAAAATCCCATAAAGACACAAAATATTTGTTCATAAACCCATTTCGACCAGGGGAACTGTCAACATTTAGTGAAAGAAGAGTTGTTCTAATTTCCTCCTTGAGAAGGGGAGTGACAAGAAGCTGGTTGTCATGATCCCCAATGCATGGGTTGATATTTCCCACCATTTTATGTATATTAACCTGTCCATTGTCAGAATACAGTCCCTTGAAATGTTTCACAACTGCCAAAGCAATCTCATTTTCAGAAGTGAATAATTGACCATTGATGCTAATTGCTTTATCCCTTGTCTATGATCTTTTCTCCTGATGCAGCCTATTGAAAAACTTAGAGTTCCTATCTACATCCCTTAACCATCCAACATTCAATTGATTACTAATCAACCTCTCCTGGATGGTTAGAAGATCATACAGTTTATTGTGAACCAAAATTTCCTCTCTAGTAGGGCTAGCCTACTGCTGATCACAATTCTGAGCAGATGAGAGAACTTCCTCAGCAGCCTTGATGTCAGAATAAATTTTCGAGAAAGACTTCCTGCTCTATTCCCTAAGACTATCCTTGAGAAATTTCAATTTCTGAGCAAACCTCTGGAGTGGAATTCCAAGTGGTTCAGTCCTCCACGCTTCTAACACCCTTTCCCTACATCCAGGTTCCATGATCCACCCATTATTAAACATAAAAGGCAGAGGACTTGACCTTGGATACTATGTGAAAATGTCTATCACAATCGGGTAATGATCTGAGTGATGTTTAGGGAGTTTAAATCCAGAGATCCCATTGGAAACATTATGATCACTCATATGAACAAAACATCTTCCAAGCTTGCTATCTTGCCTCCCACTCTAGGTATATCTACACCAGGTAAATTCAGCCTCAGCAATCGGGACTTCAACAAAATTACACTGATCAATGAAGATGGAGAAATTAGAAGCAGCAACCCTATTGAAATGTCCACCAGTTTATTACTTAGGCCTCAAAACTGTGTTAAAGTCTCCCACAGAAATCCATGGATGGTCCATTTGCCTAGAGGCCACATGAAGCTCCTCCCATAACTCCCTTCTCCTGATATAAGAATTGGAGGCACAAACAAATGACACTAAAAAATCATAATCATCAACACTGCAGGATAGCATAATACTCTGAGACTTATCCAAGCAGGAGGTAATACATATAGACTCATGCCAAATAACCCACAAATGATCCATCCCAATTTCATGCATGTCGTGTGCCATAAACTTGTATCCCATGGAGTCCCATTTAAAACCTTTCCAATTTTCAAAGAGTAACTTAGGTTCAGCAATTCCAACCAGCATAGGCTTATGGGCCATAATGTAATGTCAAAGGGCTCTGTCCGTTTGAGAGTTCCCCAGCCCTTGACAATTCTAGAAAAAGACCTTCATTGAGGATGGGTCTTACCCATTGTCTGGGGGCCACCCTGTGACACTAGAGGAATTTTTCCTTTTCCTTTCCTCCCCTTTCCCTTCTTCCCTAGACCCTGTAGGTTAGCGACAGCTCCAGGCTTGCTGATCAGATCCCCAACACCCTTCACAACAACAGTGGCAACATCCCCAGTGTCCCCAATGTGTTGAGGGTTCTGGACAGAGTCCCCTATGATGGAAGGATCATCTTCCCCATGTGTTTCAGCCACAATTTGTAAAGAGTCCTCAACTTGGTGAGGCACATTAACAGTGTCATCCCCTGTGATAGGTTTCACAGGAAGACTCACCACATCAGAATATGTTGCACTAGCAGGAATGGAAGTAACTGGATCAGTGGGTTGAGGCTCATCAACATCATCAGACCATAATATTCCATTCAAAGGTGTGAATTTATTGTGATCTTTTAGGTGGGACAAATCACTTCCCATTTGCGGTTTCCTCCTGGCAGCTTTAGAGGGAAAAGTCTGAATGAAGTTCCCCCCTGGATCAGACATAGAAAATATCTTAGCATTCCCACCACCGTCGGTAGGTATGACATCCACAACATACTGAAGTGTACCATGCGCCATAGAACCATCCTGTACAGCAGCCACATCACTGGACACCTGGGCTGCCATCATCGGCCCTTCCACATTAGATGTCACCACACCCTCCACTAGTTGAGGTGTGCTTTGAAAAACAGGAGTATCCTATGCAACTGACTCACCAAGGACAGCATCACTAGACGCCCCATCAGCCATCACAGGCCCTTCCACCATCCCTGTATCCCTAATCACAAAAGGTTCTTGTCCTTCATTAGGCTCAACAGGTTGGCCAGCATCAGCCCCTTCCTTCAAACTCTGGTCCAAGAGCACAGCTGAGACAGTCCCCACCCTCACCTTTGGATTGACCACAACCGTAGCCTAGGGGTCATGTGAGACTTTCTCCCTGCCTTTCCTCCTCATGCATGTGGCATCATCATGCCCCTTCAATTTACAAATACTACATTCCCTGTTCCTTTTTCATTCAACCATTAGATGGACAAATATCAAATAGCCCAAGCAGAATTTAGGCTTCCGTTCATATACAATGTACAACTTCATGCTATCATCCTGCGTCTCCAGAATAACCTCCTCCACAAGAGTGGCCGACATATCCACTTCCACCAAAACCCGAGCAAAGTGCCCAAACCTCGGGTTAATTGTCTGCTGATTCAGTCAAATAGTATTACCAACAGTAGATGCAATGTCCCATAGAATCCTTGGATGCCAATAGAACCAATTCAGCCTACATATCTGAATCCATATTTGAGAAAATGTGTTCCGAACATTCATGGGATCAAAGTTTCGATCCCACTCCTGAATGTTCAAAAAACCAGGCCGTAGCGGGATGGTGCCCTTGCTCCATGCCTTTATTTTATAGTCATCCGAAGGAAATACCACATGATAATACCCCTTACCCATTGCATTCATGGTCCAATCCTCAAAACCCACACCTCCGCAATCCTTTTAGTTAGATCATTGAACTTCCAGAGGCTCTCACCCCTAGGAATCAGGACACGGGCAATTATTGAGAACCGACACAAATTATCCCTCTCTTCAACCGCCTTCTGATCAGAATACACATGAGAAACATTCCCTTTCTTAATCACCCGCCCAATTGGAGGTTCATCAATGGAGAAAACAGGCCCAGAATCAACCCTCAGAACATCTGCAAAATTCTTCCCCAGGTTAATGGCCACTGGAGAAGCGGAATTAGGTACCCCAAAAGATGTCTTTGTAACCGATAACATCTCCTTATGGTCGATGAACTCTGAAAAGGAGCCTGAAAGATGATCCTCATTTTCAATTGCATTCGAACCAGCCACCAGAGGTTCCCCTAGATCCCCAGGTTTGGGGTTTTCGCTCACCTCCCCCATTGCTTCCATCCTCTATACATCCCATCTATCAAATCATTGATCGTGTAGAAGCAGTTTCCTATCATATTGAACTTATTTCAAATCTAGCATAAGTTAATGGTGTATTCCATGTATCCCTCTTGATAAATTACATAGTTGATCCTTCAAATTTACTCAATCCATAGGTGGTACAACTAGAACACAACCTCTCTTATGAGGAGCAGCCGGTGGAGATCTTGAATCATAGAGACAAGGTTCTATGCAACAAGACTACGCACCTTGTTAAAGTGTTGTGGGGGACCAAAAATATGAAGAAACCATGTGGTAGCTAGAGAGGACTATGAGGCAGAAGTACCCACACCTTTTCTCATCTAAGGGTATGAATCGAAATTTCTAGATTGAAATTTCTTAAGGGGGTAAGAATTTAATGACCTAAACTTTTGAATAATATTTTGTTTCCTGAAAATGTATGGTTTACATTGTCATAATCAATAAAACTATATGAGTATAATTGAAATGTAACCATATATTTTTCACCATTATATGATTGTTATTTAACATGACCATTGGAAACAATAATAAAATTTAATGTTATAATTATTGTTTATAAATAGAAATGATAATGGATAATTAATATAGAAAGAAGAGTCAATGGACTCTACCAGTAGAATCATTCCATATGAGGACCATTTGTCAGATATTGGGAAGGAGGTATCATCCCTGGGATTTTCTTTGAACCAATCCCAAGCTAAGTTTCAACATGTTAAGATTGAATGAAATCACCTACGGGAGAAGTTCAATTTGATATAAATCACCACTCGAGCAATGTTGTTCGAGCCACCACAAGATTTTATCACCATTTCACACCTTAATCTTAGGTTCTATGAAGGTGTTATAAGGATTTATGTATCAAGGCCTTATTTACTTTGTGTAATCCATTTTTATAAATAAATTTTTTATTTCTTATTATGGTAAAATAGCCATCATTTTTGAATTACACATGTCGAAATTAATCTAGGATGAATTTTTAGTATTTTTCTAATAAGTTTCATAGTATTGATAAATATTGAAAAAAGAGTATTTCAAAATATTTTTTATAATTTAAATAAATGAGTCTCTAAAATAATTTTCAAAAAACAGATATATACGGTTTTGATCAGTAAGAAATTTACAGTCTGATAAGATCAACTTAATTTTTGGTGAATAGTAAATTATGAATTGTAATATTACCCTTATGAATTGTAATATGACCAATGTAATAGTAACCTCACCTAAGGAAGTATAAATGTAATTTAGGAATATTGAATGGTAATGTGATATAATAGTATAAGTAAATAACTGTTTTATAAATTATTAGTTATGTATTAGAATTTTTTTTGAGTAAATAGTAATTTTACTTAAAATTTAAGTTTCTCATATTTATAAAATTATTTTCATAAAATAGAGTTCATTTTTGAATTCATAACATCTATATTTGTTTAGGGTTAATTTATGATATTTTTATAAAATGTTTTGTTTTTCGATGAATGGTAAAAATACAGTTTTTGAGTTTTCAATGTGTTTTATGACATCATAACGATTTAATATCTAATTTAAAATTATAGTCAACTCATATGGATTAAAATATTATATTAGGTGTCCCAAGTAGCCAAAACCATTTTCAAATACCATAGTCAAGACCATGGTTTTTCAAATACCACTGATGAGGTGTCCTCGGAAATTAATAAAAAAACTCCCTATTTTTTACTATAAATACTAATCCATTCCTTAATTTTATTTCATTTAAAAATCATCCCTCTTGAAGTTTTTATAGTATTACCTCCCAAGGAGTCATCCCAATTTTTCCTCAATCCCTCAAGTTCTTGATCCTAGAGTTTTATAAGTTACTCTTCAATGTAAGGGAATTCCCAACTTCTTTTTACTTTCAAATCCATTCTATTTGGTATGTATTTCAAATTTCCATACTATATTCTTATTTAAATTTTATTATGTCTGTCTACTGTATTATGAGTCTTTTATGAATGGTTGAACCATGTCCTCTCTCTTTTTAATTTTTTATAAAACTATGGTTTATACCCATTATGCTACAAAATTTTTATCTTAGAATATCTCTCTTTTTTCTCATGAAATTCTTTTATTTTGTTTATGTTAAAAGTCAAAGATCTTACTTTTATAGGGTTATTAATAAATATTTTAAAATGATTTATTCTATTATTTAATTGATATAAATAAAACTCTTATTCCCTTTCCATGGGTTATAAATGATATAATGGACATGTTTTTTAAACACTTTTAAATCCCCATGATTTTGATATAAAACCCATTTATTTTATTCTCTATAGGTTATTTATGAAATGTTTTATTGTGATATATGTGGATAAAATTAAAATAAATACATATTAATGGTTCTCCCTAATAGTTATCCAATGCATTGGGTAATAAATTAATCACTATAGATAACAAGTTTTATGATACCATGGTGGATAACCTTGGTAATTTTTATGACATCTTGGGGATGAACCATGGTTATATTCTAATGAATGTATAAATTAAATGTTGTATCCAAATTTTAAAGTAATTATTAAACTTATTATTATTATTATATTCCTATTTATGATTTTTTTATGATATTCTTCATGTTCTTATATATATCGCTCAATTTCACATGTAAATGGTTTCTCTTGTTTTTACCTTACTAGGCCTTCTGCTCACCCTTTCCTTTGATGTATGTCCCCAGGTTATGAGTTAGAGTAATTGTACATTGGATGAAAAGATGAAGAATCCTTTCAAGAGGATTATAATAATGTTATATGTTTTCATGTATTATGTACATTATTTCTAAGTCACTAAACTTTAAAGATCCTCTATTTTAAAAATGTAATGAAAAGTTATGTAATAAAAAGGAAGGATGACATATAAGTGATTTTCATGTCATGTATTTTAGAACCAAAAATATCTCTAAATATCTTGGAACTCACAGATTTTGAAACATCTAAAAACGTCTTTAAATCATCTAGACATGATCAAATTAGAAATTTATAGGAAACTTGAACCACACTAACTAAAATGGTGTAGTAAAGTGAATGTTTGAGGTCGATCCCATATAGAGCGGGGAACGTAGTAGATAAATTTGGACTAAAATTATGGTTGGCCTAATTTCAGTTTTATTTTATTAAACTAATGATGAAAATTAAAAAATTAAAATTGAGGAAGAATGATAGAAAAGAATGAAGAGATAGATTCCAGTTTCTATGGGTATTTTCTCTAATATTAATTCAACTTAATTTATTAAGAAATCATATCAAATAGCTACAAAATCATAAAAATATTTGAAATAAACATTTTTCATTTAATCAAAACTATCCTAGAATTTCAATCCTCATAGTCAAATGAATTAAAATAACTGGGACGCATTAAGTCCATGTTACGAATGCAGAAAAATAATAAAACCCAATGATCATGAATTAATTATCTTTTACAATGAAAGTTTTCATTCACCAATGGAAACACTTGTTCAATGATCTAAAGTTTAATGAAATAATAAATTATATCACATAAAAATCATAAGGAATAAAATTATTCTACATGTGAAGATAAATCCTGACATATAAGTATGAAACCACTTTAACCATAATCGCTCTCTCCAATGGACCTAGCCAACCATCATCAGATGATTTCCAATGATGAATAACCCCAAAAAATTAGAGATAAAATAGAATAAATATATAGAAAATAAAATAATATAATTAAACTATGAGTCATCCAATTATTATAGTAAAAAAAAAGAAAATAGTAAGTAAGAAAGAAAACCCTATCTAGTAAGGACTCCAGGTCGAAACCCTAGCAACGGCCTTCCGATGGTCAAACCTCTATGCCTTTAATGTACTTCTTTATCTCTTGGTTATAACGTATATATATAAACCATGAAGTCATCCTCTTATTCCACTAGGTCAAAGATATAATTTAATGGCCATTTTTTACAAAGGTGATATGCCCCCACTGAAGATATGTAAAAAATCACTATTTTTTAGTCTTCCTAAGTTTTTTACATCACAAAATGTTTAAACAACATGTAATGTATGGGGATGAATTCCTCATTAATTGCAATGGATTCATGACTTGTAAAAATTTTATGTTGTATAATTTTTACTCGATGTGAAATATTATGGTCTAAACTTTATACTACATTCATCACTTCACATCCTAAAAATTTTACATGACCTGAATATTTTACACATCGTGTGCATAATACATGATGTTAAACCTGTATTTTTAGAACTAAAACCTTAGTTTCACTATATTTATTCATTTTTGAGCCTTTATAACATCTCTTAGACATCTTAAATCATGTAAAGTCTTCTTTCAATGACAAAAATGATCTTCTTGACACCAATATTCAATCTCAAATTCATAATATTCTCATTTTTGGGCTGAGCCAGGAAGTAGATTAGTGTGAAGTTCCTTCATGTTCCTTAATTTACATGCTTTCCTTGATATTTTTTATCATGTCATTTATATCACAAGAATATAAAAAAACATTAATATTAGGCATGAACCTCATATTCAATTGATCAATATTCAATTAAAACACATTTAATATCACATGAATATATAGATTAAAAATAGAGATATCATATTTCACAGCTTGTATCTTCGGTGGGGTTTTGGTTTTGAACTTTGCACATTGTGTATGATTTGTTCATTAGGTATCTTCATTAGGTTCGAGATTCAAGTCTTTCATGATGTGTAAATTGGATTCACATCGTATACTTGGTTCAAATCTTGTAAATTGGATTCATGGACTAGCCTTAATCTAATAGGTTGTCATGACCCATCCCCCGAGGCTCGTGCTGTGACTACCCCAAACCTGCCTTCCATAGGCCAGGGGCTGGCGACTAGCACAAAAGTCAAAAATCCATAAAACTGGGAAGGCATTACCTTCATAAACTGAAAACACACACACAATAGAGTACGAGCTAAAATTAAACACTAAGTAAAGTTGAATACAAAAGAGTGCTGAAAAGTAAAGGGTCCATAAATACAAGCCCAACTAGAAAGTGCAAGTACAACTAAAAAACAAGTAGAACTGAAAAAGGAAAGTAGCTAATGAGTCATCCTCCGGGGTTCCTACCTGAAGGGTAGGTACAGATGGCTTCCTTAGAAATCTACATCTGTCAGTCTCCTCTGTGTACTGACTCTTCATAAGGTCCACCTCTGAGTATCGTCCAGTTCTACTACTCATCCTCAGTCATTGTTGATCGTCGTCTACATCCAACACAATGAGGTGTGGGAATAGCCCGTGCAGGGGTGAGTATAACAATACTTAGTAGGGACCCCGAGACCCTCAAGGTCTCACAAAATCCAACAAGGATAAACCAAAAAGTATGAAATCAATAGATAACCCCACTTAGGTATATGCCCATACAGATACCTAAGTTATCAAGTAATACATATCAATCACGAGGAAACACAAGAGTTACTAACTCAACTCACACAGGTATACAACTTTTGTAGAGAGATAGAGATGATCAGATGTAGCCACTGAATCATCAAAGCTGTCGGACCCACACAGGATCTAGGACCAGCGGTTAGAACTGTCAGACCCACACATGAACTAAGAACATTAGTCAGAGTTATCAGACCAACACATGATCCAGGAAAAGATATTTTTTTGGACTAACACATGATCCAGTAATAGAAGTCAGAATTTTCAGACCAATACATGATCCAGGAACAGTCAACAGTGCATAGCCAGCCTCAGGGTTTCCACTAGCATGCTTGATTCTGGGAGGGTCTTCTCCTCATGCCAAGATTCGATACATCAACTACCACATCGTCCCAAGGTGATGTATCCTGAAGATCCGCCTCGTCATAAGGATCCCAACACGATAGACGACGCATCAATCGGACACCCGGTCTGAGAGTTATTGGCATTTCCATTCAGAGGGTCCGGTTGGATTTTAGGTTCAATCCAACCCGACCATACCCCATCTGTCTCCAAACCTCACGTGGGGTATTCCAAAAGAACTGCCTCTCTCTAAGCTTTCCATCGCCATAGACGGTTCGTCAATCAGACACACATAACCCAAGTTATGGGTGAAAAGGTAAATTCAGGTTGAACGGGTTTGGGTCCAGTCCGGCCCAGTCAGACCGACCCGACCCAACCCGGGTCCGAACTGGGGTCCGACCCGATCCATGGATCTGACCTGTCCTGAGGAGGCATCCCTGCCCGCGAGGGCGGCCAGGCCCACGTTGGGTTCAGCCTGGCGGCCTGCGCTGGATCCGCCCTAGCTGCATCCAGGGGGGCGGCCGCACCCCCTGGATTCCTAATGTCTTAGTCGTTCGGGTGGGAAAGCAAACCAGCACCACAAGGTGTCTGTCCGCATCACGCAGGACCCGCTGGGTCCCGTTCCTCCCGGCTGGTTGACCAGCCAGCCGACTGCTCATGTGGCGTTGTTGCGCCGCGCCCCCTCTAGCAACCCAGCAGTTCGGGCTTCCGGTCTTTATCACGGCCGGGCTCGAGCCGGCCACTGTTGCACCACCATGGACAAGGGTCGCGCCCCGCTTCTTCTCCACCGCGTCGCGCGGTTGTGTCGCGCCTTCTCTGGCGACCCGATGGCTCGGGCCACCGGATTTCTTCGTGGTCGGCCTTGCATCGGCCGCCGCTGTACCACCACGGACTTTGGTCCATGGCCTTCTCCTCCGGTGTCATGATTGTGCCACCGCTTTCCATGCAGCCGATCATCCATTCCATCCTTCGGTGATCTTTCTGCGGGTCACCGGACGGGTTCTGGTGGCCTGATTCTCGTTCCGAAAGTTGTCGTGAACTCCTCGGGACGTCGCCTTCATTCTGCACCCTTTATTGTTGTGTAACGATCCTTTCGGACTCACATCGTGTTTATCATCAAATTCCACAAAAGGACGGAGGGGACGGGCCGTATTTGTTCGGCCCGCACCCTCCATGTTAGGGTGATAACATGTGTCTTGATTTATAATCCATGATGGAAAAATAAATAATATGCAACAACTATCCATGCATAAACCCCTACCTTGGATTCGTTGATCGTTGACGAAGTCGTGGAAAGCGAATGTCGATTCAATGTTGTTGGGAAAGAAGAAGCTGATGATGGCATCATTGGCATTCTTCAAGGACGGCACTTCCTCCCTTGTTCCGGTTGAAGATCAAAAGATGAGGATGTATGTCATTGGCGGATGTAGTGTTCTTCCTTGGGAGAATAAGTTTCTCCAAGCTCTTTCAACCCCTGTCCCAACTCCAGAATGGCCAATTTAAATTAAATAATGTTTTAACATTTTAATTTTAATTGCACCATTAAATGAAGAAGTGTTGGCATAAATTAATTAAAGGGGAGTTGAAGAGTTTCTCCACCTTAAATGGGGATTTACAAGGGGTTATAAGCCCGGGTGGTCCCCACCACATTTAACAAGAAGAAGAGTTTATACCTCGGGTGGTTCCCACCTCTATAACCTCTCAAGGGAGGTTAAAGTGTGGTGGTCCACACCCCCATCTCCCAACTTCCAAGAGGTGGTTTTAACCAACAAATAAAAATAAGTTTACACAACCTTATTTTTATTTAATTAAATTAAAACCCAAAAACTAACTTTTATTCTCAACCCACTCCCATCGAAGTGAAAGTATCCTTAAGTGATTACCAGCGCTGCGAGTTCAATGGTGCCCTTGGATTTAAATTCTGAGAACTGGTTCAAAAGTTATAAAAAACCCTCTCGTACGTTTACTAAAAGTACCTGAAAAAAACTTTAGAAATTTATTCTGGGCACATCGGGCCTCGGAATCATGCGCTGTTAGTTTTTGCGGACTCATAAAATTCTCATGTATTAAAAAAATTCCATGGGAATTTTCGGTCTTTACATTCTCCCCACCTCAGGGCTTTACGTCCCCGTAAGCTACAACTCGAACTAGGGGAACAAATGAGGGTACTGAGCACGTATTTGAGCCTCCCACTCCCATGTGATCTCCTGGAGGTTCCTGTGCCACCAGCGAACGTGCACCAGAGGTATTGACCATCCATGTAGGACCCACTCATGTCGATCCTCAATCTCCACTGGAACCTCCGTAAAAGTTTCCTCATCATCGAAGTCTGGCTCTCTATGGTCGATGATGTGGGAAGGGTCGTGCATGTATCTCCTCAGTTGGGATACGTGGAAGACGTCGTGCACCTGGTGCAACTGAGGTGGAAGAGCCAAGTAGTAAGCCACCTCTCCTACTCTGCTGAGGACATGGAAAGGTCAGATGAATCGTGGAGATAACTTTCCACCTCATCCAAATCTCCATATACTTTATCGAGGTGTGAACCGTAGAAAGACGTGGTCGCCATCCTTGAACTCCAGAGGCCTCCGTCTCCTGTCATCATACGACTTATGCCAACTATGTGCAGTCTTCATCCGCTCCTGGATGATCTTCACCTTCTTCTTGGTAGCTTGTACCATCTCTGGTCCCCCTAGTGCTGACTCCCCTGGGTCTATCCGGCATAGTGGTGATCTGCAAGGTTGACCATATAAGGCCTCAAATGGTTTCATCCTGATGGTGGAGTGATAGATATTGTTGTACACAAACTCCACAAAAGGAAAGTGATCCTCCCAGCTATGACCGAAGTCAAGGACAGAACCATGAATCATGTCCTCGAGGGTCTGAATAGTCCTCTCAGTCTGGCCCTCCGTCTGAGGATGGAAGGCGGTGCTCAAACATATCTGCATCCCAAAATTCTCCTGCAACCCCTTCCATAGAAATAAATTAAATCGTACTTCATGGTTAGAGATATTAGAAGAAGGTACTCCATGTATCCGCACAATCTCACACACATAGAGGCATCCTAATCTCTCTACTGAGCCCTGTTCTCTGATCGATATGAAGTGGGCCGACTTGGTGATTCGGTCAACGATCACCCAAATCGAGTCATGTCCCCTGGATGTACATGGAAGAACCATCACAAAGTCCAAGGATATCCCATCCTACTTCCACTCCGGGACCTCTAAAGGCTGGACCAAGCCTGCTGGTACCTAGTGCTCCGCCTTCACTTGCTGACAAGTGAGGCATTGAGAGACAAACTCTGCTATCGCTTTCTTCATTCTTGTCCACCAATGTTGTCATCAAAGGTCCTGGTACATCTTCTCCACTATTGGATGTTCCACTAGAGGGGATGTGTGGAACTCCCTCAACACTTCCTCCTGAAGTGACATTGGCACCATAGTGCGCCCTCTAAAGAGGATGACATGCTCCCCACCTTCAAAAAATCCATCAGGTGCATGTCCTGTGGATATCTCAGCATGTCGTGTCTCACAGTCAACATCCCCATGTTGTGCCTCCTTAACTCACTGAAGAAGTGGGGGTGTGACTATTAGAGACTATAGAAAGGTTGTTCCGTCTCTATCCACAAAGGATATCTGTAAATTAGTTAGCTGCTCTGTCACCTCACCTAGCAGTTGTATACCAAATCTCCTACTGAGTTCATCTACAACAATGTTCCCCTTTCCAGGGGTATAGAATATCTTGAATTCGTAGTTCTGGAGGAACTCTATCCATCACTGTTGTCTCAGGTTCAGGTCCTTCTGAGAGAAGATATACCTTATACTCTTGTGATCGGAGTACACGGTAAAACATTCTCCCATCAGATAGTGTCACCACATCTTCAAGGAAAAAACCACTGCTGCTAACTCAAGGTCATGGGTAACATAGTTCTACCCATGTTGTCTCAGCTGACAAGAACCATAAGTGATCACTGCTCTCTTATGAATCAGGACACACCCGAGTCTGGTCCCTGATGTGTCGCAGTAAACTACGTACCCTTCACCTTCCTCTGGAAGCCTCAAGATGGGGGCACTAGTCAGCCTCTACATCAGCTTCTGGAAGCTTTGTTGGCATCTCTCCAACCACACAAAGTGTTTTCCCTTCTTTTTCAAGGCTGATAGTGGTGCTGCAACTCTGGATAAGTCTGGTACGAATCTTCGGTAGTATCCATCCAAACCTAGGAAACTCCTCACCTCCGTCACACTCCTGGGTGGCTCCCAAGCAAGTACTTCTTCAATCTTCGTTGGATCCACTACAACTCCATCCTCCGAGATGACATAACCCAAGAAGTGAACATCTTGAATCCAAAACTGGCACTTCGAGAGCTTACCATAAAGTTGGTGCTCTCTGAGTGTGTCCAGTACTACCCACAAATGGTATGCATGCTCATCCTCAGTAGTTGAGTAGACTATAATGTCTTCAATGAAGACTACGACAAAGTGATCGAGGTAAGGCTAGAAGATCATGTTCATGAGTCCCATGAACACTTTTGGTACGTTGGTTATGACAAAGGGAATAAACAAGAACTCATAGTGGTCGTACCAACATCTGAAGTCCGTCTTCTGCGCATCCTCATCTCAAACTCTGAGCTGGTGATAGCCTGATCTGAGGTCTATCTTCGAGAACCATTGTGCTCTCTTCATTTGATCAAAGAGGTCATCAATCCTCAGGAGTGGTTACTTGTTCTTCACAGTCACCTAGTTCAGGTGACGGTAGTCTACACAAAGCCTCAAGATCCCATCCACCTTCTTAGTGAACAGAATCGGGGCTACCCAGGGAGAAACACTGGGCCGGATGAATCCTTTCCCCTGCAAGTCCTCCAGCTGTACCCGAAGCTCACGAAGCTCAGCGGGAGCCATCCGATATGCTAGAGTAGATATCGGTGTAGTCTTGGGGTACAGTTCAAGGTATAAGTCCAGCTATCTGCAAGGAGGTAGACCTGGTAAATCATCAGGAAAAACATCCACGTACTGGTCCACCACTACAAGATAGCTCAGACTTCCACATCAACTACTCCGAGGGTAAGACAGGAAAACTGATGAGTGATTGGCTGCACCCTCCTCCGAGTAAGTCTGTCCTGTGCTGCAAAGGTTCTCTTCTCGCCGGTGATTGTGAACCTGGTCCCATCCATGCAGAAACACCACACTTTTCACCTAATACAGTCGATCTGAGAAAAGAATGTAGATAACCATTCCATACCCAAGATAACGTCATAAGGCCTCGAAACCGCTATGAGGATATCTCAGCCAAAGATATAGCCTCCTAGATTAATATCACATGGTCGACACTAGTGTGTAATCATCGATTCTACTCCCATTGGAGTCTATAGCTATAAGGATCGAGCCAATAGCTCCGTCAGAATCTCCGAGCTCCGAACGAGGGTAGTGGAAATGAAAGAGTGACTGGAACTTATGTCTATAAGAACTGTAACTAAGGTGGAGTAGACACAGATCATACCTCAAATCATATCTAGAGGTCCATGGTCGTATGCTTCAGCTGCATGAAGCTGAGCTCTCACCTGTCCAACTACTCCCTGTGGTCAGGGTGGACCTCCTGGTGGTGGTGGCGGTAAAACCTCGAAATGTCATCCACTACAAGCTGCACAACCATCACCTATTCCACATTCGCCTGCTCCCTACGGACTGCCTTGATTGAATCTCTGCCTCTTCCTGGGAGGTCCCTCAACTCTCTGCTTATCATCTAAATGGTGGGTCGGACAGTCACGAGCCATGTGAGCCTGCCCGCCGCAGGTGTAACATTGTCCGCTCCTGGCATGACTGGCTCTGTCTTGTGTGGCCCGCACAACTGAAATCGTATCCTGAGGTCGTCCACCGGATGGCTGGGTCTACTTGGACCTCTGCGATATCTTCCTACTTCCATCTGCAAAATACTCCGCTACATGTCGACTAGTGGTGGGTCTCACTACTGGAGACTGGTCAGCAAGGAAACTCTCCACAAGGAGGGCTCTCTCTAACACTCCCACCTGAGTAGGGATGCTGAGTGAGATCATCGATGCTCTGATCTCCCGTCTAAGCCCCTACTCAAAGTTTCGGGCCCTGAAAAAAGGGGTCCCACACCATATTGGTGGAGTAGCACGAGAGGTCGGTGAACCTCATTGATTACTGTTCCACTGTCATGCCTCTTTGCTGCAGATGAAGTAGCTCCTGTATCTGCACCGCACAAAGGGTGGCTGGGAAAAACTCCCCGCAAAATAGGCTCTCGAAGTATGTCCGTAGTAGTGTCACCTAGTCATGCACCTGGAGCATCAGGCTCCCCCATCTGCCTACTACTTCCTGTAGGAGACTCGCGGAAAGAATAACCATAAGTTCAGCTAGTGTCCATACCAGTCTGAAAACTCTCACCACAGCCTCCATCCAATCCTCAGCTGCCTGCGGGTTCTTCTCACCCATGAACCTGAGTGGCCTCTGGAACTAGAACTAGTGCAATGCACTCAGGTGGTGTGCACTCTCTACTACTAAGGCTGGTGGCATCAGTGGCCCAACGGGTAGTGGTACCGCTGGTGCCTCCACTGTGATAGGACCCTGCACCAAGGCCTCATCACTCAGTGGGCTGTCATCTGATACAACTCTTAGAACCCTGGATGGTTGTCTGCATGGAGGCAACCCCTAAAGAAACAGGTGTGCCACAGTCAATAAGTTATACCTAGTGAGCTGACTCAAGATATCACAAAGAAAACTCTTGAAACACTCACACAATCAGTGTTTTCATGCACTAAGTCAAAAATCAATAGTCAGGGTCCTGGTGTATGGATACGTCAGCTGCCGCACCAACACTGGACTCTCTTAGCTAAAAACCACACTTTTTACCCTTAACACTATTTCTTCACAAAAAAGATCAGAGTCCCATGTTCTGTGGTAGAACTGACTCATCTGATACCAATTTGTCAGACCCATCCCCCGGGGCCCATTCCGTGACTACCCCATGCCCGCCTTCGATAGGCCAGGGGATGGCGACTAACACCAAAGGAGAAAATACCTAAAAATAGGAATGAATTTCCTTTATAAACTGAAAACACACATACAACAGAGTACGATCTAAAATTAAACACTAAGTAAAGCTGAATAAAAAAAGAGTGCTGAAAAGTTAAGGGGACAGAAATACTAGCCCAAATGGAAAGGGAAAGTAAAACTGAAAAACAAGTACAAATGAAAAAATAAAGAAGTTACTGACTCATCCTCCAGAGTTCCTACCTGAAGGGTTGGTACAGATGGCATCCTCATCACTCTACGTCCATCAGTCTCTTCCATGTACCGACTCGTTGTAAGGTCCATCTTCGAGTACTATCCAGTCCTTCTACTCAACCTCAGTCAGCGTTGTCTGTCATCTGCATCCAACACAATGAGGTGTGGGCATAGCCCGTGCAGGGGTGAGTATAACAATACTCAGTAGGGACCCCGAGACCCTCAAGGTCTCACAAAATTCAACAAGGATAAACCACAAAGGTTGAAATCAACAGATAACCCCAATTAGGTATATGCTCATACATATACCTAAGTTATCAAGTAATACATCTCAATCACAATGAAACACAAGATTTACTAACTCAGCTCACATAGGTATAAAAATTTTGCATAGAGATAGAGATGATCAGATGTAGCCACTGAATCATCTAAGTTGTCGGACCCACACAGGATCCAGGACCAGTGGTTAGAACTGTCAGACCCACACTGAATCCAGGAACAGTAGTCAGAGCTGTCAGACAAACACATGATCCAGGAAAATCTATTCTATCAGACCAACACATGATCTAGGAATAGAAGTTATAACTGCCGGACCCACATAAGATCCAGGAATAGTCATCAGAACGGTCGGACCAACACATGATCCAGGAACTGTCAATAGTGCACAGCCAACCTCAGGGTTTCCACTAGTATGCTTGATTCTGGGAGGGTCTGCTCCTCAATCCAAGAGTCAATACAAAAATTGCCACATTGTCCCAATTTGATGTTTCTAGAAGATATGTCTCTTCATAAGGATCCAAACATGATAGACATCGCGTCAATCGGACGCCCGGTCTGAGAGTTATTGGAATTTCCGTTCTGAGGGCCCGGTTGGATTTTAGGTTCAATCCAACCCGACTGTACCCCATCTGCATCCAAACCTCATGTGGGGTATCCCAAAATAACCATCTCTCTCCAAACTTTTTGTCACCGCAGATGGTTCGTCAATCAGACACTCGTAGCCCAAGTTATGGGTGAAAAGGTGAATTCAGGTCGAATGGGTATGGGTCCGGTCTGGCCTAGTCAGACCCACCCAGCCCGACTTGGGTTTGGACTAGGGTCTGACCCGGTCCACGGATCTGAACCGGCCCACAGAGGCGGCCCGACCCATGCTGGGTTCAGCCCGATGGCCCGCGCTCGGTCTACCATAGTCGTGTTTAGGGGGGAGGCCACGCCCCCTGGATCCTGAACTGCTTAACCATTCGGGTGGGAAAGCAAACTGGTGCCACATGGTGCTGGTCCGCATCACATGGGACCCGATGGGTCCCGCTCCTCCCGGCTGGCTGAGCGACCAGCCGACTCCCCACGCGGCGCCATTGCGCCGCGCCCCCTCCAGTGACCTAGCGGCTCGGGTTGCCGGTCTTCATCACGTCCAGGCTCGATCCGACCATTGTTTCACTGCCACAGCCAAGGTCTGTGGCCCGCTTCTTCTCCACCATGCAGCGCGGTTGCGCTGCGCCTTCTCTGGCGACCCGACGGCACAGGCCGTCGACTTTCTTCACGGTCGGCCTTGTGATGGCCGCCGCTGCACTGCCGTGTCTAGTTGGTTGCGACCTTCTCCTCTAGTGGCGCGATTGGGCCACCACTGTCCATGCGGTCGATCGTCTGTTCCATCCATCAGTGATCTTTCCACGGGTCGCCTGATAGGTTCCTGAGGCTGGATTCTCATTCCGTAAGTTATCGTAAACTCCTAGGGATGTCGCCTTCGTTCCACACCCTTTGTTGATGTGTAACTATCATTCCGGACTCACTCCATTTTTATTATCAAATTCCACAAAAAGACGGAAGGGATGGACCATGTTTGTTCGGCCGGCACCCTCTGCATTAGGGTGATAAAATGAATCTTGAATTATAATCCACGATGGAAAAATAGAGAATATGGAACAACTATCCAAGCATGAACCCCTACCTCAGATTCGTTGATCATTAACGAAGTCTCGAAAAGAGAATGTCGATTCGATGTTGTCGAGAAAGAAGAAGCTGAGGATGGCGTCGTCAGTGTTCTTCAAGGACGGCACTTCCTTCCTTGTTCTGGTTAAAGATCAAAAGATGAGGATGTACATCGTTGGCGGATGTAGTGTTCTTCGTTGGGAGAATAAGTTTCTCCAAGCTCTTCCAACCCCTCTCCCAACTCTGGAATGGCCAATTTAAATTAAATAATGTTTTAACATTTTAATTTGAATTTCACCATTCAATGAAGAAGTGTTTTCATAAATTAATTAAAGGGAAGTTAAAGAGTTTCTCCACCTTTAATGGAGAGTTCCAAGGGGTTATAAGCTCGGGTGGTCCCCACAAAAATTAACAAGAAGAGGAGTTTAGACCTTACGTGGATCCCACCTCTATAACCTCTCAAGAGAGGTTAAAGTGTTGTGGTCCCCACCCCCATCTCCCAACTTCCAAGAGGTGGTTTTAACCACCAAATAAAAATAAGTTTACACAACCTTATTTTTATTTAATTCAATTAAAACTCAAAAACTAACTTTTATTCTCAACCCACTACCATCGAAGTGAAAGTCTCCTTAAGCGATTACCAGCACTATTTATTCAACGGTGCCCTCAGATTTCAATTCCGAGCACCGGTTCAAAAGTTATAAAAACTCACTCGTACGTTTACAGAATGTACCTGAACAAAACTTCATAAATTGATTCCGGGCACATCGGGCCTCGGAATCACGCGCCGTCAGTTTTTGCGGACTCATAAAATTCCCATGTATTAAAAAAAATTCCACAGGAATTCTTGTTCTTTACATAGGTGCTCTTCTCAAGTAAGACACATCATTTACTTCAGATTCATGATGTTTAATGTCTAAATTTGATATTTCCTAGCATGCCCTCCTTTGATACATGAGTTCACATTCTCTGCAAAAACAACCCAAAACTCAGTGTAATATCAAATAAAGAATGATTAAATATTAAATAATTATATCCGAAAGATATATATGAATTAGGATTAACAATAAAGTTATTTCTTGGGTAATAAATTTTTTATTTTTACCCCAAAGTTTATTTTGGAAAGGAAATTTTTTTTATAAGTATTCATGGACTAACAATTTATTTTTTTCTTTTTATGTCCCTTTTTAAGATTTTTTCTCATCCCACATTTTAAAAATATTTTTTGGATGGCTTAAGGATGGGTAAAGAAAAGTAATGAGTCATGTTGAAAGTCGTGAATATTTTTCATGAAAGGAAATCATTTTTTACTTTAAAATTTTTATATTTTAAGAAAAATGGATACCGAGTTGAAGTGTTCTCTTTGTAATATAAGGGATTATTATGTAAGAGTTATGACATAACTCTCCAAAACACTAAATGGAAAAGATATTTTGGAATCAGAGAAAATGAAATCTATTTTAAAGACACTATATTAAGTAATTTTTAAGCCTGGGTCCTTATATATGGTATCAAAGCAGGGTTTAAATAAATTTAGAGGTTAAAATGTTATTTGAGAATAATTTAAATGTCTTGTATAATCACAATGGTAAGTATATTAGGGAGAATTGTAGTTATTTTGGAAGAGTTGAAGATAACTTGGTAAATGGTAACTTAGTTTTATCCATCTCATAAGATGGTTTATTATGATTTTATTGATATACTCACATTGGACCTTTTTTTGTAAATGGTTAGACTTAGTAGGAACCAAAGTAATAATGGATGTGAAAGAAAATTTGGTTGTTTTATGAATAGGCTACCAAATGGAATAAAAGCTATAATGAAAACTCTTATGGTTATTATTAACCAAATATAACAAGTTATGATAATAACTTGAACCTAGGTTAATTTTACATCACATAAAATAAGATATAAATGAAGATCTGTGTAATTCCTTATGACAAAGATCGTATATTTAAAATATTCACTGACCTATGTGTCATGAATGTGGGTAGAATCAACTGGGAAAGTGTATTAAGAGAATAAGAAGATGTTTTTAAAGATGTAAAGGAGGGGATAAGGCAATAATATTCCATGTAAAAAGGAATAATTTAGTTATTGACATTTAAGGAAATAAAATTTTTCTCGAGGTATCAATTGAATGTTTTAAATGTGGGGAGTATGGGAAATTATAAAAATTGTTGTCCTAGGGGTAAAGTTCAAGAATGATATCATCAAGAACACACATATTAATGTTTTTCAATTTATAATGTAATAATTATTAAATATGAGGAAACTATAAATGAAATGTGAAAGTTATTGATTATATCGTGACCTAGGTTTCAATATTATCAAATCTTAGGACATTACTCTTTTTTGGTAAGAAAGAAGTATTAAGGAATAAGATGGAAAGTAATGGTTAATGTATTATGAAAAATGTTTAATTATTAAGGTTTCTTCTTATAGGGATTCAAGAGTTTTAATATTGTGGTATATTTAAGTTTGATCATAAGTTCATAGGCTTAGATACCCCTTTTTTAGGTTTTATGAAATAGTAGTACTTTGGAGACATTTATTTAATTTTGGTAGATTTTTGAGGTATATGTAACCCCTATGTTTAACATGGGAAAATGTTATTTGAGGAAGAATTCATTTTAATTTTGTGGACATAAGTTTAAATATATTGATAACCTTTAGGGTTTATTTGATCATTGATGATTAAGGTTATATTTTTTGGGAACCTTATATGATTAAGTTAAACATAAAATTATGGGATTTTATTTGAGGATTAAAAGGTTTAATTATATTTTGGATGAATATATAATTTTTATGTGGCATTATCTTGGAGATTATGGAAATTTCCTTTTTGGTATAAGACATTAAGAGTGATTTCTGTTATTTGTAGATAAATGTTAAATTTATCTTGTAATAAAATGTGATCAAAGACTTCTAATATTTGGGATTCAATGTTAGCCTGAAATATTTTGATGAATTATAAGGTTATTATTTATTGAATGATCAAAGTCAATATTTGGGTGTTATTGTTGAGGATTTAGTGAATATTGTTGTATATCTTCATATGAAGGTTTTTTTTGGAAATTATCGTACATTTGTATAACAATTTTTTTTGTTAATGTAAAAATATAAGTGGAATAATTTTTTATCATTTTATGGAATTATTTGATCTATTAAAAGTTTATTTTAGTGCTTTTGAAATGAAAACATTATTTTAATACTCATCGTTTAGAGAAAGATATGAGATTTTGGTATAAATTGATCAAAGGATAGAATTTAACTTGTAAAGTAAGTATATTTCCTTATGATTTTAGTATATATGATAAAGGAATTCCTAAACTCTAGGAAAAAGATATTGAAATAAAAATCTTATCCATTTAATTTTCTTTCCAAGAAATCAATAGGCTTGTAACTCATCACAGTTTTACATTTTTTTATGGTTAACTTTATCATGATCATGTTCTCCATCACTCTATATCAGTCTTTGAGAAATATTTTTCTCTTATATTCCATGTTTTCACTTCTCATCAGTGTTTTCCTATATGGAAACCTAGTTATCTATTATTCTAGATTACCTTCATGCTTCCCTTTTCTCTTTTTCAGGTATAAGTCTTATTAATCCTTTTTGTGATGTGGGATTTCAAAAAAGTTATTTAGAAAAAAAAATATCTAGGTTCTGATCCCAATTTAAAATTGTGAGGATACAATTTATAAAATTTGGTAGAATTTAATATCCTGGGATTTTAAAATACGAACATTATCTGAGATAATGTGTACACCACACAAAACCAAGCTTAAATGAACTGTGAAATACTACTATTTAAATAATATTGTTATAACCTAGTCATCAAATTGGTGGGTATGAATAGGATTAACTAATTTTTGAAATATATATAAAAATATTCTAATCAATTCAAATTTATTGATTAATTCTTAAGAAATAATCACTCAAAGTTTTATTAAAACCATTTTATTCTTCGAAGTTGTGTTTTAATCAAAATGGTTTTTGACTGCTTTTGTGAGAGAATAATATAATAAATTTCTGAAATTTTTAGAAATTATATTTTATAAAATTAATTTCATTTTTTAAATCAGAATAGAAAAATTATACTATGGTGAAATTTTGATATTTTTTTGAAAAGGTCGATTTTTTATTAATATTGAAATATACTAATTTTATTGAAAACTGTGTTTTATATTAAAGTATTTTTAATGTAAAATTATATTTTTTGATTAGTTTTAAAATTTAATTAGTTCATTTTTATTTTTAATAATCAAATTATAGATTTTTAAATGAATTTTTTACATGAATTTAGTATAAAGACATTTTGTACTCAAAAAGGGATTTTTTTTAAAAAAAAATTTCATTTCCTCTTTCTAGTTTAATTTTAAATTAAATTATTCCTGTTATGTTTTTTGAATTTTGAAAAATTGATTCCATATTTGGAATCATTTTTTCAAAATTTATTAAATATGTACCTTTTATTTTGGGTTAATATGAATAGCAACCTTAGTAATTTTTGTTACCACGATAAAGGATAAATTGGGTAATTAAAGTTAAAAATTAAATTATAATGACTATAAAATGACCCTAACACTTTCCTTAGTTTAATTTTGTTATTAAATTTCATATATAATCATCCAATATTTGGTTATATGAAATTTTTTTCCCATTTGTATGTGATTATAATCATTTATATTTTCTTTAAGGGAAATCCAATAATGTCACACTCTTATTTTTAATAACTATAATATTTTTAAAATATGGATAACAAGACCCTTTTTTAGTTAAAAATATTATTTTTTAATATAATTAATTTATATTCATCATGATAATTTATTTTTAATTTTTAGTGAATAAATAATTACCTTAAATGTTTACACACCGCTAATGTAGTAATTATTCAATTAATGGAAAAATAAAATAAATGATATTAAAAATATTAAAAGTAATATAATTTGAAATAATTGATATTATCCAAAAAATATATATAATTATAAAATTTTAGGGATATGTTAATTTATTATATTATAATTCCTTGGTTGTATTGATGTTATAAAAAATCAAAGTAAATGAATTGTTCTTAAATTGAAATTATTGATATTTTATGAAAATAATATTTTATTAAATGATATAAAATTCATGAAAATATTATATTTATAAAAATTAATTTTATATAGGTTATAAAATCAAAAATGGTCCATTTATGTGTTATTTTTTATTTTATATAACATTATTAACCCTTAAACCGTAGAAAATTTTAATATTGTAATAATTGTCAAAAGGATTAATAATGGGTTAAAATAATATGATAAGGGTAAAAATGTGATAAAAACTTGTATAATTTTTATTGGATGAGAAATTTTTGATCCATAATCATCCTATATTTTAAATAAATTATTTTTTCCCATTTAGAATTGAAAAATAATTTATATTAATTTAATATTTTGATAAATTTAAAGAGTGGTCATCCCCTATCTTATAAAAAAATATTCTTCCCTTTACTTTACACTTTATAACCCATTTTGTTTGGAAAATATCAGCTAATATACCTTCTTAATATCCCTAAACTCATTCTAGGAGTGTTTTTTTAGCTAGAATACCAACCCTAGAGGGACTATAGTGTTGATCAAAGGAGACTTTCCAAATAAGAGGTATAGTTTTTAACCACATGTTTTTGTTTTATTTATTTTTCCACCTAATTTAAATATATTTCAACCATGATGAGATAATAATAACAGTATCTAACATAAATTGAGATTTTATTATTCTAATTACATAACCTATATCCATCTCTAACCTCTATCAAATGGAAATGTAATCCATCATTCATGTGTATAGTGGACTACCGCCTCATGGACTCATGTACTTTTTTTCCATAACCATCTCTCATATCTGTTTATAATGATGGATTAAATTTTTTATATTCATGAAATATTTATCATTATTTAAAGTTAATATAACGCATATTTTATTACCTTTCCATAAATAGTAGAGTGATAATTTTGTTCATGCATACGTGTGGATTAGCACCTACCATTTCACATGGATGATACACATATATAAGTATAAGTAAAGAAATAAAATTATATTTATGATATTATGATCATTATATAAAAAATTATACTTATCTTCTTTCTATAAAGATCATTGATAAATGGAAATGTTACTCATGTGTATATATGGCATACCGTCTCCATGATTATAATGTATTTTATTTTTCATAACCATATTTCATGATCTATTTTAAAAGTATAAATGATGTAAAAAATGATAATTATTTCAGGATTATTATTATTAAGAGATGGAATAATGACCTCTTTTACCATTATCATCTTTCCAAAGTAATTTTGAACTTATGACCAAATATCATCAAAAAATATAATGTGATCTTAAATTATTAAGTAATTTTCATAACATGGTAATAAGTGAGGAAAAATAAATAAAAAACATGCAATTGGTTATCAATAAAGTTAGAAATTAATGTATGTTTATTACATGATGATTCAGACTTAAGGAAATAGACTTTTTTTAAAAATTATCATTTAATGTTTCCCTTAAAACACAATTTTATATTTCATGTATATATTTTTAAAATTATTTTTTAGATGTAATTATATAGATATAAAATAATTATAAAAAAAATTATGTCACTTTTTACTTTCTTTCAAAGGTTTTAAAAAGGAATATTTTTACAAAATGTTTTGACTTTCTTCACAAAAAAACAAAAGTAATATTCTATTTTAAAGTATACGATGAAAACAACTTTTCTTTCCATTATAGTTGTTATTTTATATTTGGGTTCCTTTACAATATTTCATGTTTTTTTCAAATAAAATACCCCTTTCTCTTTATTTTGGTAATTTTATTTTTGAAAATTTAGTTTTAAAGAAATGGGATATATCAATATCCAAAATTTATTTCTTATGGGTGAAAAGTGTGTTTTTATATTGCAAGATTGTGTTTATTGTATTATAGTTCTTGAAATTTTTTTATGAGTATGATTAGTTATATTACAAACCAAAGGTAGGTGAGCCCATTATATATCTCCAATAAATTGGGTAAAGGGATAGACTTAACCAATTAGGTTTCTCCTAAGATATTATGGGAATATAATACGATGGTTATTACAAATATAATCAAGATGGTTATTTGAATTGTAACTATGATGGTTACTCCAATTATAATCATGATGGTTATTCTATGTATAGGTACTAATATTATTAAAATGATACATTATGTTACCTATATTATTTATTTATTCTTGATGTGAATTTTTATAGAAATATTTTGGATTAAAAAGGTAGATGAAAGTATATTATACTTTATAAGGTTGAAGTATGCCTAATGGAAAATTGGCAAATTAAGTCATGGTACAACCAGAAAAAAATGAAGTGATATAATTTGACATAGTTATAATAAAAAAACATAATGTAGGATTCTGAATAGGATGTGATGGATCTATGGGTTTTACTAGATCAACAGCCTTTGAATGAAGTGTTTGTTACAATACATGCTCTGGGTGGTCTTTATGCACTGGAGTGGAAGCTAAAGGAAAAGACTCATTATATGTTGGATGGATGGTATTAAATAGGGGTGGAATATACAAGGCAGAATATGGGTAGTATGTTGGGGGATACATCAATAGATATGGATATGGTAAAGGTGGTAACATCCATGGAGGCAGCGTAGACATGGTATGGGAAGAAGAGGATAAATGACATGGTGGAGGCATGAGTGGGAACATCCCTAGAGTCTCAAGTATAGGATGAAAAGGTGTGGTATATGGGGTTTCTATTGGTGGGTCTGTTGGGAATGGGTATGACGGGTGCTCCATCTAGGTCTTGGAGCATCCCCACTCGGACCCATGCTAGTAGAAGGAGGAAAATTTGAGTCATAAAATGAAATATTTTGTTCAATGCTAATTGGGGTGCTAATGGTGTAAATTTCATTCCCAACTTCATGAAAAATATGTCTTGGTATTACTTCATAAATGACATCATAATCAGGTCTCATATGATCTTTCACATAAAACACTTATTTTTCTATTGATTCCAAAATGTTTGGTTCATCGGTATGTAAAAAATGACTCATGTTAATAATTATGAATCTACATTCATCAATAAATATACCATTTCATGTCATTGAATCAAACCATTTACATTTTATTATAGTGAATTGACCTTTAGAATAGAAATCTAATAATAATATTTTTTCAACAAGTCCATAATAATACACATCTTCATATCAAGGTTTATTATCCGATAGACTGGCATAACAATCTATTTCATTAGTTAACATAACACCATCATGTTGTGTTCTCATTTTCACCATGTGATCAGTTTTAAAAAAAATTATACCCATTGATTATTAAATATTTGCATTCATGAACCAAAGAATTGGGACCAAAATACAATTCTCTTAATTATTGAGAAATGGAGTCAATAGTTAAACTTAATACCTAAAATATATATTAATAATAAAATTAAATTGATTTTTATATTTTTAAGATAATTAATGTAATGTTCATACCTTAGAATTAAACCAAGCAAGAAACTCTAGGTTATGAAAAGCCTCTCTCCTTCTCAAAGGAAAATGTCAATGAACTATACTTATAATTATTTTTGTTCAATACATAAAATGATAATAAAATTATAGGTTATATGTGAAATTCCATAATATGAGATAATATAGAAATATCAAAATTACTTACCTGATATGGTCATCGAACAAATCACTGTTAAACAAGACTGTATGATGTTCCATATCTCACTCTTCAAGGCTCAATGCAGAGAATGTATAATACCCAACAATTACTCCTATTTGGAAAAGATATGTAAATAATGGATCAATTTCCTCATACTACTCATATTCATTTCTCATTTTCTGGTTATTTCTTATGATCACATTAGAAAAATACATTGAACAAAAATCCATACATTGTTGATCCAAATAACCTATCACAATCAAACCTTCAAGATAATTCTTATTTTGGAGATATTATTTCATTATGAACATATTTATTTTATTAGGATACATCCACCCAAAATAAACTAGTCCCACAAAAAGTGTTTCAGTTGGGAGATGGACTGTTAAATACAGTATGAAAGTTAAAAATGATCGAGGAACAAAAATTCCATCACACACAAAATTAATGTCATGTCCTACTATATTTTTATCAAGAATGAAATCAACAAAATTTTAGTACAAAGGTATCTAAAAATGGTACAATAGAATCACTATCACCCTTACATTATTGGATAGAAAATGTCAAATTTCTATTGGAATCAATTCAAGAAGAAGGATGTGATAATCATGAGTTTTTAGGGTTTTTAGTTTCAAATCCATTTTTTAATCGTTTAGATATGTTTCTAGAATATCCATCAAGAGCCTTTATTTTCTCCAATATTGTTATAAATTGATCTTTCTCTGATAGTGACATCACATAAGAAGCACAAGGAAATTTCCATTTATTTTCACAGATACACAAAAGATGCAGTTTGGGTCGAATACCCCAGTCCAAAAAGTCCCAACGAGATCATAAGTCATATTTGGTCCTCTCCTTGATATTTATAAGAATTGAAAGTAACATTTCACCAATATTTTTCTCAATGTGCATTACCTCTAATTAATGATGTATCAAATTGGTATACCAATATGGAAACTCAAAAAAGATACTTCTATTTTCCAATTTTAAGTGTCTTGAGTGTCAACATTATTTTTATCTTTAGAATTTAGCTACCCATTCCCTAATGAATAACTAAAATCATTCAATTCATTAAGTAAATCACTACCATACATATGATTAGATGGTTGTTCAGTGTCAATGGTATTATCAAACCTCTAAATATTCATCCAATATTGATGATTCAATGGAAATAATCATCTATGCCCCATGAAACTAAAACTATGACGATATTTAATCCTTCTCGATCGTGTATTATTTATACATATAGAACATGATATTTTCCTCTTTATTCTATAACCATACATCATTACATAAACAGGGAAATTATTTATAGTCCATATAAGGGTAGCACGTATATTAAATATATTTTCTTGATGAAGCATTGAATGTTTTCACACTCATATCCCAAATTTTCTTCAAATCACTTATTAAAGGATATAGGTAGACGTCTATATAATTGTTGGGATCAGAAGGTCCATATATTAGTATACTCAAGAAAGTGAAAGTTTTTTTAATACACATCCAAATAAGAAGATTATAAACATGAATAAAAATTGTTCATATGTAGTGAGTAGTAAGAATCTGACCAAACATATTAAAACCATCATAGGATAGACCCAACCTGACATTACACACCTCAGCTACAAAATTAGGATGTTGTTCATCAAATACCCACCATGATAATACATCTTTAGGATTAACCAACACATCATTACCTTTAATTATCTCAGCATCATGCCATCACATATAGTCTGATATTTCTATAGATATGAATATATTTTGAAGTCTAGGAATCAATAGAAAGTTCAACATGACTTTATTTGTCACATGAGATGGTGTTCCATCTGTATTTTCCTTCCACTGAGATGTACCAAATTCTTTACAGTCATTACAGTCACATTTTTTCTCCCAAAATAAACTACAATCTTTTAGACAAGCATGAACTTTATTAGTATAAATCCAAGTTTCTTAATTAACTTCCATCCCTTATAATGATTTCAGCGAATATATGTAGAATCAGGAATTAATTCCTTCCAAAAGGTAAGAATATAATCAATAAAAGTATTATAAGTTTCATATATAGTTTTTCCATGATATAAAAACATTAAAAATTCCAACTTGTTCATTTTAGTGCATTCCTAATATACTAGAATTGTGTCTTCATCCATTAATTTTTTCACTCTCTCAATATCATCATCTTTAGTATTTTCCTCATGTGTATTAAAATCATTTCCTTCTTGCAATGGAACACTATCTCTCTCATGATGATGTACAAATGGAAACTGATCAAATATCAAATTCATTATACCACTTATTTATTTTCATTCATTAACAGTAGAATATTGTCCCATATCTCCAATGTGATACAAAAAATAATAGTTTTTTTGAAATTCAAATTTCTTTATATGGTATATAACTTCTTCTTGACTTAACCATGGTCTTCCAAAACAATTATAGCATGGAAACTTTATATAACCTCCACCAGAAGCATTGTTAAATGAAAAATATAAAAAAATTTAAAATTATTTTGAAACTTGGTTAAAATCCAAATGGTATGATGCATCCAGTTTCTATCTATTCTATTACAAGGGAAAAATTATGTTTCAATCAAAAATGTAAACCATAATTAAAAAATTAATTACAAACAATTTTAATATGAAATTCATCAAAGTAGATTAGTAGATAGAAAAAACAAAGAATAATAGAACTAAAATATGCTATACGAAATGACTACAAATAAAGAATCAAGGTGGGTATCCCTGACATTTAAGAATTGACTATCATAGGGGATAAATTGAGTAAATGTGACACTACAATCCATATTATTACCTTCTACTCACTTTTTTTAATAAACTAACCCTATCTATCTATTCCTATACTTGATCTTGTCTACCACAAAGATTAAATTTCATTCCTGATCCATAAGGGCTACAAACAAGTTCCAAGGACATCAACTTACACAATCAGAATGATTTAACATTAATAAAAATAAAAATAAAAAATTATTTCCATTAGGGAACCAAGGAATAAAACTTTATATATTTTTCATTAATACATATTAAATAAAGGTTTTTGAAATAAATAACATTCCAACATAGAATAATATCATAATTTATTATTAAATGTATTATAAAACATAAATACATCAAATATAAACATAATAAATATCTTTTAAATATATCTAAATATAATATAAAACATCCAAAAAACCCATTAGGAAAAAAAGATGACATTCTATTTTGAAAACCATATAATAAAAACAACCATTTAATTATATGAAATAAAAGTAACAAAATAGAATCAAATATAAATAATGTCTACCCAATGAAAATATGTGTATAAAAATTGTGATATCAGTCCTCATTCCAACATACCATATTCATAATTTTCAAATTAGTAATGTTAGTTGAAAAATCATGTTTAAATTATTTATTCATTACACTACTCTTTTTATTTTTGGTCTGATTATGGTTCATTAGAATGGGATATAAAACAATAATATTTGAGGTAATTTAATAATAACAAGATAATATATTATAATTTTCATCCATTTTTGTGTCATCCTTACATAACCATTTGATTTAAATATATTATTATTGAAAATTTGATTCTATTACTGACAATTTTAATTTAATGGAGTGGATTTAGAGGGGTAGTGGATATGAATTTTTTTTGTTGTGGTTGGATGGATGTTTCCTATATAAAATTCATTAATGTGAAAGGATTACATTTTCAATGAAATTGTCCCAATAGTTTCATAGGGGTAAGGAAAGGTCATTAATTATCTCATCTACATGTTTAATACATAAAATGGAATGAAATTTATTTTTTAACATAGAAAATGGATCTTTAATGATAATAATAATATAAAAATTTGATGAAACGTTTATATAATAAAATAATTCTATTTAATACTATATTTTTTGTTTCATTGCTTATCATTTATGAATTATATTGTTTTTAAATTATTACTAAAAAATAAAAATCATAAATATACCTATTGGATACATGTAGGGCCAGTCACCATATATTGAATAACCTTAGTCCCAATAACCACATTTCCATGCACATATATCAAGTGACTGAATATACAATGGTCTTATTTCATTTTGATACACATCCTTAACAATATTTATAAAATCATTAATCATTTTCATTTTATTATATCTCAATATGTCGATTAGATTTATAATCCCTACTGGTTGAAAACTAGGATTGAGTGATCAAATAAACCATTGTGAAACTTTTTTCCTACAAAATAAATAAACAAAAATGAAAAATCATGCATCTATAATCTAAAATAATTTAAAAGTATTAAAAATACAGATAAAAGAAAATAATTTTTATAAAATTGAATCATGCCCATGAAAATGGAGGAACAAAAGACAAGAAATAAGAGTATGGGAGGAAATATTACCTCTCAAAGATCCCAACAGAAAAATTTCTAAAAATAGAGAAAGAACATCGTCGGATGGGTGCAACGTTTCCTGGGGGGCACCAAATTCATTCAAGGAGGGAAGGGGGAGGACAGAATTTCTTAATAAGAGGAGGGGGGATTCCAAATCCACTTGATCAGGGGGGAGGATTCTAAATTCAACTGAGGGAAGGGTGAAAGTGCAGAAACACAAGAGGCTTAGGGTTTAAATGAGGGGGAGGGGAGGAGGATCCTGAGAAGGCCTCCAATATCAAAAAACTCAATAACCAATGGTTTTAAAAAAAATCATTAGTATAGACCAACCTATACCAATAGTTTTTAAGAAACCTTTGGTATAGTATTGGAGAGAAAATCTATACCCATGGTTTTCCTAAATCGTGGGTATAGTTTTTTTAGGATAGATGGATTTTCTAGTAGTGGTTGAAAGTAATGAATATCTATCATGAAAGGAAATCATTTTCAATTTAAAATGATTATAGTCTGAAAATAAGTGGATATTAATTACAAGTTTCCTATTTTTAATATAATGGATTATTGTGTAATATTATTAAACTAACTCTCTAATATTATAAACCAAAAATATCTTTGGGAATGAAAGAAAATGAAATCTAGTTTAAAGAAACTGGATTAAGTAATGTTTATGGTTGGGTCCTTACACACACATATTTGTGATGATAATATGAATGTGAAATTTAAAAATGAAAATTTTATTATTTTTAATAATGAATATATATTCTTTTTTGAAAAAATAAATACAATATTTATTCAGTTAATTTTTCTAATTTTAGAGAACAAAATCTCAAGTTTTTAAATATTGTGAAAAATGACAATTTTTTGTTGCATAGAATATTAGACCATTAAAATTTCAGGTTGTTAAAAAATATTTTAAAAAGTTAAAAGGTGTTGGATCTACATAATTTGATATTAGAAAGTGACTATTTATGTGATTCTTTGTTAAAAGGTAAGCAGTATAAAGAGTCATTCAAGTCTATCTAAGAGGTACAAACTTCCAAACTACTTGAACTTTTATATTTCGATTTATTTTTCCCAGTTAAAAATACTAGTATTGGAGGAAGAAGGTATGTTTTTTTTATTTTTTATGATTATAGTATATTTATGTAGAAACTGTTTCTTACACATAAATCTGATACTTTTTCTGTATTTATTTCATATTGAAAATTTGTCCAAAATAAAAAATTTCATCAAATTTTATCAATTAGAAGTGATATAAGATCCGAGTTTTTAAAAATGGATTCTGATAAATTCTGTGAAGATAATGGTTATATTCCTAATTTTTTATCCCCTACGACTCCATAAGAAAATAGTGTGTAAAAAGGAAAATTTAGAATTTATAAAAAATGGCCAGGACAATGTTAAATGAGTACTCTTTACCAAAATATTCCTAGGAAGAAGCTGTTAACTTATACATTCATGTTTCTAATCCAGTTTTTCTTATCCTATTTTTAAAGAAGTCACCTTATAAAATATGGAAAGGATGGAAGCCTAGAATTGGGTATTTTTAGTATTTGGATGAAAAGTTCACATTATTAATACAAAACATTCACTAGAAAATTTTGATTCAAAATCAGATGATGATATTTTTATAGGGAATTATAATTCATGTAAGGCATATAGAGTTTATAAAAAAAGAACACTAGTGGTTGATGAATCTATCCTTTTTAAATATGATGAAAATACATTAAAGTAAATTATAATTGATTTCAGTTAGGTTGAGGAATAAATTAGATATTTTAACTTTGGTGAACATAAAAATTAAAAGTTGGATGAATCTATTGAGTATGAGACTATTGTTGAGACCACTTTGTGTATGAATATTGTATTTGTTGTAAATGGGTGTCAATAGATTTCAACAATGATTAACATAAAGAAAAGAACTCTCCTAAGTGAAATAGAGATTGGAAATTCATATTATTGATGCACTGATCTTAAGTTCCACAGATGTGTATTAGGAGTGACACATTATCTAAAAAAATTAAGAATGGTTGGAGTGTTCTTTGGAAGGAGTAAAAGAAAATGAGAAGAAGAGGGTGTGGCGGAGGTTTGGAATTCTAAGTTTGACAATGCATGAGTTTTGAGATATAAAGTGGCCATTTATTTCAATGCATACTTAGTTTTACACTAATTATTTTTATAATCTTTACCTAAAAGATAGGTCCAACCCACTAGCCATCTATCCATCCTCAACCTGAGGCTCATACATGACCATAGGGGTCGACCACACCCACAGGGAATCCAGTCAGGCCATCTATTTAGAGGTGCTTGGGGCTGTGTATAATCCCCTAAGATATGTATAGTGGTCTCTAGATGCACGCCCGAGGAGGCAGAGTGGGTGCTAAGAGTGCATCCATAGAGAACCGATGTAGGAGGCACTAGAGGGGGGAGAGGAGTAATATGGTGCTAAGGATGCATGCATTGATTGTTAAACTCTGGATTCCCTATATCTCCATTTCGATGTGGGATGATATTTTTAATGAGCAAAATGATCTCATCCATCCATCCAATATCGCGCAAGATCTTGGTCGCATGCCTTATCTCGCATCTTGTGATCTAATATCTATTGCTCATCTATCATGTGCCTTTCATGTTTCAACTAGAGTCATCTGATTCTCTCAGAATTTGGAAAAGTTTCGATGTCATCTTTAACCTTTAACGCCCTCTGGTGCTACTGGTTGTCACCTAGAAACACGAAGAATCATGTTTGAACCACCATGTCTTGTCATTTTTCCAATGTGAGCATTGTCTAATCGAACCGAGACTATCCATGAAATCCATGTATTTCATGCATGCGATATCTTGAGAGAGAAGGTTTTTCCAAGGAAAAAAATTTTCTGAGGCCACAAGGATTTGATCTTTGTTTTAAAACAATATTACATGAAGTCATGAATGCATACACATGATCAGAAAAGAGAGGACCCCACATTTGAAAAAAAGAAACAACTAAGAATCTAGGTGTATCTCATACCTATTGTTTAAAGATTTTAAAATAGTGATCTTCATGGAATATCTTGAGGAATTTGAATGTAGAAAATATTTTATCTCTGCTTATAATAAGAGAACCACCAATCCGAGAAGGGGCTGATACTCCCAAGGTTTCAAGAGATCTTATTTTTAGGAATATAGTCTCTCTGATCTTCATGTTTTCAAGGGGAAATCAAGAGTCATGAACCCTTCTGGGATCTTGAAGAGTAAACCACGAACCACCAAGGTTCTATGAAGAGAAGGAGTTCCACATACATCTCATGTTCATGAATAAAGGAACCGTGTACTGCTTGGGTACACGAAGTAGGGGAGCCATGAACCATTCTTGGTTCACGAAGAGAGTTCCCGAAAATCATTCTGGGTTCATGAGGAAATGGTACCATGTACTATTCTGGTTCTATGATGAAAATTTCCCATGAACCAACTCTATTTCGACGAAGTTGAGAATTGCGTACCACTTGGTTCGTGAAGGAGTCTTGCACACTCTGTGCAAAGAATAAATATATACCCTTAGTGTGTAAAAATGATAAAAAACAACACCATACCATACCCAAATACACACATTGATGTTTGAATAAAATCACATGATTATAAATAAATCAAAGTGAACAATGTGTGTTGAGAAAGGGAGAAGAAATAATTTTCATGGTAATGAGAAGAGCATGCATATATTCATGTGCATGATTTGAAGAAGAACACACATAAGGTCCAAGAAAATCTTAATAAAGTGTTAAGAAAATAAAAAAATAGAATGGGAAATGAGGCCATGTGTGTGATTAAGGGAACCATACCCATTTGTTCCTTCACACATGAAATTATAAGATAAAGTTCATGCATTCATGCATGCATGTGCATACATGAATACTTTGAAGAGAATCATCATAAACTGAGGTTTCATGTGTGTAAATAAGTGAAGAGGAACAGAACATCTAAATTGTCACATGCATGGTCACATGTACACATGGATGAAGAAGGAATGTTTCTGATAATGCCTAGTGAGTTGTTTTTCAATGTTTGAACAATCACAAAAGAATTTGTTATTCTGTCCAAGAAGAATAAGAAGTCTTAGTACATATTGTTGTCACATTGGATAAGAATATTTAACATTAAAGAGAATCAACTCTAGAACTCAATGAAAGAAAATTCTCATGTTGAGCAGGATACAAAGACTTGTAAGCCTATCAATTGAAGGGACCTTCACTTCCATAAACTAGGTGTGACTTTATCTAGGGCAGTGAGCTAGGGGAGTCAATGGAAGTGATCTGAGGGAAGTAGTGAGCTATCCCTGAACTTTTGTAAAGGCAGTGTGCCTAGGATAGAGTGAATATACCCAAACCTTGTAATCCACAGCTAGTGAAGAATAGTGGAATTAGGTATGACCAGAAACCTATCAGTGCATGATACTTGGACATAGCCCTTAGTGGTGAACCAAGTAAAAGTGCTGTGTTTTCCTTATTTATGAGAATTTTTTAATTACTGCACATATCCATCAAACAGGTTTAATTAAGTTCCTACCAATATGGGAACAAGATCCAATAAAAGGGAGAAAACATTGCCACCCTGATTTACCCTCCCCCCTCTCATGGTGACCTAGGGTACTTCAATTGATATAAGAGGCAAGGGTTTAGGTATTTTGGATACTTTACAACAATTCTATTTAGTGGAGGATTAATGTTTTCTTTCCTATTCCAATAATGAAGTGCATTCTTGAAGTAAATTCAATTACATTTGAGACTGATTGTATATCCAGGAATACCTTAACAAATAGAAAAAATAAAGAGAATAAGTAGTTGAAAAATTCATTCCTAAAGAAGATGCAATATCTTGTTCTCCATGCCTTATTAATAATGAAGAAATATCAGGCTTGGAATTTAAAGAGCAGGTGGTTCAGGTTTCCATGAAAATCAAGTATTCCAACATAATTGGTGATAATGATAAAACATTTACTTCACATAATTTAATAATGGAGAAATTAAGAATCTATCTACATGATATTTCTAAAGAAATAATCTCTACTGTTTGTAGAATATTTCAATTTATGCGGGTTGAGATCACCCAACTGGAAAGAGAATCTGATAATGTGGAAAAGTGATTAGAAGTAAATATTCATGAATGTCTAAAGCTCTACATATGGATGAAAGACTTTGAAGAGAAATAGGGAGTCAATAAGACTCTGGAAGAAAAGCTCCATGCATTTAAAGATGAGCTGAAAAAGAGTACTAAAGTAAAGGCTCTAAATTTGGAAGAAACTTTGAATAAGAACAAAGAGCTTAACTCTTTGTTACAAAGAAAAATTAAGATGCATGAAGATGGGGTTGAAAGATTGAAAAAAGGCTTATGATGAGAATGTGGTCATGATTGAATATTAGAATATCATCCTCAATATGGAATGTCTAAAATTGGAAGCCCATTTAACCAAGCTTGAAAAGACATGTATCGATACTTCACAAAAGAATGAAATAGTTGTTGTTGGTACTCAATGCTCACTAGAGGATTCTAAAGATTAAATACCTCAAACATGTGACCAGAATATTATGGAAAATCTTGATTATCCATCTCAAGAAACAGTTTATATTTCTATTCAATGCTCATTGGAAGATTCTACTATTAAAAGACCTCCAACATGTGATAAGAATATCATGACTTCACTCATTGATCTATCCCAAGAAGCTGAGAAAGTAAAGGTACCATCCATACTAACTTTTACTATTATTTCTAAATATATTTCTACTAAAAGTTTAGGTTGGAAGAAAAATTATAAACAAGTATGGATGAAAAAATGTGGGGAGAAGAAACCTACCACCATGTCTAGGGTGGATAGAAATAAGAAGCTGGAAGATGGTTCCCCAGATATAGCACATCACATTAATAAGAAGGCCCAAAAACCTCATATAGAAGATATAAATAAGATAAGATTTGTGGGTTAATGTTGGTGCGGCAACAGATTTTGGAACTGTGAACAGTAATTTTGGTACAATCCTTTAAATAAAAAATCACAGAAAAAGCCTATGTAAAAAAGGGAGAAAACTAGAGAATAAGAATCAGCATCAACAGATCCAGAAGAATCTGATAGTGCAAACATATTTGTAATGCTAGACAACATCTATGATGTATGCAATGGGAGTGGTCAAAATAATGGAGCATGCTTATCTCAACATATATCTAGAGATTATAAGAATAGAAGATCACAAAATCTAGCTAAGAAAGAACAAGCTACCTTGGGAGGAAATCAAAATAATGTTGCAACAGAAAATTCACCCAAGAAGACTCCAATAAGGAAAGGTGAGAATTCGTTGGATTCAAAATCCAAGAAGTTGAAGAGTGGTACATCCAAAATAATTCCTAAAATTTATGACACTCTAAAGAGTCCCTATGGAAAATCCAAACTTACTGCCATTGTTCCCAGAGACATATTGGTTATATGGCCTGAATATTTGGAAAGAATGAGAATGAAAGGAGATGAACAGGCTAAGGCTAGTGAAACTAGAAATAAGAAGATTCTACATGAAGATAGAGAAGTCATGTGTGTGAAGTGCAAAAAGGTTGGTCACACTGTTAATAATGGCAATGCATTTATTCTAGATCAAGAATAATTCCTCAAAAATATGAATGTTTCACCAGGAGATTCTAGTGCTTTTAAATATATTGAAGAAAGAAGAATCACACACAAATATATGGAATAAATATTGAGATCCACACAACCAATTTCATAACTAAAGATCATATGTGAAAGTGTGAGGAGTGGAGTAAACGAAGCATCGTGGTTGAGAAAATCATCTTAGCCTTCCCGCTCACTTTGAATAAGCAAGGAGGATCCACCTAATTCCCATAAAACTTTTTGTATTGTACTAATTTTACATGGAATTTAAGGTGAAGAAAACACTCATGGGGAGAACCTTAGAAGTGTTCCCTTGAGGGGGAGACACATAACAAAGCTTCCAGAGTTATTATTTAAATTAGTATCAACTTCAATTAGTGTCAAATTAAATTACTCTGAAAATTTTCTAAATATCATGTCATTAGAAAAGGAGTTTCAGGTTTCTTATTATTAAAAATATTTCATCTCTTTAACCTAGAATGAAATTAAAAAGTCCCTTAAAGACAAGTACATGAGTTTTCATCACGTGAGGTATCATGATCAGGGGATAATGGACATCTTTGTTGTCTATATCAAATCTTTTTGTTTACTACACTGAGCATTGATCAAGTAGACATAGATTGAAATGATTTATGGAACATTTCTTAAGTATGTACTGATACACTCTCCACCATAAAATTTTTATTTCTTGTCAATAAGGGGGAGAGAAAGTGAAGAAAGTGAAAATAAAAGTTGAAAAGTGAAAGGGAGAGAGAAGATAGAAGACTCGAATTTTGACATTGGCATGCTCATTTTAGAGAAAGTTGAAGTATTGACAACAAACACAAAGGTGGATATTTTTGGGACCACTTTGTGAATGAATATTGTATTTTTTGTCAATGTGTGTCAAGGGATTTCAACGATGATCAACATAAAGAAAGGAACTCTCCAAAGTAAAATGGAGATTGGAAATTCCGATGATTGATGCATTGATACTAAGTTCCACATATGTGTATCAAGAGTGATACATTGTTTAAAACAATTAAGGTTTGTTGGATTGTTCTTTGGAAGGAGTAAAAGAAAAGGAGAAGAAGAGGGTGTGGAGGAGGTTTGGAATTCTCTGGTGCCCAATGCATGAGTTTTGAGATAGAAAGTGTTCATGCATATAAATGCATACTTAGTTTTCTACTATGTGTTTTTATAATACTTACCTAAAAAATAGGGACATACCACTAGTCATCCAACCAGCCTCAACCCAAGGCTCATGCGGGACCACAGGGGTTGACCGTGCCTATGGGGAAACTAGCCAAACCAGCCAGCAAGAGGTGTTTTGGGGCCATGTATAAACCCCTAGGGTATGCATAGTGGGTGTTAGATGCACGCCTAAGGAGGTATAGTGGGTGCTAAGAGTGCGCCCATAGAGAACCGGTGTGAGGCGGCACGAGAGGGGGGGAGGAGTAATTTAGCGCTAAGGCCATGTGCATTGATTGTTAAATTGTGGCTTCCCTGTGTCTTTGTTTTGATGTGGGAAAGCATTTTTAATGAGCAAAAAGATCTCATCCATCCATCCAATCTCACGCAAGATCTTGTCTTCATTCCTCATCTCGCGTCCCATGATGTAATCATCACCACTCATTCATCTCATTCCTTGCATGTTTGAACCAGAGCCATTTGATTCCTGTGGAATTTGGAGAAGTCGTGGAATTGTCTTCAACCTACAATGCCCACTGATGCCACAGTTTCTAATCGAAAAACATGAAGAATCATGTCTGAACCACCATGTCTTGTCATTTTGTCACAGTGAGCATCTTCTGATGGAACTGAGACCATGCATGTAATTTTCATCTTGCATGCATGTGATATATCGATAGAGAAGGTTCGGCCAAGGCAAAAAAATATGTTGAGTCCACGAGGATTCGAGCTTTGTTTTAAAATAATATTTCATGTAATCATGAATGAATTCATGTGATTAGAAACGAGAGGAGCCCATGTTCAAAAAAACTGAGAATCTTAGTGTATCTCATACCTGTGGTTTGAAGATTTTTAAACCGTGATCTTCACGAAATATCTTGAGGAATTTGAATGTAGAAAATATTTTATCTCTTCTTATAAGAGAGAACCACCGATCCAAGAAGGGGTTGCTGCTCCTAAAGTTTCGAGAGCTCTTGTTTTGAGAAATAGAATCTCTCTGGTCTTCCAGTTTTCAAGGGGCAAGAAAGATCCATGAACCGTTCTAGGTTTGTGAAGAGTAAACCACAAACCACTCTAGTTCCATGAAGAGAAGGAGTTCCACGTACCTTTCAGGTTCACAAAGAAAGGAACTGTGTACCGCTTGGGTATGCGAAGCATGAGAGCCGCAAATCATTCTTTTTTCATGAAGATATTTCTCGCAAACCATTCTGGGTTCGTGAGGAAACAGTACCTCGTACCATTATAGTTTTGAGAAGAGAAGGTCTCATGAACCAACTCTATTTCTACGAATTGGAGAACCGTGAACCACTTGGTATGAGAAGGAGGCCCTCACTCTCTGTGTGTAGGAGTTCCACGCATCTCATGGGTGAGGAGGAGCCACAAACCATCCTGGTTCACAAAGGAGGCTTGCACACTTTTTTCAAAGAAGAACTCTATACCCTTGGTATGTAAAAGGAGAACAAGAACATCATACCATACCCAAATACACACATTGATGTTTGAATAAAATCAAATTCTTATAAATAAATCAAAGTGAAAAGTGTGTGTTGAGAAAGCGAGAAGAAAGAATGTGTATGGTAATTAGAAGTGCATGCATATATTCTGGTGCATGATTTGAAGAATAACACACATAAGTTTCAACCACATCTAAACCAAGTGGTAAGAAAATAAAAGAAAGATAAGTGGAAAGGAGGTTGCGTGTGTGATTAATGGAACCATACCCATTTGGTTCTTCACACAAGAAAGTAGAAGAGAAAGTGAATGCATTCATGCATTCACGTTCATACATGAATACTTTGAAAAGAAGCATCCTAAACCAAGGTCGAACGTGTGTAAATAAGTGAAGAGGAATAGAACATCTAAATTATCACATGCATGGTCACATGCACACATGGAAGAAGAACGGCTGAATCTAATGGTGCCTAGTGGCCTTTTTTTTAGTGTTTGAACAATCAAAAAAAATTTGTGATTCTGGAGAAGAAGAATAAGAAGTCTTAGTACATATGGTTGTTGCATTGGAGAAGAATATTTAAAGTTAAAGAGCATCAAATAGGGACCTTGATGAAATCAAAGTCTCATGTTGAACATGAGACAAATATTTCCATGCCTATCTATGGAAGGGACTTTCACATCCATAAACTGAGTGGGACATCACCCATGGTAGTGAGATGGGGTGAGTCAATGGAAGTTATCTGAGTGAATTAGTGAGTTATCCCTAAAATTTTGTAAAGGTAGTGTTTCTGGGACAGAGTGACTATACTCGAACCTTGTAATCCATAGCTAGTAAAGAATAGTGGAATTAGGTATGACCGTAAAATCGTCGGTGTATGATCCTTGTATATAGCCCTTAATGGAAAACCAACTAAAAGTGATGTGTTTTCCATATGCATGTGGATGTTTTAATTACTACACATATCCATCATACATGTTTAATTAAGTTCCTACCAACATGGGAAAAAGATCCAATAAAAGGGAGAAAAAAATTGACACCCTGATTCACCCCCCCCCCCCCCACTCAGGGTGACCTAGGCTCCTTCAACTACTTCTCATGAACAAACAATAAAAGTTCATAATGATCATCCAATTCGAAAATTAATTAGTGGTACAACTACTAGTGTTAAAACCAAAAATAAATTAAGAAATGTTTTTACTTGTCAAGATTTTATTTTTGATTTTATGGCTCAAAATATTGATAAAAAATTTTCTGATTAAAAATATATTATGTTGATGCATGAAGAATTAAATTAGTTTCATATAAATAAAATTATACACCTTAGTTGAACCCCTTAAGGTTCAAAATATTATCGTAACTAGATGGATCTTTATAAACAAGTTATATGAGTTTATTCAAATAATTAAAAACAAATATAGGTTAGTGGCTCAAGGTTACAATTAGAAAAAAAAAATTGAGGAATCATTTTCCTCATTCGCTTAATTAGAATATATAATATTTCATTTGGCATATTCATCTCATTTTAGAATTTAAATTTTTCAAATGGATATTACAAGTGAATTTTTGAATGGATATATTTCTGAAAATTTTTATGTAAATGAGCCACCTAATTTTGAGAATGAATCCAAATCTAACTATGTTTTGAAACTCTTAAAATATATTTATGTTCTAAAACAATCTCCTTAATCTTGGTATGAGAGGTTGAAATTATTTATTTCAAATAATGGATTTGAAAATGAAAAATTTTATCCAACCCTATTCAACAAAATATATTCGAAAATATATTTTGATAGTCTAAATATATTTCCATGATATTATCTTTGGTTCTTCAAGTTTTATAATTTTTAATGAATTCTTAATGTTAATTCCTTCAAAATTTTAAATAAGTGTGAACTCAAGTTATTTTGGGTTTGAAAAATATTCAAATAAAATATTATATCTTTCTTAATCTATAAAAATATTATAAAGAATTGGTTAATAGGTTTGGTATTGGTAATTTTAACAACTAAAATATTCCACTGAGTATATCGTATAATCTAGACTATTATGAAGCTATAAAATCTATTGATAATAAGATATTTAGAGATATGATTGGTAGATTTTCTTATTTTATAGCATCTGGAACATATTTTATTTTTTTATTATATATATTTTCTAGATTATAATATAATCCTAAATAACGTTATTTAATGTAATTTAAAAGATAAATTAAGTATGTTAAAGTACCAATTAATATCATGTTATTTTATCCATCACATACATCATTTTAGATAACTAGTTTTTCAAATTCTGATTTTTATGGTTTCAAAATAGATAGAAAATGTATAATAGGTATGTTTCACCTTCTTGGTAAGTGTTTGGTTTCTTTTATTTTTAATAAACAAAATTAAGTGGATTTATCAACTATTGAAAGTGTGTATGTTTCTACTGCTTCTTATTTTTTATAGTCTTTATAGATTAAACAAAAAAATTTGATTTTGGTTTTAATTTTGAGAAGATACTAATTTATTATGATAATAATTATGAAATTTTTATTTTTAAAAATAATTTACATCATTCTAGGATAAAACACATTGATGTTAGGTATAAATTTTTTAGAGATCATTTTCAAACAAGGAAAAATTATTTTAGAATCTATTACTTTAAAATATTAATATGATAAAATTTTTACTAAACCCCTGGATTTAGATAATCTTGATAAAATAAAATTTTAACTTGAAATGATTTAAATTTAATCATAGAGAATATATTTATGGGTATTTTGACTCAATTTTAGTGGAAAAACTTTAAATTTTTTCCATTTCTCTAGTGTGCATATTTCATCTGTTTTATTTTTTGGCTCACTAGCAAGTTCTTATTTAGTTGGATACAATTTAATTCATAACAAGTCATTAAATCATTCCTTGAAAATATTTAAATTTTTTCATGTATCCTTAAGACTTGTAATATATCTTTCCAAGATAATTTATAAAATTATAAATAAGTGTCTTTTTATATATACACATAATTCTTGAAATTTTATAAATTTATAGGCCACCTAATTATATGTTAGATATAATTTTTAGGTTTATTTTATTTCTATTAATTATTAAGAGAAGGTGTTTTATGTTCGATGTTAACATTAGAATGGTTCGTTTATTTCCCAAAAATTATTGAGGGGGAGATTTCCATGTTTAATATTAATTATAATTAATATTTTCTTCCCCAAAAATGATGATTTATCATAGGGAGAGAATATTTATCCTTCAACTCTTGGTAAATTTAAGGATACATCTATTAAATATTTTTAATCAATTTCAAAAGGGGTAAAAATTTTAGATTTTATATATTTTTTATAATTATAAAAAATGAGGAGAATGTTGAGTGGATCCTTATTCAACTTTATTTATATTTTGATTTATATTGGATAAAAATCAATCATAGTATGGGTTGGTATTTTATATGTCGTTATTTTATTATTAGTATGCTCTAGAAAATTTTACCAAGTTTGGATCTGACCTTGAGTGAAGTGACCTTCAGTGAAAATTTTACAAAATATAAAAGTTACCTTAATTGAAGTGGCCTTAAGTGGAATTTTGATAAAGTCTCATAGTTACTACATAAAGAAAAATGAACTGATCATATGAATAAAAATGAAGTGACTGTATGAAGAAAAATAAAGCGAGCATGTGAAGAAAAATTAATTGACCATAAGAAAAAAATGAAGTGACTGTAAGTTAAAATTTGGAATAGTGTTAAACATAACTTATGAAGTTTAACATCACAAAAGTGTTGAAACTACCTTGTGACCTATTATCACTTAATGAATTTTTTATATTTTAGTTGAGAACATGCCCTATTTTATTTATACTTTATTATTTCAAGTTACTTTGTATTACTTTCACAGATTGTCTTGATTTAATTATTCTTTAAATACTTATTAATTATTTCAATACTAAGAAATTATATTTTGAATAATTATATGCATTGTTAAATTCTCATCATGTGGTTTGAAGTCTCACATTGATTTCTTTTGAAATCAAGACTTTTAATTTAAATTGGTTATAATTTGAATAATTTATCTTATATATTTTATGGGAATATTCAAAGGTAAATTAATGTTAATTATTATTTTTGTTGGTATTTTATTATTATTCTAATTTTCTATCACTATAAAACATATTTTTAATATTACATAATATCAAAGTGACCCACGTGGGTAAGTTTTTCATGCACATTTAATGAAGAAATCATATGTTTATTTAGGAGGGATGAAATGAAATGGACTTTATACTTTGAATATATTTTGAATATAAGAACTATATATAAGAAGTTAGATATATCCAAATTAGAAAACATGAGGTTGGGGATATTATTGAACTGTAGTATTTGACACACTTTGGTGATCATTCACTACTCTCAACTAAACTTTAATAGTGTGAACCTTGCTGCTGAAGAGTAATTTTTATGACTCAGCACTATGATACAAAAGTGTTCATATCATTATGTGGTTTTAATTATATCTATGATTTTTATATTTTTATATTTTTATTGGGTTATAATACCCATTAAAAATGTAGGATAGTGGGTTGTGACACCCAAACAAAATTCAGGAAATGGGTTATACCATAATTTCAAAAAGGCTGGAGATTTTTTTGTGCCTTATAATAATTAAAAGGTAGGTTTGGTTCCTACTAGTACTTTAAATGTTAGCTTCTAGGTTGTTCCTCTTTTTATGAAAAAGGTAGGGTGACCAGGTTAATCCATCAGGTGTGAAAATGATATTGTATTAGGTTGTGCCTTCAGAGGTTAAAAATAAATATGTAAAAGGGTTTTGATCTCCCTTAAAAATTCAAAGAGTTCATTATATTGGTTTACATATCTTTCCACATGTGATATGGTTTAGGATTAGAGTAGAATAATTTATATAAAAACTACTATGAAAATCATTTTCTCCATTTCTCTTTATTTTTCTACTGTATTAACTTTAGTTTGATAAGTACTTACAATTATTTTAAAAGGTTAATTAACCCCCCCCCCCACATCTTTACCATTAATCCATTCACATTAGGATCTAAAAATAAAATGTATTAAAATCATTTCCATAATAATAATAATAGCACATGAGTATAAAATAACCAATATTAAACACATAATAATATTGATAGTCAAAATCCCCAATGAACAATGACCACCCACATCAAATCATAATCCAAATATTTAATACAAGATCATACCAACCACCATAAAACTAATAATAACATAACTAATCAATAAAAATAAATTAATTAACTAAAAATTCATTTTAAATGAAATCCTATAATGGAATAATAGCTGAAAAACTCATTGGGTAGTGCTACGATGTAAAAAAACCCTCAATAAAATGGGTTAGGTCCACTATTAACACACATATGAGCCTATAATTAATGAAATATAAAAATTTTAAACATGAATAAATGGTCTATTAAACCCAAAAACACTAAATTCCATAAATAAATTCATTGATTTATGTACCTTAACAAAAATGACATGCGGTGGTGAGAACCCACTCTTTTAAAGCCTCCTATGCACATCGAACCTGAAATCCCCATCAAGTGAAAAAAAATCTACCATGTTTAGGTGGAAACACCTTTAAAACCATTCACCAATTAATGTTAATTGGAATAACTATAATAAGAATAACAAGGGAGGATTTAAGATAGGTAATCACTTTATAACGATTCAAATAAGTGACATCAACCCACTCATAACAAGGAAAACTGAAGGGGGAGAATTTAGGGATAGCATGAGGGGAGAATCCAACCTTAACCTTAACTAGAATAGGGATCCCCCACCCCCACCCACCCCTATGATTTGAGTTATTAAATTTATAAAGTGTAAATCCCATTTTACCTCACTCCCCCTCTATTTTAAAATGGTGTATGAGGATACCAAGAGTTTTTTGGCCCTAACCGAACACCTAGTGAGTCCACTATGATCTTGGTGGTATGAAAAGTGGGTAAAAATTACTTCCCATACCACTAAACCCTCATTGGGATACCACTAGGAGTCTTATGGGGATTATAAACTCTTATTAATTACCGATATCTCCCACTCACAATTAATTACTCCCATTGGACTTCTCCACATATCGTGTCAAGTTAAAAACATCCCTTTAGACTACTGAATGACATCAAAAAGATCATCCTCTCAATTTTTTATCAAAAAAATTGATTCCCCTTATTTACAATCAATGAAAATCCAACCCATCTATAAATTCATCAACATGTTAAGGTGTGGGTTGTTACATACCTTTAGTTGAGTATATATAATGATTTTGAAGTATATGAAAACATGTGAATAAGAATAATGAAGAAGATGTCTTTCCAAATCTCAGGAAGAGATCATGTGCATGATTCTTTGTCAAAAATATTATTGAAAACATTATAATAATAATAGAAGAATTATGAAAATTATTTCAATAAAGTGGGTCATTTCATGATTGTATTAGAAAATAACACATGTTTTATTCTTGGTAAGGGACAAAACATAAGATTTACCTTATACATAGAATATTTTTTCTTGATTTAAAGACTCAAAAACATCAACTTTTGTATAGAAAAATTATTATTAAAGTCCCTATGATATTTTAAGAAGATTATAGTTGAGTTTTATTCTCATTAGGTCTCCTAAGATTATATTTGTAGGAAATTGGAGATAAATGTGAGAAAATAAATAGGATAAAACGCGTATTTTTTCTACCATCAAAAAAACATATATTATATCTATAACCTGATTTGTTATTTCTAAAATCATCAATAATTTATATTTATGCCTAAAAATGTAACTAAAATTTTTCTATTAATACTAATCACATTTGAATAAAAATAAATGGTTTTTTTTCTTATTTTCAATAATATTTCATAACACTAAATCCTATAAGTTTTTTATAGTTTATTAGATATATTTTAAATAAAATTTGAAACCATCTAAGAAACACATTAAAATAATTATTTGACCTAATGAAATTTATTTCATAAATTAATCTTTCTCCATAAATTTTTATCACCTCAATTCAAGGTATGTATCAAAATTTATAGATTTTAAAAAATAACAATTATGAGTGAAACAGAATATTATAGCTTATAAGAGGTGAATTAAATGTTTTTTTTGGACTATATTGTAATTTGATTTGGGTTTTTCTTAAAACTAACTAATATTAATTAATTCTGTAATATTTAAAATCCATTTGTAATCACTTCAATTCAGGATTTATTTACAAAGTTAAGTCTTGTACAAAAGTTGTTTTATAATAACAACACATCACGAACTTGTTTGGAAGAATTTTATTTGTTTTTAATTTAAAAAATTACCAATGGATTTAAAAAATATTGAATCCAGTTTAGAGTGTTTTTATGTGTTTTTTATTTTATATAAATTGATATAATTTTAATTTATGTCTTGGAATAAAATATTGGATGTATAATTGATGAAACTAGATTGATTTTAATTTTAAATGTTGGTGAAGGTTGGTGAAGGCTTCCCTCCAAGAGTGTACCTACATTTTGGATGATTTTGTTATTGATTTAAGATCTCATAATCACTGAGAAATAATTTAAGAGTATTTAAGAATCATAAGAAAGGGTGTGTGTCACATTGAATATAATTCCTATACTCAAATAAATTATTAATAGAATTTTTTTAGAAGATAAATTTAGAACAAACCTTGAAGTTTTTATGGAACTTTATATCTTGATAATAGCTCATATAAATCTAACAAAACCTTAAGAAATATATTTAGGTTTCTGAATGAGTATTAGAAGGTGAGATATTGGGATTTTTTAAAATATTTATCCTTTCACTCAAGGAATATAGCTTTGTTTGTTAAATAACCATAAACATAGCTCTCTAAATCATTATAGATATTATAAGATCATTGAGAGAAACTTCTTGTATCCATTGGAAATATTTCTAGAATTTTATTGATACCACTAAGGTGTCTTGAGAAAAAGTGTGGTTATTGTTATTGAATCACTGTTGAGAATATAGATGGGTAGGATTATGAAGAACTCTTTTCTCTTATGATAACATTGTATGTCTATTTATCTCTATAGAATAATTTTATCTTTATTTTTGTAACAGCAATAAAATCCATGTGAAGTAGGAAAAAATCCAACACACCAAGGATTATATACTCAAATCTAGTGGTGAGCCTTATAAAAATCATTTTTTCATATTAATTATTTACTTAGATTTTATTTGTGATATTTCAACACACATAAGTGATTAAGTAAAATCATACTACACTAACAAAAAATAAAGAAAATGGTGTTTTTACATGATGAAAATTAATAAAAGTCTTAAAAATATGTAGGATTATAATCACCCCCTCTTAGTAATATCAGTTTACCACCCAACTCATAAGGTTGGGTGGGTAGTGTACTACCCTAAACTATATATTGTGCCATAAAATGTTGGTAATCCATGCACTCAAGTTATTAATTTCACCACACCTTGGATTTATCTTCATAATTTAAGGTGAAACAAGTAAATCATTTCTCTCATGTTTTCTTCTTTTTATTGATTTTCATTTGATCACTATACTTAAATTGTGTCCTAAAGTGCTCAAATAGTTTTTGATGAAGAGTTTTATATTTATTGTTAATATATTAATGAGTAATGAAGTTAATATGTTCTGATTTTGGGATATTATGAAGATTCTAAGGAATAAATAGGTTAAAATTTTGAGATATAACTATAGTTTCTATGAGTTGCATGAATTATTGTTTAAAATTATATTATGGAGTTCTATTCATGTGTTGGAAATTAATATTGAGCCTGGGTTTCTTCCATGGTAAATATTGGAATAGAATTTGGTATTAATGCTTAATGTCTTAGAATAAAAATATTCAAGTAAAAAATCTTGTACATTAATATAATTATTATAGAGTTGATCTTAATGTGAATCAATGACAAGTGTTTATGGTTTATGGCAGAACAATCTATAATAGGTTCATAAGGAATATGAGGATCTGGTTGTGGATAAGAACTCAGCTAGCTGAGGTATGAGGGAATCCATCCATGGATTATCAAGCATAATGAATGTTAAAACAAATGAAGATATCTCTTAGATGATGAAGTTTATTAAGATCAATATAGTGAATAAAAGTTAAAAAAAGGGTTTTTTAATTGGTAATTATTAAATCACTATAAAATGAGTAAAATTAATAAGGTTTGAAGATTATAATTATTAAATTAATAAATATTTATTGAAATATTTAGTAAATATTATTTATATACTATAAGATGCTTTAGTAATTTTGTTAAAGAGTTTTGAGAAAACTTGATAATCCATAAATTGATTCGATGTGTTTTGAAATAATTTAAAGTTGATGAGATTGATTATAGATGAGTTAAGAATCTTAGAGATAAGATCATAAAATTCTTGAGTTGTGTATTTTGAATAAATTGGAAAACTCTTCTATATGTAAGATTCATCAAGATATTATAAGGGATACATAATATTAACTCCAAGATTGTAAAGCATATGTAAGAGTTAACTTAGTTTTCAAGTTCATATGTAAGGGATGTAAAGACCTTGTACACTATAATTTGAGAAAGTACTAGATCCAAACAATCATAAGTAAGAGTAAATTCAAATTTTCAGTGTATATTGAAGAGTTAACATGGGTATACATAAGGGTAACCTAAATATTTTGAAGTATATATAAAATATTTTAATCCAATATGCGGGGTAAACTGGTCTTCTTAGGTGATGCACAAGAGTTATATGGAATTAATTAGAAGATATATAGGTGTAAAAAACCCTTATGTGAGGGTTTCCAATTTAGAATTAAAGTTAGAGTACTTTACTAGATATTTCATGCGTTTAAATAGAATAAATGAATGAAAATATTAGGAAAAAATAGATGATGTTGTTTCAAGTATCAAATATTAAATATCATGATTTTGTTGGAGGTCTAGGTGCGAATCAACACAATAATAGTGAAGTTTTAATAGATGAGTTATGAAAATTTATACACACAACACATTTTTTATTTTTAAATATTAATATTTAAAAATAATTTATTAAAGACCACTTTGGGGATATTTTCATAAAATAAAAGGAAGTGAGTATTTTTGGAAAATCATATAAGTAACATATTAAAGAAAATATTCTAAGATCATGGGGATTTGATCCACATGATCAGTTTTAAATGAGAATTTATATTTAAGAAGTGTGTGGATAATTGGGGGAATAACCACATGATTCTATTGGAGATTTGAAAAATTAAGAACCAAGATTTGTTCCAAATTTTGGATATATATATTTTTGAATTATAGGAATTATTTTTCACTAAGAATAAGAATATAATAATAATAAGAGGAAGTTAATAAATGTGTGATGGAGTGACTGGTGATGATACACTACCCCAAAAATACATAGAGCATCGAGGTATTATAATAGAAGTGGGAGAGGACCAATACTATGATGTATCTATATCATAGAAGGATAAGATGAAATAAAAGATGATAATTGAGATATTGATGATACTATTACTATTCCTATAGATTATATGTATCAAATCTTTTAAATAAGAAGAAGAATATTAAGGTGAGACCTGCATGCTACTGTTATTTGATTATTTCATAGTTCTTGAGTATATTATATGAAATGGAAATAAGAAAACATAAAGATAGATTCCATTTACAATTATTGATCATTCTAAATATTGATTTGAAAAAACAAGTTATACTTTTATGTTATGTTAAAGATCATATATTGGTAGAAAAATTCCTTTATAGAGGAGGAATATCAGATCATTTGATGTAATTAAATCCTAAATAATATTGAATATATTTTTCATTAGTTAGTTTTGAATAATCCATTATAAACTAGAGTAAACTGGTACAAAAAATAATCATAAGATTAAAAATTTGTTGGGAGATAGCCTTAGGGGATAATGATGATACCTTCCACACATGTATTCAGTTTATAATATTAATGGAAATTTGTGCCTTGAACTTGACCCAAACACAATAAGTACATAGTCACTAACATTGGGTGAGAACCTTGTAAAAATAGATTGTGATGCTACTCTTATTTATTACTATTTTCATGTGGTGTATTATGTTGGGGATTTATAAGCATGTTCATTCACCCTAACAAGTGTAGTGGTTTGAATAGTAAGTGGGGTAATTAAGAGAAAATAATTTTCTAAAATTGACTCAAACTTATTCACTCACTCACCCCAGTGTTCCTACTTGATCTTATTAGTAATCTCAATTGGTATCAAAGAAAATAGGTTCTACTACTAATTGGATCAATTTTTAATTTCCCAATTTTTTCAATTATATATGTATGAAGTGTATATTTGAAGAAGGTTTAGAGTTTCCTTTGACGGAAAATATAGTTCCAATTCCTCTTAGTACCACCATGGATGTTTCTACCAAAACCATGAAAAATAAGCAGAATAAATAGGTTAAGAAGTTGAGAAAGGTCTCAAAGGATAAATAGGATACACCACTAATTGAAGGTACACAAATTCATAGTTTATTTTTTATTTCTATTTATAATTATCCTCTTGAAAAAAAATATTTTAGGGTCTGCAGATTATTTACATGGGGAATCAATTTATTATTTTTAATTTTAAATAATGTATTAATTGGAAAATGTACCTATTTAAGTTTTGACATCTATTCTTATATTTATCAAGAGGATAGAGGATGAAAAAACATATCTAGATTGGGATACAGATGTTATGGTAAAGTTATTAATTGAAATTTTATATAATAAAGTACAACACTCTCAGTAAAAACTTTTAGTATAAGAAAAAAATTGTATTAAATTATAAATAAAAATTTTCATTGGTTGAATAAGAATTATTAAGAAGTTTTTGTGAGAAATTTATGACTTAGAAAATTTTTTAAGAGAAGATTCAAGATCATAAAGAGACTAAAAATGATATCATTGATTTAAAGGATAATAAATTTGATATTAAAGAAAAAAATAAAAATAAAATCTTAATTATTTCTTATAATTGAAGAGTGGGATGCATGAAGATTATGTTAAGAAGAATATAATTGAATGAAAAGATAAATTTAAATATCATAAAGATCAAAAAGACACTATAAAGTTAAAGTGGATTAAGCTAGAAGTAAATTCGAGAAACATAGAAGTTAATCAAGATGAATCATCACATGAAGATAAAAGAAGATATGTTTCCATGAATTTTTTTGAAAGAATACTTACTTATAAAAAGGATTTTTCTAGTGTAAATAAGATATTGAAATCATCTGGAGATAAATACACTATAATCTCAATGAATGAGGTAACCCTTACTCTAAAAATTTCTATTTGAACTAATGTTGTTTAAATAAAATGTGTAGGTTATATTTCAAATTTTGGACAAATATGTGAAGATAAAAAAGATAATAAATCCACATATACTTCAAGGGTGGAAATAAGAATTTGAAAGAAGAGTGGCTCCCTATAGTTTTGTTAGTATAAGGTTTGTTTAGATCAAAAAAATTAAGCTATTAAAGGTGGATAGATTGAACTAAAGGAAATAGAACAAGGTTTATTAGCCATTTTTGGGATTATGGAAGTTTCAAACAAAATTACATTGATTGATGGTATGATATTCCAATTCATGGAGATTATATAAATAATTCATCAAGTGAGAGAAAGGATGAGAATAGGCAAAGTTAAAAAAAAGTAAATATATTCATTTAAAGAAGAGTTAAATTTGTAGAGGATTTCTATGAAAATTTCAACAAAAGTGGTCTCAATATTGAAGAGTGTTGGTATATGTAAAGACCTGTAAAATTCAAGGGAAATTTTTTCTTAATTTTCTTTGGGATTTTACATGAACGCAGTTTCTGACGGTACTTGAATCTGAGGCCCGGTGTGCCCAGAATTTCTATCTGAAGTTTAGCTCGGGTACGTTCAGTGAATGAACGAGCGGGAATTTCTAACTTTTTAACCGATGCTCGGAATCGAATTCTGAGGGAACCGATGGAACCGTAGTGCCGGTAATTTCATATAAACGTCATTTCTGGAGTTGCGTTTGCACAAGAGAAGATGATAAAAATTGTGGAAGTTTAATTTATAATTTAACTACAATTTTTCTTTTTCTTTTTGTGGTTTAAGGCTTTGGGTGGAAGTTGGGTAACTACCCAACTTCCCAAGAGAGGTTATGAGGGTGGTGGGGCCCACACGAACCCCACCCCTTCATATTCTTAAACCCCCTCAACTCGCCATTAATTTTTGACAACTTATGTTATTAATTAAGTGAGTTAAGTGTGGATGTTTGAATTTCAAACTCTTGAAATTCACAAGTTATGTTATGTTAATAAAATAAGAGGTGAGCTTATTTTATTTGGGGTTGGAACCTTGTGGTGGAGTTTTTGGGAGAAAAGACTAAAGATTTCAGGAACTTCTTCCTCTTCGACGAAGAACGCGAAGAACACATCGGTCTCCGACGAAGAATGCCGAGTTCTCGGAAACCGATTACGCGACGTCGTGTACCGTGACGCCGACGCGACTTCCTCCTTCTGCGACGTCTTTTTCCACGACGAATCCTCATTCGACGAACCTGCGTTCAAGCTCGCACGAGGTAGGGGATTTATTTATTTATTTCGTTCGTTAATACTATCTTGTCGTTCTTTGTGAAAATATGAACAATTTCTAACGACTAACGAGAGGGGGTCGGGCCGCACAAACACGGTCGACCCTCCTCCATTATTTATGTTTTTTCTAATGTGGTTGGAAAGAAATGGTGTGGTGCCGTCGCACCACGCGGGATCGTGCGACAAGGAATGTGTGGCGCCGTCACGCCGCGCTGCGAAATCGATCAAGGACGCGACGCCGTCGCGCCGCGCCGGAGAACCGAAAAAACACCGCGGCCGGAGCGGGTCCGCGGTGGAGGGGTGTGGCGCACCGGACGAATCAAGGTCGCGGCTGGTTCCAGGCCGCGGCGGAGCAAGGAGACCGACGGCCGGTTCCAGGCCGCGGCGGAGTAAGGAGACCGGCGGCCGGTTCCGGGCCACCGGTGTCGGAGCAGGGAGGGGACCGGCCGACGCCGGTCCCGTGGTGGCAGAAACCGGCCGGCCGGGGTGGGCCGGCCGTATAGGAGAATAATCGGGGTTTCAAACCCTCGGTCGGCCAGCAATCGGCCCCCATTAAGGGGGGCCGCGGTTACAAATCGCGGGGGGCAGCCCCCCCCCCCCCCCTCCGCTACAACAAACGGCTCGGCCGTTCGGCCGAGCCAGCTGCCGTCGCACGCCAACGCGCCGGACCGCCAAGCCGGCAACCGGGCCGGGCCGCGCCCAGCTGGGTCGACCCGTACCAGGGTCGGTCTCGGGCCCGAAACCCCTGTTTTCGGAACCTTTTTAGTCTTCTTCCCATATTTCAGGCTATGGACCTCTGATCGATGCGCCGTCAGCAGCGATGCGATCCTTGGATCTAGACGGTCGTTTTGGTATATTGCGATCAAGGTTTCGGAATACTTTGAGTTCGGCCGGGTTGGTTCGTACACAAAACCAACCGGGCCCTCGGAGCGGAAACACTCATATCTTAAGCTTCGGATGTCCGATTGACGTGTCGTCGACTTTGTTGGATTCCTCTTAGTGAGACAGATATTTTGTCTTACTCCGCCCGAGGTTTAGACGTAGGTAGAGTACGGTCGGGTTGGTTTTTCCTTAAAACCCAACCGGGTCCCTGGGACGAAAAAGCCAATAACTCTCAGACCGGGCGTCTGATTGATGCGCCGTCTGCGATGTTGAGTTCCTGTTGACGATACGGAACTTTTGGATGCATCAAATCTGGACTATGTGTCAGTTTATGTATCAGCCTCTCGGCTCGTGGAGCGGACCCTCCCGAATGAGCTTGCTGTGTGCGGGAACCCTAGTGCTGGCTGTATTGCGACTGTGACGACGACGACGACGACTGTACAGAGATCCTCAGTGGATTCGACGACGACGAATTCAGCACTCAGCGATCCTATGTGGATCAGTGCTACCGATCCTGTGTGGGTCCGATCCTGTGTGGGTCAGCGCTCAGCGGTTCTGTGTGAGCCAGCGCCTACAGATCCTGTGTGGGTCCGATCCTGTGTGGGTCTTTGTGGGGGTTAGTTACCTATCGATCCTGTGTGGGTATGATCATGTGTGGGTCATTGCGGGGGTTAGTTACCTATCGATCATGTGTTGGTCAGATCCTTTGGGGGTTATTGCGGGGGTTAGTACCTATCGATCTTTTGTGGGTCCGATGGCTTAGATGAATCAGTGGCAATATCTAATCATCACTATCGTCATACGATGATGTATTCCTGTGTGAGCTGAATCCTGTTTTTCTTTCCTATGTGGATTGTGTTGTGCTATCCTGTGTGGGTATACGTTTTTCTTTCCTATGTGGATTGTGTTGTGCTATCCAGTGTGGGTATACATTTTTCTTTCCTGTGTGGACTGGGTTGTACTTGGGTTCGGATGTTGGAGCCGAACGAGAATTGATGTCTTAGGTATATGTATGGGCATATACCTAAGCAGTGTCGGATGTTACTTCGTGATTGTATCTTTCCTTTGTGGATTATCCTTTGTGGATTCTGGGAGACCTTCGGTGGTCTCGGGGTCCCTATTGAGTAGCTTATACTCACCCCTGCACGGGCTATTCCCGCACTACGTTGTGTTGGTTGCAGACGAAGGATAGAGCTAATCGTGGTTGAGGATTGCGGAGCAGGACGGTACTTGGAGGTGGACCACTGGGCGGGACATACTCGGAGCGGTCGGCTGGACCCGAGGAGCAGTGGAGTCTATCTGTACCCACCCTTCAGGTGGGATTTCTAGTGGACAGCTCGACGTTGCGGCTTTACTTTTCAGTTGCTGTTTTCCCTTCCAGTTGTACTTTACTTTCAATTTGGGTTTGTATACTGGCCCACTTGCTTTCCTCACTTACTGTTGTACTCAGTTTTTACTTAGTGTTTACTTCTGCCTGCTTGCTCTGTGGTGTTTTTGGTTTACTTTACAAAGGCAATGACTTCCCTTTTTACAGGGATTTACGCCTTAGTGCTAGTCACCAGCCCCTGGCCTATGGAAGGCAGGCTTGGGGTAGTCACGGCACGGGCCCCGAGGACGGGTCGTGACAAATTGGTATCAGAGGAGTTCGGTCTACCACAGAACTTGGGACTCTGATCTTTTCTATGTGAAGCAATAGTGTTAAGCATATTGGGTGTGGTTATCAGTCCAGGGAGTCCAGTGTTGGTGCGGCGGCCGACGTATCCGTACACCAGGACCCTGACTTCTGATTTCCGACTTAATACAAGAAAACAATTATTGCATTTGTGTTTCAAGTTTTTCTTGTGATTACTTGTGTCAGCTCACCAGGTATATTGTTTGACCGTTGCGCACCTGTTTCTTTCAGGATGGCCCCACGACGGCAGCCAGCTAGGGTTCTGAGAGTTGAGTGTGACGACATCCCACTGAGCAACGAGGCCTCGGTGTAGGGCCCTTTGACAGCTGAGGCACCGGTGGTACCTTTACCCGCCGAGCCACCAATTCTTCCAGCCCCAGCCGCTGACAATGCATGTCGCCTTAGTGCACTGCATGAGTTCCAGCGTCAGCGACCGCCCAGGTTCCATAGGGAGACGGACCCCCAGGCAGCCGAGGACTGGCTGGAGGCAGTGGTATGAGTTTTTCGGTTAGTGAGGACACCAGCAGACCTCATGGTGATCCTCACAGCGAGCCTACTGCACGTGGCAGTGGGCCGATGGTGGAGCTTGATGCTCCAGGTGCACGTTGATACATCTCTTCTCTGGACGGACTTTGAGAGCCTCTTCCACTCGGAGTTCGTCCCAGCCACCCTCCGTGCGGTGCGCATCCAGGAGCTTCTTCAGCTGCAGCAGGGCAGCTTGACAGTCGCCCAGTACTCGGCAAGATTTACCGATCTCTCGCGCTACTCGACAGACATGGTACGAGACCCATTCTTTCGTGCCTGGACCTTTGAGCAGGGATTGAGGCATGAGATCAGGGCATCGTTGATCTCCCTCCGCATTCCGACCCAGGTAGGAGTACTGGAGCGAGCCCTTTTGATCGAGAGCTTTCTTGCTGAGCCTTCACTAGCAGCAAGTCCTACCGCAGGGCGACATGTGGAGGAGTCTTCTGCAGCTGGTAGTGGACAGATGTCGCAGAGGTCCAAGCGGGCCAGGCCAATGGGCGGACAACCACAGGATACTGGCTCGGAGGTGCGAGGTACACACAGCAGAACCAGTCTTACGAGTGGAATACAGTGCTATGCATGCGGCGGGCAGGGCCACATGGATTGTGACTACCCAACCCGCCATGCAGAGGAGCAGCAGACGGTTGAGGAACCACCTAGGCAGAGGTAGAGGTTCGACCGTGGTAGTCTGCAGGGAGCAGGCGGACGAGGCAGAGGAGCAGGCCGAGCAGCAGGTGGTGGGCGATGCTTTGAGGCTCTACAACCCCCACCACTAGGAGGTCCACCCCAACCTTAGGGGAGACCACAACTTCAGGCATCTGAATCTTACGATCATGGAGCTCCAGAAGCGGGTGGACTAGTGCGGTACTAGCTCCAGGCATAGAGGCCTTTGCCTATAATGCCTCTATCTTCATAGTTTGTGTTGCCTTGTGTCCTTGTACTTTGAGTTGAAGTAATAAAAGACACTTGCAATGGTGATGTTTGCTTTCCTGTCTTTTGTTTGTTATTACTAAGAGGTGTCGGTTAAAAATTGTTGACTTGACCCTCACTTGCGAGATTCTTACTGGAGGAGACCCAGTGACCACACACTGATTCTGACAGTGTGACTCAACCCTTGGAGGCGAGAGTAATGGTTGGATCTCTTGGTAGCAGCGTCGAGGCCTTACAACGTCATCCATGCCATGAATTAACTAATCATGACGGGATTGACTGTATTAGGCAAGGAACGTGTTTCATCCAGGGGATGAGACCGGATTTCCCTTTTTGGAAAAGGATAAATCTTTGCAGCTTTGTAGAAAGTTAAGGAGGAAGGGGAACGCAGTAGCCGATGCTCTCAGCAGGAGGACAGGCTTTCAGCTACTTGAGGAGGCGACAGAGCAGCTAGCCTCTTTGCAGATATCCTTCGTGGATAGAGATGGGGCAGCCTTCCTTCAGTCTCTCACAGTCACATCTCCACTACTGCAGTGGGTCAGAGAGGCACAACGTGGGGACGCTGACTATGAGACTCGGCGTGCACAGATATCCTCAGGACAGGCACCCGATGGTTTCTACTTTGGAATAGAGCATGACGTCCTTTTCAGAGGACGTACCTTGGTACCAGTTGCTTTACGGGAAGAGGAGCTGAGGGAGTTTCACACTTCTCCTTTGGCGGTACATCCTGGAGTGGAGAAGATGTACCAGGATCTCAGACGACATCACTGGTGGCTGGGCATGAAGAAGGCTATGGCGGAGTTCGTTTCTCGATGTCTCACCTGCCAGCAGGTGAAGGCAGAACACCAGGTACTAGCAGGCTTGGTACAACCCTTGGAGGTCCTGAAGTGGAAGTGGGACGGCATATCTATGGACTTCGTGACTGGACTTCCACGCACTTCTAGAGGTCACGATGCCATTTGGGTGATTGTCGACTGACTCACCAAGTCGGAACACTTCTTACCCATCAGAGAGCAGGGCTCAGTGGAGAGCTTGGGACGACTTTACGTTCAGGAGATTGTACGGCTTCACGGTGTGCCATCATCTATCGTCTTCGATCGAGATGCTCGCTTTACTTCCCAGCTTTGGAAGGGGTTGCAGGAGGCGTTCGGGACGTAGCTACGTCTGAGCACTGCCTTTCACCCTCAGACAGATGGTCAGATGGAGAGGACCATTCAGACTCTCGAGGACATGCTCCGTGCATGTGTCCTCGAATTTGGTCGCAGCTAGGAGGACCACCTACCCTTGGTGGAGTTTGCGTATAACAACAGCTACAACTCGACCATCGGGATGGAACCATACGAGGCGTTGTATGACCGACCTTGTAGATCTCCTTTCTACTGGACGGACCCTAGGGAGTCAGCACTTGTGGGACCGGAGATGGTCCAGGACACGGTAGAGAAGGTCCAGGTCATCCAGGAGTAGATGAGGACAGCTCAGAGCCGGCATAAGTCTTATGCTGACAGGAGGTGGAGGCCACTAGAGTTCAAGGATGGTGACTATGTCTTCTTGCGTGTCTCACCTAGACGTGGATTACGGAGAATTGGCGGAGGCAGCAAGTTGTCTCCATGCTTCATTAGACCATTCCAGGTCCTCAGCAGTATTGGCGAGTTAGCTTATCGTCTGGCTCTACCACCTCAGTTGTACCGGGTGCACGACGTCTTCCACGTATCTCAGCTGAGGAGATACGTGCATGACCCGACGCATATCATTGACCATGGGGATCTAGACGTTGATGATGGGGAGACTTTTACGGAGGTCCCAGTGGAGATCGAGGATCGATAGGAGCGGGCCCTACGTGAACGGTCGATTCCTCTAGTGCGCATCAGATGGCAGCACGGGAATCTCCAGGAGAGCACTTGGGAGCGGGAGGCTCATATGCATGCTCAGTTCCCACATTTGTTTCCCTAGTTTGTGATGTAACTTTACGGGGATGTAAATCCCTGAGGTGGGAGTAATGTAAAGACCCGTAAAATTCAAGGGAAATTTTTTCTTAATTTTCTTTGGGATTTTAAAAGAACGCAGTTTCTGACGGCACTTGATTCTGAGGCCCGGTGTGCCCGGAATTTCTATCCCAAGTTTAGCTCGGGTACGTTTAGTGAACGAACGAGCGGGAATTTCTAACTTTTGAACAGGTGCTCGAAATCGAATTCTGAGGGCACCGATGGAACCTTAGTGCCAGTAATTTCTTATAAACACCATTTCCAGAGTTGCGTTTACACAAGAGAAGATGATAAAAATTGTGGAAGTTTAATTTATAATTTAACTACAATTTTTATTTTTATTTTTGTGGTTTAAGGCTTTGGGTGGAAGTTGGGTAACTACCCAACTTCCCAAGATAGCTTATGAGGGTGGTGGGGCCCACACGAACCCCACCCCTTAAAATTCTTCAACCCCCTCAACTCACCATTAATTTTTGACAACTTATGTTATTAATTAAGTGAGTTAAGTGTGGATGTTTGAATTTCAAACTCTTGAAATTCACAATTTATGTTATGTTAATAAAATAAGAGGTGAGCTTATTTTATTTGGGGTTGGAACCTTGTGGTGGAGTTTTTGGGAGAAAAGACTAAAGATTTCAGAAACTTCTTCATCTTAAACGAAGAACGCAAAGAACACATCGGTCTCCGAAGAAGAACGCCGAGTTCTCGGAAACCGATTACGCGACGCCGTGTACCGTGACGCCGACGCGACTTCCTCCTTCCGTGACGTCTCTTTCCGCAACGGTTTTTCCACGACGAATCCTCGTTCGACGAACCTCCATTCAAGCTCACACGAGGTAGGGGATTTATTTATTTATTTCATTTGTGAGTACTATATTGTCGTTCTTCGTGAAAATACAGACAATTGATAATGAATAACGAGAGGGGGTCGGACCGCACAAACACGACCGACCCTCCTCCATTATTGATGTTGTTTCTAATGTGGTTGGAAAGAAATGGTGTGGTGCCGTCGCACCACGCGGGATTGTGCGACAAGGAATGCGCGGTGCCATCACGCCGTGTTGTGAAATCGATCAAGGACGCGACGCCGTCGCGCCGCGCCGGAGAACCGCAAAAACACCACGGCCGGAGCGGGGCCACGGTGGAGGGGTGCGGCGTCGTCGCGCCGCACCGGACGAATCAAGGTCGCGGCCGGTTCCGGGTCGCGGCGGAGCAAAGAGACCGATGGCCGGTTCCGGGCCGCGGCGGAGCAAGGAGACCGGCGGCCGGTTCTGGGCCGCCGGTGTTGGAGCAGGGAGGGGACCGGCCGACGCCGGTCCCGTGGTGGCAGAAACCGGTCTGCCGGGGAGGGAGGGCTGGACAGGAGAACAGCTGGGGGTTCAAACCCCCAGCCGGCCAGCAAGCGGCCCCCATTAAGGGGGGCCGCGGTTACAAATCGTGGGGGGCAGCGCCCCCCCCCCCCCCCCCCCCGCTACAACGAACGGCTCGGCCGTTCGGCCGAGCCGGCTGCCGCCGCGCGCCGGACCTCCGGGCCGGCAGCCGGGCCGCGCCCATCCGGGTCGACCCATACCTGGGTCGGGTTGACCCGGTTCGGACCGACCCAGGGGGTCTCGGGCCGGGTCGGTCCGGGCCCGAAACCCCCGTTTTCGGAACCTTTTTGGTATTTTGCCCATATCTCGGGCTAAGGACCTCCGATCGACGCGCCGTCAGCGGCGATGCAATCCTTGGATCAAGACGATCTTTTCGGTATATCGCTCTCAAGGTTTCGGAATACTTTGAGTTCGGCTGGGTTGGTTCGTACACGAAACCAACCGGGCCCTCGGAGCGGAAACGCTCATATCTTAAGCTCTGGACGTCTGATTGACGTTTCGTCGACTTTGTTGGATTCCTCTTAGTGAGACGAATCTTTTGGCTTACTCCTCCCGAGGTTTGGATGTAGGTGGAGTACGGTCAGGTTGGTTTTGCCTTAAAAACCAACCGGGCCCTGGGACGAAAAAGCCAATAACTCTCAGACCGGGCGTCTGATTGACGCGCTGTCTGCGACGTTGAGTTCCTGTTGATGATACGGAACTTTTGGATACATCAACTCTGGACTATGTGTCAGTTGATGTATCAGCCTCTCACCTCGTGGAGCGGACCCTCCCAAACGAGCTTGCTGTGTGCCGGAACCCTAGTGCTGGCTGTGTTGCGACTGTGACGACGATGACGACTGTACAGAGATCCTCAGTGGGTTCGACGGCGACGACTTCAGCACTCAGCGATCCTATGTGGATCAGTGCTACCGATCCTGTTTAGGTCTGATCCTGTGTGGGTCAGCGCTCAGCGATTCTGTGTGAGCCAGCGCCTACAGATCCTGTGTGGGTCTGATCCTGTGTGGGTCTTTGCGGGGGTTAGTTACCTATCGATCCTGTGTGGGTCCGATCCTGTGTGGGTCATTGCGGGGGTTAGTTACCTGTCGATCATGTGTTGGTCAGATCCTTTTGGGGTCATTGCGGGGGTTAGTACATATCGATCCTTTGCGGGTCTGATGGCTTAGATGAATCCGTGGAAATATCTAATCATCTCTATCATCATACGAAGGAGTATTCCTATGTGAGCTGAATCCTGTTTTGCTTTCCTATGTGGATTGTGTTGTGCTATCCTGTGTGGGAATACGTCTTTATTTCCTATGTGGATTGTGTTGTGCTATCCTGTGTGGGTATACGTTTTGCTTTCCTGTGTGGACTCGGTTGTACTTGGGTTCGGATGTTGGAGTCGAACGAGAATTGATGTCTTAGGTATATGTATGGGTATATACCTAAGCAGTGTCGGATGTTACTTCGTGATTGTATCTTTACTTTGTGGATTATCCTTTGTGGATTCTGGGAGACCTTCGGGGGTCTCGGGGTCCCTACTCAGTAGCTTATACTCACCCCTGCACGGGCTATGCCCGCACTACGTTGTGTTGGTTGCAGACGACGGACAGCGCTGATCGTGGTTGAGGCTTGCGGAGTAGGACTGTACTTGGAGGTAGACCACTGGGCGGGATGTACTCGGAGCGGTCGGCTGGACCTGAGGAGCAGTGGAGGCTATCTTTACCCACCCTTCATGTGGGATTTCCAGTGGACAGCTCGACGTTGTGGCTTTACTTTTCAGTTGTTGTTATCCCTTCCAGTTGTACTTTACTTTCAGTTTGGGTTTGTATACTGGCCCACTTGCTTTCCGCACTTACTGTTGTACTCAGTTTTTACTTAGTGTTTACTTCTACATGATTGCTTTGTGGTGTTTGTGGTTTACTTTACAAAGGCAATGCCTTCCCTTTTTACCGGTATTTACCCCTTGGTGCTAGTCGCCAGCCCCTGACCTATGGAAGGCGGGCTTGGGGTAGTCACGGTATGGGCCTCGAGGACGGGTCGTGACAGTATAAATCAACCAAGATTGTACCATAAACTATTAATAAAATAATACAACAAGTAATGAAAATAAATTTAAAAAAATTAGTTATCTTTGGGGTGTAATTAGTGTAAAATTGTTTAGAAAACAAAACCAAGAAGAATGTTGAGAAGGATGCTACACTAAGAAGAGATGATTTCACTGTGAAAGAAAAGGCATACCATGGAATATTAAAATAATGACATGAACATAAAATATGTAGGAATAAATATAAAGTGACAAAGAGAATAAATCTAAGAAATAAATAAAATCATTAGTTTTTTGTAATATATCTAAGAAGAAAAATGTGAGAGGTTTCAAAAGAAGGGTGATCCAAGGATTCTTGAGAAGATATGTTGAAAAAAAATAATTTGGATAGGTTTAAAATAATTCATGATATTATATATAGACCAATTGGAACTATAATATAAGATATAGAATGCACTGAATAATGAATTTTATTTTCTAGTTTATGTAAAAAAAAGCTAATTCCATTTGATAATAAGATTTTAAAAAGAAAGAAAACCATGAATCCCATAAATTCTCAAGTCTGAAAATTCAAAATTTAAGTAATTATGAAAAGTTGTCACACCATTACAGAAAATTTGAAAAGAGTTTATGTGTTGATAAGAAAATATCATCAAACTTACTCTTGTTAAGAAGTAAAGGAAATAAATCTTATTCCCATATATTTTTTTCTTCATGTTTTTCTTATATAGATAGTTGAAAGTGATGTGTGTAGGGAGAGAACTGTAATCATATGAAAGTATTATTGCATTGATTATGTAAAATCATGGCATGATTTAAATAGTATCAAATTTACTCCCTATAATATTTTAATTGGTATCATATAGATATGTTTATAGTTCACTTAAAATAAGACCATCCATAACGAAGAGTTCTTGGAGTGTATCCCTTGAGGGGGGTTAAGTTTAGAAAATTATAAGACGGTATTATTTTATGTAACTATAGACTATTCTTAGATAAATATATTGATGAGGCCTGATTTTAAACCTTTCTATTTTTTTTGAATGTATCAAATCTTATTATTAATAGGTTATATTATCCATTGAAAAGGTAACTTTTAGGGGGGTAAATTCTTTAATTGAAAATTTCTAATTTGCTTATTGAAGTTTAGTACATGTGGTAAATTACTTGGAAAAAAAATTCTTGAAAAAACCCTTGAAATATTTGTTTGAGTTAGTATCATATGTTGAATATTTTTATGCACAACTTTGATGTTTAATTTAGTCAATTTTGTTTTCTACACTGATCTAGATTATATAGACTTAGAGTTGATAAATTTTTGGATCATTATTTAAGATAAATATTATGTCACTCTTATGAAAACCCATATTTTAATACACCTTAATTTATGATTTATTACATAAAGGCACACATAATAAAATCCTAAAATATAATTAGTCCTAGTAACTTTGAGAAATTAGGTATATATCATAATAACTCGAAACATGGGTACAAAAAAATTATTTTAAAACTCTAAAAAATGATTTTAAAGTTCCATTGTTCTTTGAAAAATATATGGTATATTTGGGGATGTACATAAGAAATGGGTGATCTATAAATCCTAGTAAGGTAATAATCAAAGCATGGGATAAGTTAAAATAGTACATGTGATTCAAGAGGCACATAAATGTAACATAATATATGTGATGATCATAAACTTAAACATAATATCATGATATAAGATAATAATATAAAGGAAATATGGGAATGTAGAAGAAAGATAAAACATGTTATAAAAAACATAATCCAAGGCAAACATCTTAGAAAAAACCATAGTGTGATTAGGATAACCTAGCATGATCCATACATAGTATCTAATGTGATAAAATCATTACCCAATTCATTAGAGAGCTATATAATTCTGATCCCACATGTCTCATGTTTATCATGTGTATTCATAAGTGTTCCACATAGATCATACAACATCAGGATGTATCTAATAACTTTTAATCTATAAATTAAGGAATATGGGTTTTATATATATAATAACCTAATAAATAAAGTATAGTTACATCTAGGTGAATACCCTTAAGTATAAATGGGGATGGGTATTCTATAAATAAATGTTTGTCATGGAAAATCGTAGGATAATTTTGATAGCATGATGGGGGTAGATAAATATTAATGGAAGGGTATAATGAGAGTGAAATGGGTTTATAATCACTTATAAATAGTAAGGATAGTAAGTGGGATATGTAGAAACATATCCCAACATGAACAACTGGAAATAAAAATCTATAATATAAATAAGGTTCTTGAATAAAGAAGAGAAGGAGAAGATCCCTTACCTTGAGAGGATGCTTCTAAAATCTTGAGAGGATCTTATTAAGATAATATTGGAACATTAAGATGGATATAGAGAGGAAAATGTAGAGTAAATTCATGTTATAAAGGTTTTGAGTGAAGAGGAATGAAAGGTTGGGTGGGTTTTTATAGAAAAAGAGATGTGAATTCTTTATTAATCTCTAAACCTAGGTTTTTGACACTATATAATAAAATAATAAAAACCAAAAACCTTAATATGGTTTCTTACCATGGTTTCTAACAAATAGGAGTGTATTTAAATATTTTATAAGGCTAATAATAGAACTCATTAAAATAATACCCATGGGGATGTAGAAGTGATTCATTTTTATAAAGAATTAATTTTAAAATAATAAAATATAATATATGTTTTGGATTAATCATTAAGGTTTTATAAAACTAATTAAAGAAATTTAAAAATATCATTTTAAATGGGAAGCATAATTGTTTTCGTGAATACTCTTTATAGTATTTATTACTTCACTTTTAGGCTTTTATGATATTGTATTTAATTTTTATCCAAAAGATTGATTGTCTCAAAAAATTATGAAAAAATAAAATTGGATAATTTCAACATGCTAATTTCAAAAATAATATTTATTTTGTCTAAATAATTCAATAAATATGAAATTTTACACTTTTAAATAAAAAATCCCCATTTTTTGAAAAAAAATGTTTTTACGACGATAATAGTTTCTCACCCTTATAAAATTTATATTTGAATTCACTAAATTATATTATCATTTATATTCATATAGATATTATTTGATAAGAATATTTTATAAAAATAAAATTTATTTCAAAATTTATTTAATTCATCAAAAGGAGTGTCTTGATTGAAACTAAATATTTACCAAATATACAATTTTTGCTTCCCCGTATCAAAATCAAATTTCTATTGGGATCATTATTTAATCATTTATAAAGTAATAATAAAAAGGATAAATATAATCATTATTTTATTAAAAATAAGAATATAGAAATTCATACTATTAGGTTCTGGATACATAACCTTGTATTACACAAGTGTATTCCCTAAGAGTAAGGTGTGTGATGGTGATACTTACATGGGGTGGTTTGGAAAACATTGTTTGGATCATGATCTTGTTAAGCCTAAAATTATCCCATAAATGGTTTCACTCAAGATTTAGTTAATGAATCTCATCTTGGTCTTGGTCAAGTTCAATTCCTAGTGATGTCATCTCCCTTGAAAGTTCTGATAAATGGGTTTCATATGGTAAGATCCTACTGGTCGAGGCCATCGTTTCTTCCATCTGTGAAAATTAGAATTTATCATAACCCTTAATATATAATAATCTTAACATTCACTTTATAGTGGTTATATTATCAATGGTTATGATAATTAATGATCTTTTAAATGTGACAAGATATAAATTATAATGGTTTAAAATAACTGAAGTAGTGCATGTGTTTTCTATAACATATTTACTTAAAAAGGAATTTATTCATTTGACAAGGGAATTTCATTTATAAAACTATAGGTTAGTGCATTTTCCCCCTTCATAATTTTCAACCTCAAAATTTTATTTCATAAACTAAAACAGATGAGGGTACTTTTGTTTTATCATCTCTTTTGGTTCCCATGTCTCTTCATCAAACTTGTGGTTCCACTATAGTACTTTGACCCAATGAGTTTTCCTGTTTTGTATAAATTTTTCTCTAAGATCTAAGATCTTCACTGAGTTCTCCTAATATGAAATAACATTCTCTAATGGTACCACTTATGGGTTTAGTACATGTGAGGGGTAAGGTGTTTACATCCTTGAGAGGGATACATGGAGCATATCATGTACTTGAGATAGGATAGGTTGGAGTTCTAGTCAATAGTCCATAGCTCTAATGTGGTAAAAGATCTCAAATGGGTCAATGTATCTTGGGCTATTCTTTCCCTTCTTCTCAAACCACGTGACTTTCATCCACAATGATATACAAAGGAACACTTTATCTATGACCTCAAACTCTATATCACATAGATGATTGTCTTAATATATTTTCTATCAACTTTGCTCATATTTTATATAATTTTTAACAGTTTGAACCTTATCTATAATCTCTTGGATAATACTAAGTTCCATTAGCTTCCTCTCTCCAATTTCATCCATGTATGTCAGATTCTAACACTGCTTTCTATACATTTCCTCATAAATTTCCATTTGAATGCTCAAATTAAAATTTTTGTTATATAAGGACTCTAATAGGAGAAGGTTTTGATCCCAATATCCTTAGGATTATATTGAACTTTATTTCAATATATCCTCAAGATTTTTAATGGTTCTCTTAGACTAAATATCTATTTAAGGGTAATTATTAGTACTAAAATTCAGCTATGTATCCAATGGTTTTTGAAGGCCTCTCCAAAACCACAAGGTAAACCTTGGATCTCAATTAGGTATAATAGAGATTGGTAATACATATAGTCTTACAACTTATCTTATATATACATTGTAAAGTTGTTTAAGAGATAAATCTTCCTTAATACAAAGGAATATGATGACTTTGTAAGGTGATTAACTACCACCCAGATGTCATTATTACCTTTAGATATCTTATGGAGTCCCATGAATAAATCAATGGTTTTTCCCATTTCCATACTCATATGATAAATTATTGCATCATACCCTTAGACTTATTTCATTCATCCTTGACTTGTTGTCATACCAATCATCAAGATACAAATTATACAATCTACCCATTCATGTTATCCCATCCTAAGTTTTTTACTTTAGATATCTATATATCTTATTTATTCTTGGAATAATAGAGAAGGATGAGCTATGTGTATCATCTAGAAGTTTCCGTTTCATATTTGGTTTTTATGGGAAACATATCAAAGTTTCAAACCTTATAAATCAATCTTTGTCATAGTTGAAATTCATAATATTCTCTATATTTTTCTATAGGACATCATCATCTTTCTAGGACTCCTTAATCCTATAAATAATGGATTTTTGAGAAGTTATTTGAGAAAGGTAATATAAAGCTCCTTTTATAATTCCCATTTCTATCCTTTACATGTCAAAGATGATTGGATCCCTTGAAATTCACATCATGGATTGGTTTATAAGATCCTTTATACTCAGAGAATATACCATGTTATTTTCCTTCACAGGAAGGTAATGGATTAAACAATTATTGTCCTTGATCAGATCTAACCACCTTTATTGTCACATGTTTATCTCATTTTGTGTGAATATATACATGAGTATTTTATGATCTATATATATGTCACACTTATCCCCATAGAGATAATGTTTCCAAATATTCAATGTAAAGATCACCAAAGATAGTTCTAGATCATGTGTTGGTAATTTTTATTCATGAATCTTTAATTTTAGGGAGGTATAGGCTATCAATTTTTCATCTTTCATGAGTACACAACCTAATAAATTTTTAAATGCATCATTTTAGATCACAAATCCTTCCACACCAGTGGGTATTGTGAGTACAGGTGAAGTGATTATCCTCTTCTTTAACTCTTTATAACTCTCCTCATGTAATTTCTTGGATTCTCCATGTATTATATTCATATATTATATGGAATTATTTCGAGACCAGGATTTGTGATGGCATGCAATTCTGAGGCTCGGAGTGCCCAGATTAAATTTTTGAAATAAATTAAACTTTTAAAAAGAGAGTGTGAGAGGTTTTCCGGAAAAAGCGTAATAACTTTTAAATGGGTTCCTAGATCATAAATCTAAGTGTGTTATTTTATTCAGAGCAGAAAATTTACCTTGGGAAAGGCCTAACATCAACCAGCACAGTTCGGCAGTAGAATTTAGTTTTTGGATGTTTTAAAAGGAAATAAAATAAGTTAATAATTTATTTTATTTTAAACATTTCCATGATACAGCGACATGTTAATTGGTTTTAAATAACTAGGATCCCAATATTAGGATCATAACCCTAGAAACTTCCCTTGGATGCTCTGGAGTTTTGGATAGGATCCATCCTTGTAGGAATCTCGATGAACCACGATGAGCGATGATGTGTGGATCGTTTCACGGAGAGATAGAATCCCAAATGACAACTACCCTCCCTCTTCATCGATGATCAAGGTAGGGGTTTTTGTTTTGATTTCATTTTTTCATTCTTTTATTAAACAATGAGCACAGATCAACACACAAACAAGTTGACTCGTGAATCGTTCATTCTTATGGGAGGGTCTTTTATCGAGTTTATTTTTGGGAATTGATCCATGTTTGGTTTGATTTATTTTGACTTGCTTTGTTTCATACTTATAATAGGATAGGATCAATGTCTTGATGAATGATGGAGGTGGTTTGTTCCTCAATTCGTTACTTGGATTTATTCTCCCTTTTTGACCTTGTGTTCTTTGCATTCTTCACGGAGTTATGAATAATGGATTGTTGTGCATCCGTTTCACAACACAACGATCCCAAATTGGAGATTAGACATCATGAAGACCCAGTGGAAGTGCGACGATGATGGAGGATAACGAATTGACATCGATCAAAAGAAATATTCCTTCGATCATTCTTCGTGCGGATAATCAAAACTAGTTTTCGGGGATGATTGAACAACTGAAACCTACCGATTTGGTGTTACCATCGTGAGGTGACTCTGGATCTTCAATTTTGAGGCGAAGGAATGTCTAGATCAAATATTGGGGGATCATCTGAATTATAAGTGAATAACTAGAATTTTTTTAACAAATGTGATGAACACGACGTGTAGTTCAGACTACACGATATGTGGGCCTCGTTGAGCGGCGACTAGAGTTTCACGATACAGGAAGTGATGACACGGTGTGTGAAAACTGTCACATAGTGTGTGGGTATTTACATGGGACTTGGAATATATCTCAAACAAAACACGGAAATGGGATAGATTACATGACATGTACTCCACCACAAGGCCAGACCAGGCCGATTATGTAGGTTACCCCGTGTACCGATACACGGGTTGGCATACATGGGTCGAAGCTGTGTAAGAGTATATGGCCAGCGTACATAGATCAGACCCCAGATAATATTACATGGCATGTGATAGTCACTACACTCCATGTATACACTTTCTACCTGACATATCTTCTAACTCGAGTCATTGCACACAGGTAGTATCCAAAGTCAAGGGGCATGGCGTGTGACCTTCCTACACATCGTGTACTTTATTGTAAATGGATTTATATCCTTGTCCATTGTTCCTTGGACAAGTTTCATTTGGGTTAGTTCCCTATTTTATCATTCCCCTAAAGGTCAGGTATCGTTTCCATCCATAGGAGTATGATCCCTTCAGCAAGAATTTCTGGATATAGCCAGAATCCCTCTGAGAGGCCTAGAGTGAGATACTCCACCCATTCTTAGACCTAGGTAGAGTCAGGTATTGATGTGATAAATCCTACAATATGTTGATCCTCTACTTAGCAGTTGAATCTGTATGAGTTGTGGTATACTCTAAGGCCCTGGTAGTGATACTCATCTGTGTATCGTGATCTTTCCCCACTCAGGAGTGAGTTCTCTCAAAATGAGTGTATTTGTTCTCTCTTCAAATCTAACCATGCTTCTATCTCTCTCATGACACTTCTCGACGAACGTATTTTCTAGATGGACATCATCAAATCAATTGGAATCATGGAGTGAGTTCTCTCGGATGATTACTTCATGGAATCTTCAAACTAAATCCCTAGCATCGGTATGTGGTTGTTGTGACTTAGATCTATACTAAGGGTTTGGGTTTCAAGTATATCTAGATATGTTTCTCCTATTATATGTTATGTATTCATATACTATATAGAGATAACTATACCTTTATTTTGTGTATTTCTTTGTAGTTTTTGGGTTCCTCTACTGAGTATTGTTATACTCACCCTTGAATGATCTTTTTCCACAAGTGTCGTGTCTTGTGTCAATGAGCGGACTTTTGATAGAGTCTAGGGTGGACCAGAACCAGACTGAGCTTTGTGAGCTTCCTTATAGGTTGAGGTGTTCCTATAGCTATGATCAGCAGTCCCAATACCCATTTCTTTCTTAAATATTGGGCTTCATAGTTTTAAGACTCTTTCTTTTGGAGGGCTTGTATTCTGGACCAGTTTACTTTCCGCACTTTACTTTAAATTGTACTCTGTTGGTTGGGTTTAGTTGTATGTATGTGTTTTGTTCCTTAATGGTTTTTACATTTCAACATTTTTGGTATTGGGGATGTCTGTGTGTGTGTACAGGTACTTAGGAAATGTCTCCCATGTTAGTGATATGCCTACTCAGTGCTAGTCACCAACCCCTGGCCTATTATAGGTGGGCTTGGGGAGTCGTGGCACAGGCCCCACTGGGATAGTTCATGACACCTCAAATTAATTATTCTATAAAAACATGACTCCCTTCCAAGTTATCTTTGCTAGTGGGATTGACAGTCATGATTATTTTCTAAAAATTTGACAATAGTACCAATATAATCTAAGGAAACTCTGGATTTATGTCATAGATTTTGGTATGGTCCATCCTTTAATTGCCTCTATTTTTAAAGTATCCATAGATATCCATTTTCCGGTGATAACATTCCATGGGAATGTTACTTTATCCATCCAAAAGTCACATTTAATATACTTCACGTACAACTTTTATTTCCACAAGGACCTTATTACAACATTCAAATCCTCCTCATGTTCCTCCTTAATTTTGGAGTAGATAAGAATATAGTCTATAAAGACTACCATAAATCTTTTGACATAATACCTAAAGACTCTATTAATAAATTCCATGAATATATCTAGATAATTAGTGATCCCAAATGTAATCACTATGAAATCATAGTTCCTGTACCTTGTATGAAAAGTGTTCTTAAAGATATTCTCCTTATTCACCTTCACATGATAATTTCCCAAACAAAGATACACCTTGGATAAGTATTGGGAACCATGTAGCTAGTTTAAAAAATCATCAATACATAGTAGAGGATACATGGTCTTTATCATGATCTTATTGATATCACAATGATCAATACAGAGGTACATTGACCCATCCTTCTTCTTAACAAAAAGGATTGTTTTACCCCATGATGAAGCTATTGGACATATAAAAAATTTATCTAGATTATCCTATAGTTTTTTCTTTAGAACATAAAGTTTAAGAGTTTACATTCAATATTAAGACTTGGATATTAGAAAATATATAGGCATATGTTTTATTGAGAACTCAACCCCTCAGATAGAAGGAATACTAGGAAATTATTTGAGAAATAAATCAGTGAATTCCCTTACAATATCCATGTCATCAATGATGATATTTTCCTTAGTATTAATCATTTTAGATGGATACACTTGCTCACAAGGAAATAATATCCATGCTTGAGATGATGATACCAAAGGAGACTCATCCTCCTCCTTGCACATGTATAGAATAGGAAGGTTATTTGCAGTACTGAGGGTGATTTCCTTCTCTTGGAAATTTATGTCGTCTCTATACAAGGAAATATAATACATGCCTAGAATAGAATCAAATGACATTAAATGGAGTATCACAATGGTGTTTTTGGAACTTCAGCCCACAAATTTTTATAAGGGATGAGTTATAGTCTTGGGATACAACAAATGAACCATTTTTCATCTTCACTGATAACTCTACTTTCATATTTGGATGTGGTTTTTTAATAGTTCTGATAAAGTTTCATGATATCAAATAATTAATAGAACTAAAAGAAAATAGTAATTTCTCTATCCTTTAATGAATAACTATAGTACAGGTCACCACTTTATTGTCAGTATCTACCCCAGTAGTTGTGATGGCATAAGCTCACCCTTTCTCTCTGTGTCTTGGAGGCTATTTTCATTAGATTTCATTGAAAACCCTTGTCTTAGTTCATTGATTAGTATAGTGTCCTTTTTCACTTTAATTTAAGCATTAGACAATAGTTTGAGGGTTTATTGGAGAATTCATTTCTTCTATCACATTGGTGGGTTTATCTTATTGGTAATCGCTATCTAGATGACCTTACTTCCTACACCTAAAGCATTACCTTATCCCCTTTGAGAAATTTATGGGATGATTCTTCCCACACTTTTGACAAGTGGAATTTTGGACTTTCTTTCCCCCTTCATATTTCTCCATTGTACACCACTTCCTATCTCCAAACTACTGAGACCCTTGAGATTCACTGATCTCCATTTTGAATTTGAAGTAACATCATAAAATTTTCTCATATTTTTCAAAGTATTAAATTGAAAAATCATTTCGTAGACTCATATTTAGCCCACCAAATAGGATGTCCACTTTACGTTTGGGGGAGATAACAAATCCATAGGCATATCGTGCAAGTTTGGTGAAGTTCTCCTAGTATTTCCCAATGGATTCATCATCCTTTTTATTAAGTATAAGAAAATCCCTCTCCATTTTAATTTAGAGTGCGTGATGAAAATATTTATCGAAAAATATTTTTCATAATTCTTTATACTCCCTCAGTTATATCTCTTACTTGGGATTTATATTTTTTTATCAATGTCTACCAATGATAAGCTTCTCAATCCATATGATAAACATCCATCAAATCCTTCTCTTAATCAAATAATTGAAGGATAGATAATATCTTTTTAGTAGATTTAATACATTATTGCATGATTAAAGGATTGGAAGATCCATAAAAAGTCATAGGCCATTTTCACATAAGGGTATCAATTGAAACTTTATATTTCTTAGGGGGTGTGTTTGAGGAGGGAAGTGGTGTTGGTTCAGGATGACCTTTGATGGTGGCACTTGGAATGGTCATTTTGAAAGGGTGAATGGTTTTTTCTTGTGAGTTTTTTTGGTATGGTGATGCACCTGAACTCTACCCATGGATCAGGCCATAGAGGAGGTTCTAGATCTTATCTTCATTGTTGTACTGTTTTTAAGATTTGGATGTTGAGAGGGTATGATGTCATTCATCAGATCAGGCATATGCTTTGACATAGGACACTTTCTTGTTGTTAAGCCTTGCAATGGTTGAGTTATTTTCCATGTTCATATACTGGGGAGGGGTAGCTTCATATGTCAGTTTGGTTTTTCTTGCTAGAACTTCAGGTTGTGAATCGTTTTAAGTCGAAGATGTCTTGGGTTCCCCTCTTCTTTCCTTAAAAGGGGGTTTATGTTTATGTTTCTATTGAAATAATAAAAAAATTAAAGGCCTTTGGGCCGTTGGATAGGATTAGGGGGTGTGGGATTTCCCATTGATTCAAGTTTCTATTTAGAACATGAGTTAATTGAGAAATTATTTTCATAAAGTTCCTGACTTTTACTATTATCATGTTGGGAATCTCATTTGGGTAGTCAGTGCATTTCCCCTCACATTTTTTGTTGACTCAATTTCTCTTATTTATATCCATTGACTAAAATAAAAGAAAAATTTAAGGATGATAATTTTTAAACTATAAAAAAATAAATGGTAAACCATGAACATTAAATGGATAACTCATAAATGAAATATATTCATTAACCTATTAATTTTTAGGTTTCAATCTAAGTTATCATTGATCTATTTCCCAACATAAAATATTATATAATTTTTGCTCCCTTAATAATGTTTTGTAAGGAGCTTATAAATTTTCCAAATCATATCCCTTGGGATTTTAAAAATATATGTTCAGTAATTCCTTATTTTCATGCACCAAGTTATGATTGATTCAATCCTAATGAACCCTTTTTAGGGTTATTACCCCTTGGTTCAATTGTGTTCAATCCACATCCACCTGTAATAACTATATAGGGATGTATTTTATTGGAAACCACATACTCTATACTTCACCATAATTTTGGAATGTTTTCCAATGTTTAGAATTATCCCTAAGTCTTTCACTAGGGCTTTATAATCCTAATCTGCTAAAATAACTAGACATTCCAGTGATACAAACTATAAAAACACAAATTTTAATATGTATTATTCATGATTTATTAAATAAAGGTACTCATAATAAAATCCCAGAAGATCATGAGGCCTTGTGACTTTATAAAATTAGGTGGATATCATTATAACATGAAACATGGGTACAATAATATTATTTAAAAACTCCACATAATTTCCTTAAAATTCCATTGCTCTCCTAAAACTACATGGGATAACCTGAGGACATATATAAGAAAGGGATTAGCTATAAATCCCAGTAATGGAATAATCAAAGCATAGAATAAGTTAAAAAATAAATTTGATTCAAGAGGAAAATTAATTTAACATAATATAGGTGAGAATCATAAACTTTAACATCTAATCATTATATAAGATGATAACATAAAGGCAACAAGGGTATGTGGAAGCAATATAAAACATGACCTCATTAATTAAAGTACGGTATAATTTCTAAGACAACATAACATAATGTTCTTAGTAACAAAACTTGTGCACCATACATGGTATATCATGTGATAAAAACATTTCCCAATGCATTGTAGGTTTTTATAACTCTCGTCTTACCCGTCACATTCATATCATTTACATGTATAAGTGTGTCGTGCATATCATACAACATAAGGATGTATTTCATCACTTTTAATCCTATAATTAAAGATTTTGGGTTAAATATATGGAATTATATAAAAAATTAAGTGTAAGTTCATCTATGTGAATACCCTTGAGTGGAAATGGGGGTGGGTATTCACTACACAAATGTTTGGAATAGAAAATTGTATGATAATTTCAGTAACATAATAGGGGTACATAAAGATTCATGGAAGGATTTAATGATAGTGAAAGGGGTATATCATCACTTAAAAATCATAGGGAAGGTAAGAGGGATTTTTAAAAACATATCCCAATATGAAAATATTGGAAATTAAATGGAATAACATAAAAAGGGTTCTTGAATAAATATAAGGAGAGGATCCCTTACCTTGAGAAGATGATTCTAAAAGCTTGGGAGGATCTTATTAAGAGATTGGGACACCATGTTAGGGATATAGAGAAAGGTAAATGTATATTAAATTTATTATCTAAGGGTTTTTAGTGAATAATAATGGGATTTGGGTGGGTTTTATAGAAAAAGAGAGGGGAATTATTTATTAATTTCTAAAACTAGGTTTTGGACTATATATAATAAGATAATTAAAACCACAATCCATGTCATGGTTTTATGGATTTTTTATACTTAAGAAGAGGGGTTTTAAATATTTTATAAGTTTAATAATCTAATTAATTAAAATAATACACATGGTAGTGTGGAAGTAAGTCATGTTCATAAATAATTAATTTTAAAAACATGGAATATAATATAGGTTTTGGAGGTTTCATTAAGGGTTTATAAAATTAATAAAATAAATTAAAAAATAAATTATTTTAAAGGGAAACATAATTTTGTTCATGTATACTCTTTATATCATTCATTAAATAACTTTTGGAATTTTATGATGTTATAATAAATGTTGTATATTTATACTGTATTTAATTTTTACCCAAAAATTCAACTGTCTTGGAAAATTATGAAAAATTCACTATTGGATTATTTTTATTTGTTGATTTTAAAAATAATATTTATTTTATCAAAATAATTCTCTAAATATGAAAATTTAAAAATTTAAATCAAAATCCTCATTTATACAAAAATAAAGTATTTTATGATGATAATAGTTTCTGTCCCTTATAAAAACTACGTTTGACATCATAAAATTATATTATAATTTATATATAAATAAATACAATTTAATAAGAATATTTTATTAAAATAAAATTTATTTCAAAAAACATTAATTTATCAAAAATATTGTCTTGATTGAAACTATATATTTCCCAAAAATATAATTTGTGTTTTATCGTATCAAAATCCAATTTTTATCAAAGTCGTTATTTAATCATTTATAAAGTAATAATAAAAATGATAAATATAATAATTATTTTATTAAAAAATATAAAAATTAATACTATTAGGGGCTAGATACATAACCCCTTATTACACCAATGTATACCCTAAGGGAAAGATGTACAATTGTGGTACTTTCTTAGGGTGGTTTGGCAAACCTAGTTTGGGTCGTGATCTTGATAATCTTGAACTTCTACTATAAAAAAAATTATTATGGTTTAGTTTTTGAATATTGGGTTGGTCTAGGTCAAGGGAAAATCCCAATGATTCCATATCCCTCAAAATATATGATAAATAGGCTTCATAGAATATGATACTACTGGTTGAGGTCATTTCTTCTTTTATCTGTGTAAATTGGTCATTATCATAACCCTTAATATATACTAATATTAACAATTATTGTATAATATCTATATTTTCAATGGTTATAATGGTTAATGGTCTTTTGAATCTGATGGGATATAACTTATAATGGTATAAAATAACCAAATAATTTCATGTGTTTTCTATAACATCATTACTTCAAAAGGAATTTATTTATTTGAAAAGATAATTTTATTTATAAATCTTCAAGTTGTTATAACCCTTCTCTCAAGTGAATCTAGTTTTACATTGAAAATGGGGAGAAGATAGATTTTCAATCAAAACTAAAACATGATATGGGTAGAAATTTCTATTATACTTACACCTTTACATTTATTATCAAAAAAGGGGAGAATGAAATTGACTTTAGAATTGAAATGATTTTTTGAAACAAATCAAAATGGGGATATTTAAATCCCCAAATGGTTTTTGATGAAGGGTGTTATATTTGTTCTCAATATATCAATGATAATTAAGGTAAATATGTGATGAAGTTGATATATGCTAAATATTCCAATTAAATAAGAGGTTGAATATTTGAGATACTATTGGAGTTTCTATAAGATATATGTATTTTTTCTACCATTATATTTTAGAGATACATTCATGTGTTGGAAAAGGAGATTAAGTCTAAGATTATTTGATGATAAAGCCTGGAAAATATATTTTTACTGTAGTTTAAAGTCTTGGAATAAAAATATTCTAGGAAGGAATATTCTATATACATATAATGATTATAGATCTAAGATTAATGTGAAGAAATGACAAGTAATTATGGTTTATGGAAGAATTATCTACAATAAGTTCTTGGTGAATATAAGGAGAAGACTGTGGATAAGAATTTAGATATATGGTGCATGTGATAATTTATCCTTATATTACCAATCATGATGGATGCTAATAAAATTAGAAAATATATATAAATAATGAATTTGATTAAGATATTAATAGTGAGGAATAGTTGAGATTTGTTCTGTATTAATTAGAAATATAAAAGTGTTATGAATTTAGGAAATTAGATATGGTTTGAAGCTAATAATTATTAAGGTAGTATAGCTTTATTGAAATACACAAAGAATGGTCTTTATATGCTACAATATGCTTTAAGAATTGTGCTAAAATGTTATGAGAGGATTTGATAAATTGTTAAATTCATTTGAGGTATTTTTAAATAATTTGAACTGGTTGAGAATGATTATAAGTGAGCAAAGAAACCGGGACATAAGATATAGAAATTATGGTGATGCCGATTTTATAAAAATAAGAAAACTATTTTGTACATAAGATCCATATAGATTTTAAAAGGTATATTTAGGAGACACTCCAAGATTTTGAAGAATATTTAATAGTGAACTTGGTTTTCAAGTAGATACATAAGTTTTGTCTAGTCATTTCTCAATATAATTTGATAAAGTACCAGAGCTGCACTATGATATGTAAGAGTGAATCCAAATTTTCAGTATACACAGAAGAGTTAATATGGGGATATATAAGTGTGACCTAAATATTTTAGATCATATATAAAAGCTCTAAATCAAATATGGAAGGGTAAATAGGTCTTCCTAAGTGAAACAAAAGAGTTATATGTAATAGTTTAGAGGATAAATGGGAGTAATAAACCCTCATGTAAGGTTTTTTAGTTCATATGTAATGTTATACAATATCACTAAATATTTTGAGAGAATTTTTGAAACTAGTATTCCTACCATTCAAATGGAAAAATTAAAGGAAAATATCATAGTGAAAATCAGACAATGTTGTTTTGATCTTCAAATATTAAATATCCTGGTGTTGTTGGAGAGATGGTAGTAATTTAAGATAATAATATTTATGTATTAAATTGTGAGTGATGATAAAATATTCAAATGATAAATCTAGTATTTTCAAATATAAATATTTAAAAATAATTTATTGAATATCACAACAAGGATATTTCCTTAAAATCAAAGGCATTTAGTATTTGGGGAAAATTAGTTGAGATAGTTGCTAAAGAGAATATTATTAGATCATGCAGAGATAAACCACATTAAATGTTTTATATAATAATTAAAAATTATAAATTTTGTGGATCATGGGAGGTAGACCCACGTGATTCCATTGAGAAACTGAGATATTTAAAATTAAGTGTTATGCCAAATTTAGGATTTTTGTATTTTTAAATTATGGGAATTAAACTTTATTGATTATAATAAGAGAAGAATAAGAGGATAAATTTAATTATGGTGTGAATGAGAGACCAATTATACACTACCCTAAAAATACATGTAGTGTCGAGGATAATCATTATCCTATAATATCTATATATCATATAAGACTAAGAAAAGGGATAAGATAATTAAGGTAAGGCTAACACTACTACTGCAAATATAGAGTATATGTTTCAAATCTTTTATAGAAGAAAAATAATATTTTTGTAATATTAATTTAATTTTTTATTTGATTATTTCATGTTAATTGAATATCTTATGTGAAATAGAAAGAAGACGGCTGGAAGTGGTGTAGAATTTATATGTTTTTATTGTTCTGAATATTGAGTTGAGAGAAAATCAGATACTTGCATATTGTGCTTGAAATAATATATTATAAATCAAAGTCATTTATTGAGGAAAAATATATGATTATTCAATATAATGATATCTCTGAGTAGACTTAAGATCTTGTTTATTAGTGATTTTTAAAGGATGCATTGTAAACTAGATGGAGCTAGTATAAACAAATTATTTATAGATTGTAAACATATCAGGATATAGTATTGGGAGTTAAGGGTGATATCTTACAAACCAATATTCACTTTATAATATTAGTGGATATCTATGTCTTAGAATTTACCTAAAAATAGAAAGGATGTAATCACCCACTTTAGGAATGAAACTTGTAAAAATATTGTGTGTTTTTACTCTTATTTATTATTTATTTTCATGTGGTGTGTTATGTTGGTGGTTAATAATCAGATTCATTAACCCAAATAAGTTCAAAGGTTTCAAATGGTAATAGGTTTAATTAAAATATAAAATAATTCAATAAAAATAATTTACACTAATTCACTCCTCTCCCTCTTAGTATGATTGCATTGTCTTGTTGGGAATCCCAATTGGTATCATAAAATCGTGGTTGTACCCCTATTTGGATATAACATTTCTTCCCTAGTTGTTTTTTATTGGTATATATATAAAGTTAGGAATTGAAAAGGGTTCATAGTTTCCTCATATGGGAAATATTGTTCCCATTCCTGTCAGTACCAACATATATGTTTCTTCCAAAACCTTAAAAAATATGAAAAATAAAGAGGCTAAGAAGTTAATAAAGATCTCAAAAAATAGGTTATTCTACTAATTAAAGGTGATAAAATTAGTATCTTATCTATCATTTTTATTCACAAGTGACCTCTTAAAGAATCAATTTAGGGCTATTAAGAGTATGTTTATAATGAATCACTTTATTTTTTTACTCTAAAAATGGTATTCTTTGAATAATGTCCCTATTTAAGTTTTCACTTATATTCTTCTGTTTATAAAGAGAATATAGGATGAGAAAACAAATATATAGTTGGATACATATAATATATAAAAGGAATTAATTAAAATTTTGAAATATTATGATGCTCTCACTAGACTCATTGAAACCAATGAACAATCGGTATTACTTTTTAATTAAGAATTATTCCTAGTGGAAGAATAATTGAAAAGGAGTGTTTGTAAGAAATTTGTGATTAATAAAGTTTTTGAGGATAAGATTAATGATCTAGAATAAACTCATAAAAATATAATTGATATCCAGGATTCTCAATTATATATCAAAGAAAATTTAATAAAATATATTGACTATTCCTTAAAAGATAAGTTTAAGGTTTATTGTGATCAAGTTGAGAATATGATAATGGAATGTAAAGATAGAGTGAAATCCATTAAAGATCATAAAAAAACTCTAAATTTAATGTTCCTTGAGTTAGAAGTAAATTTGAGAATCATATATGTTTCTCAAGGTAAATATTCATAAGAAGATAAAAGAATAATTTCTATCATGAATTTTTTTAGAAGATTCTTACTTCTAAAAATGCTCCTTCTAGTGGAATGAGGAGCTCAAAAATTTCTGGAGATAAATACACTACAATATCAAAGGATGAGGTAACCCTTTATCAATAAATTTTTATTTTCACAAATGGTGTTTACATTAAAATTTTAGATTGAATTTAAAATTAAGGGAAAATTTGTGTGGTGAAAATAGTAATAAATTCACCACAAAATCAAAATTTTATTTAATCATTTGTATGAAAGGTTCTCCCCACTGTGTTCTCAATAAAAAGTCTCTTCAGCTCAAAAACACCAAGATTTTAAAGTTGTATAGATTTGAAATAAAGGAAATAAAAAAAGTTTTATTATAATGATGATTATTTAAGGATATATCAAGGGGGAAAGGGTGATTGGCGGTTAAGTTTATAGAAGAAAGTAAATATGTTCATAAAAAATAAGCTCAAATTTCTCGAAGTTTTATATGAAAATTTAAACAAAAGTGGTAAAAATCATAAAAAAAAAAGTGGTGTAAATCTACCAAACATGTTTTACACACTATCTATGTAATAAGATAACAAGTAGTGAGAGGAAATAAAAAAATTATGAGTTTTCCTTGAGGTGTCAACAAAATAAAGTGTTGAGTAAATAACACCCAAGAAGAGTACTAAGAAATATGTTACACCAAGGAAAAAATACTTATACTATGTAAGAAAATATCTCTTCATGGAAAATTACAAAAAATCCATGAACATCAAAACTATAGGTATTAGGATTAAGTAATAAATAGAATCAATCCAATAAATAAAAAGAGGATTGGTTTGGTGGAAGACATCCAAGAAGAAAAACATGAGAGGTTACCAAATAATGTTGTTCTAAGTATTATTAATAATCCATGTGGAAAAACTAATAAATTTTGACATGTTTTAATAGCCTAGTTTTTTAGGGTTTTTTGTCAGTACCCTATGGTTAGGGGTTCAACCCTCTCCATTTGCATAATTACTACATTACTATAGCATGACTATAGTGAATTGTAGTGAATCACTATAGTTAAACACCATAGATAGACTTTAGTAGAGAATTGTATCTAGAACTATAGAATATAACTATATCTAGAAATGTTATTATAACTATAGTGAAGCATTATATTTCTATATAAAGTATTTAAGTATGGGTAAAATACCCCCAAAAACTTGGTTGAGCCACCCAAAAAAACATGTATTGGTTCCTATAAATTTTTAAGGTTCTCAATAAACACAAAATAAGTGGTTTATTTTAATAAAAAATAAATGGATTTTGAGAATATGGATAACCCAATTGGAAAAAGGCATAAATATGGAGGAACAATAAAAGAATGAGTTTTCTTTACTAACTGATGTGAAAAGGTTAATTCCATATGAGAAGAAGTTTATGAAAAAAAATAAAACCATACCTCCCATAAATGATCAATTTTGGAAAATCAAAAGGGAATAATGAATATTTTCACACCATTGGAGTTGAATTGAAAAGATATTATAGGTTAATAAGAAAAGATCATAAATATTTCTATCATTAATATGAAAATTAGAAGCCACTTCATTCACATATATCTGTTTGTTATTGTTTCTCTTTAGAGGGAATTGAAAGTGATGAATTTTGGGAGAGAAATAGAATTTTTGAATATATTATAGTATATATTATGTGCTATTATGTATTTTTTAACTAGAATCATGTTTCATCCACACAATAATTCAATTGGTGTCACAAAAATATGCTTGTATTTCATTTAAAATACAAAAAACTATGATGAAGAGTTGTTTAAATACATCCCTTGAAAGGGATTTTAGTTGAGGAAACTTCCATTTGATATAATTTCATAGAAATATAGACATTTATTAGAGAAATATAAGGTTTTGGTATGATTATCTCACTTTCCCATCCTTGTTTGACTATATCAAATTTGATTATTAAAGGGGAATTATTGAGCTAAAAGGTAGAATTTAGGGGGATAACCCTATTTTAACTTTAATTTTTTATGTATTTTTTGAATTTGAGTACAAGTTATAAATTACTTAAAAAGTTTCTTGAAAATCCAATATAAATAATTATTTGATTTGGTATAACGTGTTGAATAGTTTTATGGGAATATTTGGTTCCTAAGTTAAACAAACTTATTTTTTACACCGAGATAGATCATGTTTACATTGAGTTGATTAATTTATGACTCATTATTTAAGAGAAATGTGATGCCATCCTTATCTCAAGTGAATCAAGTTTTACTTTATAATGGGGGATAATATATAGTTTCAATGAAGATTAAATCATGAGATGTGAGGGACATCATATTAAAATTTCACCTTTGAATTTATTATCATTAAGGGGTGTAATGATATTGACTTTAGAATTGAAATGGGTATTAATAATAAATACAATGAGAATATTAAATTAACCAAATGGTTTGAGATAAACAGAGTCCTATTTTTTTAATATGTCAATGAGAACTGAATTCAATATCTAATAAATTTGGAAAGTGGGGAAGAGTCCAATGAGTGAAGATGTTGAAGTTTTGAGATATATTTAGAGTTTATATGAATTATATATATTGTTTTATGCTGTTTTATTTTTTAGATCCATTCATGTGTTAGAAAATAAGATTGATTCTGAGTTTCTACCATGATAAATCTTGATAAAGAAGTGGTTGTTATTGCTTCATAATGTCTTGGAATAAACTGATTTAGGAAAATAATTGTGCGCATACGTATCATGATTATAGATCTAAACCTAATGTGAATCAATGAAAATTTTTGATGGTTGATGGAATAACCTTCTATGATAATTTTTTGGTGAATATATTGATTTAGTAGTCAATAAGAATTCAACTAGATTATGTATGTGAGAATACATTATAGTATTATTAAGCATAATGGATACTAAAATAAATATATAATATCTCTTTTATGATGAATTTTATTAGGACATGAGTAGTGGAGAAAAGTTTAGATAGGTTATTCATTAATTGTTAATTATTAGAGCACTATCAATTAACTAAAATTGATTAGTTTTGAGTTTGAGAATTATTTTGGTAGTATATATCTATTGAAATACTCATAGAAAATAATTTATATAATGAAATATTCTTTGCTAAATGTACTAAAGAGTTGTGAGAATATTTAAAAAATTCCTAAAGTTATTTTTAGTGTTTTAAAATGATTTGACGTGGCTCAGACTAATTTTAGATAATTTTAGAATCCAATAGATAAAATATGGAAATTATAAGGTTGTGTATTTTTAGAAATTAAAATACTATTATATATATATATATATAATACATCAATAATTTATAAATTATATGTAATATTCCTCCATGATTTTGAATAATATATAAGACTAAAATTTTCTTTCAATCTGGTATGTGGGTTTTTTAGACCTTGTAGACTAGAATTTGAAAAATTACCATAGATGTTCTGATTATCCACTAAAAGTGGCTAATATTAATTTTTAATATCTTAATATTCAAGTGTTCCAAATTCCAAAAACATAATTTTTAGTTCATTATATAAATTGAACTTCATTTCTCAACTTAAATGTAATTCATGTTTAAAATCAAAATATGGGCCAAATCATTCATCTGTTTGTGGAGAATATTATATTAATTTTTTAAATTTGATATTTTTGGATATGATCAATCAATTTTTTTAGAACATTTTATCTCTTAGGATTTATGGATTAATCCCAAGATAAGATGATGATTTTCCCTCATGAATGAAGAAATTTTATGGACAAAGCATAATGGGCCTAAAGCCCATCAAACAGAAATGGGGCCCCAAAAAGCCCGATGAAGCTCACATTTTTACTATAGAAATAGAAAAACATTAGGATCATTTAATTAAACTATGTTTAGATCTAATTCTGAATTTTTCATGGAGATAAATGGATCCAAAGTTTACATTTAAATGGTGAGCCCAACCCGAACACCCATAAAGTCATCCTACCATTTCGACCATACCATCTAAACGGTTGAACCAAATGACCCAAAAGTTTTACAAATAATAGAGGAAATATGGGAGATAATATTTAACTTCTATGAATCCTTTGTATTCTTCCATATTCAGTTACAAATTCACACGTCAAAATGGTGGATGAATCTGGACGAATTTTCTGGACAACTTTGAAACGTTGAAATTCCATTGATTTTATCATGCTATTTTGACTCTCCCAATTAATAGGGATGGAATTTATTGTTGAGGATGTATCTAAGTCTATAAATATTCCTATATAAGGATATTATGGTGAAGTTAATTGGGCATCAAAGTTTTTATTTCTTTCATTTGTATTTCCATTCTTTCATTTTGTAATCGCATTGTCAATTTCTCCCTGGTATGTTTTTCGTTCACCTTCATTTAATTAATAAAAGATTATATTCTTCTTCTTAATTTCTTATTTAATTTTCCATATCGCATTTATATCGGTGCCTTAGGGAGTGAGGTTATTCACATAATATTTTGTGAAACTCTTCACACAACGGTAGAGTGATTGATATTTATTTGTTCTTCTTCTACAATTCTTACCATCATAAGTCTACTACCCACTTTCATTGATATAATAGAATCAATGGAGGGTTAAACCTCTAATGGGTTGATACAAGGGAGTATCAAGGTGATTAATTTGATTTTATTTCTTATTTTAATATTTTCTAATCAATTCTTTTTTTTTGATATTTTCATTCAATGATGTACATTCTCCTTTAAACTCACCAATTTTAAGGATACACATCCCGAGTGCTAAAATGATCATCTACCTTGGAGTTATCATAAATATGATACTCCAAGTGTATAGGTGATTAGCCTTAGGATAGTGAAAACTCAAAATCTGGGAGTTATTTGGGATGTTTATATTTTGTTAAAGGAAACGCTCGAATTTAAGACATTGAAATAATTTAAAAAGAAAGCAAATCCATACCATCCGATAACCAAGAATCAACTCATGATTTTAAATTGAATTCACATACGTCATTAAAATATCAAATAATCCAATCAATTCAACCCCAATTTTGCCACTTCATATCCAAATAAACATCATCAAATCACCTACTTAGAATGTATGTTTCTTCGATTTCTTCTTAGGTATCTGAGGATCAATAACCCAAGCCATACTACAATGACCGCTTACACCATACAACTTGGGTAAATTTGGGTGCAACCATGTACTATGATATATAATAGTGATTCCAAATTTATAGTGTGTATGAATGAGATGATAGGGTGATATTTAAGGGTGACTTGAAGATTTTGAATGATACATAAAAGCAGTCAATGTGATATGTAAGGGTAAATAGATATTCCCAGGTGAAATATAATATTTAAATGAAATTCTCTAGAGGATACATGGGAATAAAAAACTCTCAATTTATGGTTTCTTTTTTACAAGTAATTTTTTTAGATTCATCAAGGTTAAAAAAAGACAAAATTATAGAACTTTCTAAAGGAGTGAATCCAAAAGTCTAATTATAAAACTTGAAAAAGATAGTGGAGTGTTATAGCTAAAGACTATAATTATGAAAGTAAAGAAATCAAAATTAGAGAAATCAAAAGAAACAATGATGAGTCTTTAAAGTTAAAGTGTAGATACATAAAATAATTTCATAAGAAATTATGAAGTAATGTAATATTTTCTTCCCATTCATGAGGGTCACATAAGGATTTTTATGAAATGTATCTAAGTAAAACTTGAATATTTTTCATATGAATACACTATTTACCATAAAATTTAGTTGAGGTATTGGAACTCAGTCTATGTTCAAACCTTGGTATATGGTTGCCCATAAAATCCAGAAGGCAGTCCAACTAGTTACACTAACTAAGCCCTAATATAAATAGTATGGTGGGTTAAACTAAAATTTATTACTATTTTTTAATCTTCTTATACTTCCTCAATAAAAGATAAAAATGTTCCCATCTTATATTAGGGATTTTTTTGAACCACATAAAATTATTATGTTATTATTTACCTTTATTTTCCATTATCATTATCTTTGAAAAGTTATTATCTGGTGTGTATGTGAGTGTTGTGCTGAGAGGCTAGATTGATTTTCTAGTCAGTTCCAAAAAAATCATATATGTGGATTCATTCTAATTTAGCAGTTTCAAACTTCATTTATACATATTTAATTTATAAATTATAGTTTCTAATTGAGAGGTTCTAGACCCAACAAGTGGTGTTAGAGATTTATTGTAAATTTTAGTATAAACAAACCAAGATTAAAGTGTTTGAGAGCTTAGTTAAATGTCATCATTATACCCTAATCCTTGTATGAGAATATTTTCTAGTAATTCCTAATATATTTTTAATTATTTTGGTTTTATTGGGAGTTTAGTGATTCTATAATGATGGAATTAGGTGAAAGTAAGGTTTGTGTAGTGAAGTTTTAAGGAGAGGATTTTGGATTTTTGAAAATACAGATATAGGATTTTTTTTTTTAATATAGAAAGTTCTTGATATTCCATTGATGGGTGTCAAACTAAAATTGATAAATAATAAATAATTGGAATGGGTGGATAAGAAATTACTATGGTTGATCCAAATGTCACTAGCCTGGAACACAGCCTAGGTTTTCATTAATCTATTTCCCAACATGAAATATTATAGAATTTTTGTTCCCTTAATAATGTTTTGTAAGGAGCTTATAAATTTTCCAAATCATATCCCTTGGGATTTTAAAAATAGATGTTCAGTAATTCCTTATTTTCATGCACCAAGTTATGATTGATTCAATCCTAATGAACCCTTTTTAGGGTTATTAACCCTTGGTACAATTGCGCTCAATCCACATCCACCTGTAATAACTAGATAGGGATGTATTTTATTGGAAACCACATACTCTATACTTCACCATAATTTTGGGATGTTTTCCAATGTTTAGAATTATCCCTAAGTCTTTCACTAGGGCTTTATAATCCTAATCTGCTAAAATTACTAGACATTCCACTGATACAAACTATAAAAACACAAATTTTAATATGTATTATTCATGATTTATTAAATAAAGGTACTCATAATAAAATCCCAGAAGATCATGAGGCCTTGTGACTTTATAAAATTAGTTAGATATCATTATAACATGAAACATGGGTACAAAAATATTATTTAAAAACTCCACATAATTTCCTTAAAATTCCATTGCTCTCCTAAAACTACATGGGATAACCTGAGGACATATATAAGAAAGGGATGAGCTATAAATCCCAGTAATGGAATAATAAAAGCATAGAATAAGTTACAAAATAAATGTGATTCAAGAGGGAAATTAAGGTAACTTAATATAGGTGAGAATCATAAACTTTAATATCTAATCATGATATAAGATAATAACATAAAGGCAACAAGGGTATGTGGCAGCGACATAAAACTTGTCCTCATTAACTAAAGTACAGGATAATTTCTAAGACAACATAACATAATGTTATTATCAAAAAAACTTGTGCACCATACTTGGTATATTATGTGATAAAAACATTACCCAATGCATTGTAGGTTTGTATAACTCTGGGCTTACCCGTCACATTCATATCATGTACATGTATAAGTGTGTCGTGCATATCATACAACATAAGGATGTATTTCATCACTTTTAATCCTATAACTAAGGATTTTGGGTTAAATATATGGAATTATATAAAAAATTAAGGGTAAGTTCATCTATGTGAATACCCTTGAGTGGAAATGGGGGTGGGTATTCACTACACAAATGTTTGGAATAGAAAATTTTATGATAATTTCAATAACATAATAGGGGTACATAAAGATTCATGGAAAGATTTAATGATATTGAAAGGGGTATCTCATCACTTAAAAATCATAGGGATGGTAAGAGGGATTTTTAAAAACATATCCCAATATTAAAATATTGGAAATTAAATGGAATAATATAAAAAAGGTTCTTGAATAAATATAAGGAGAGGATCCCTTACCTTGAGAAGATGATTCTAAAAGATTGGGAGGAGCTTCTTAAGAGATTGGGAAACCATGGTAGCGATATAGATAAAGTTAAATGTATATTAAATTTATGATCTAAGGGTTTTTAGTGAATAATAATGGGAGTTGGGTGGGTTTTATAGAAAAATAGAGGGTAATTCTTTATTAATTTCTAAAACTAGGTTTTGGACTATATATAATAAGATAATTAAAACCACAATCCATGTCATGGTTTTATGGATTTTTTATAATTAATAAGAGGTGTTTTAAATATTTTATAAGTTTAAGAATCTAATTAATTAAAATAATACACATGGTAATGTGGAAGTAAGTCATGTTCATAAATAATTAATTTTAAAAACATGGAATATAATATAGGTTTTGGAGGTTTCATTAAGGTTTATAAAATTAATTAAATAAATTAAAAAATAAATTATTTTAAAGGGAAACATAATTTTGTTTATGTATACTCTTTATATCATTCATTAAATAACTTTTGGAATTTTATGATGTTATAATAAATGTTGTATATTTATACTGTATTTAATTTTTACCCAAAAATTCAACTGTCCCGGAAAATTATGAAAAATTCACTACTTGATTATTTTTATGTGTTGGTTTCAAAAATAATATTTATTTTATCAAAATAATTCTCTAAATATGAAAATTTAAACATTTAAATCAAAATCCTCATTTATACAAAAATAAAGTATTTTATGATGATAATAGTTTCTGGACCTTATAAAAACTACGTTTGACATCATAAAATTATATTATAATTTATATTTAAATAAATACAATTTAATAATAATATTTTATTAAAATAAAATTTATTTCAAAAAACATTAATTTATCAAAAATATTGTCTTGATTGAAACTATATATTTCCCAAAAATACAATTTGTGTTTTATCGTATCAAAATCCAATTTTTATCAAACTCGTTATTTAATCATTTATAAAGTAATAATAAAAATGATAAATATAATAATTATTTTATTAAAAAAATATAAAAAATAATAGTATTAGGGTCTAGATACATAACCCCTTATTACACCAATGTATACCCTAAGGGAAAGATGTAAAATTGTGGTACTTTATTAGGGTGGTTTGGCAAACATAGTTTGGGTCATGATCTTGATAATCTTGAACTTCTACTATAAAAAAATTCTTATGGTTAGGTTTTGAATATTGGGTTGGGCTAGGTCAAGGGAAAATCCCAATGATTCCATATCCCTCAAAATCTATGATAAATAGGCTTCATAGAATATGATACTACTGGTTGAGTTCATTGCTTCTTTTATCTGTGTAAATTGGACTTTATCATAACCCTTAATATATACTAATATTAACAATTATTGTATAATATATATATTTTCAATGGTTATTATGGTTAATGGTCTTTTAAATATGATGGGATATAACTTATAATGGAATAAAATAACCAAATAATTTCATGTGTTTTCTATAACATCATTACTTCAAAAGGAATTTATTTATTTGAAAAGATAATTTTATTTATAAATCTTCAAGTTGTTATAACCCTTCTCTCAAGTGAATCTAGTTTTACATTGAAAATGGGGAGAAGATGGATTTTCAATCAAAACTAAAACATTATATGGGTAGAAATTTCTATTACACTTACACCTTTACATTTATTATCAAGAAAGGGTAGAATGATATTGACTTTAGAATTGAAATGATTTTTTGAAACAAATCAAAATGGGGATATTTAAGTCCCCAAATGGTTTTTGATGAAGAGTGTTATATTTGTTCTCAATATATCAATGATAATTAAGGTAAATATGTGATGAAGTTGATATATGCTAAAGATTCCAATTAAATAAGAGGTTTAATATTTGAGATACTATTGGAGTTTCTATAAGATATATGTATTTTTTCTACTATTATATTTTAGAGATACATTCATGTGTTGTAAAAGGATATTAAGTCTAAGATTATTTGATGATAAAGCTTGGAAAATATATTTTTACTGTAGGTTAAAGTCTTGGAATAAAAATATTCTAGGAAGGAATATTCTATATACATATAATGATTATAGATCTAAGATTAATGTGAAGAAATGACAAGTAATTATGGTTTATGGAAGAATTATCTACAATAAGTTCTTGGTGAATATAAGGAGAAGACTGTGGATAAGAATTTAGATATATGGTGCATGTGATAATTTATCCTTATATTACCAATCATGATGGATGCTAATAAAATTAGAAAATATATATAAATAATGAATTTGATTAAGATATTAATAGTGAGGAATAGTTGAGATTTGTTCTGTATTAATTAGAAATATAAAAGTGTTATGAATTTAGGAAATTAGATATGGTTTGAAGCTAATAATTATTAAGGTAGTATAGCTTTATTGAAATACACAAAGAATGGTCTTTATATGCTACAATATGCTTTAAGAATTGTGCTAAAATGTTATGAGAGGATTTGATAAATTCTTAAATTCATTTGAGTTATTTTTAAATAATTTGAACTGGTTGAGATTGATTATAAATGAGCAAAGAAACAGGGATATAAGATATAGAAATTATGGTGATGCAGATTTTATAAAAATAAGAAAACTATTTTGTACATAAGATCCATATAGATTTTAAAAGGTATATTTAGGAGACACTAAAAATTTTTGAAGAATATTTAATAGTGAACTTGGTTTTCAAGTAGATACATAAGTTTTGTCTATTCATTTATCAATATAATTTGATAAAGTACCAAAGCTGAACTATGATATGTAAGAGTGAATCCAAATTTTCGGTATACACAGAAGAGTTAATATGGGGATATATAAGTGTGACCTGAATATTTTAGATCATATATAAAATCTCTAAATCAAATATGGAAGGGTAAATAGGTCTTCCTAAGTGAAACAAAAGAGTTATATTTAATAGTTTAGAGGATAAATGGGAGTAATAAACCCTCATATAAGGGTTTTTAGTTCATATGTAATGTTATACAACTTCACTAAATATTTTGAGAGAATTTTTGAAACTAGTATTCCTACCATTCAAATGGAAAAATTAAAGGAAAATATCATAGTGAAAATCAGACAATGTTGTTTTGATCTTCAAATATTAAATATCATGGTGTTGTTGGAGAGATGGTAGTAATTTAAGATAATAATATTTATGTATTACATGGTGAGTGATGATAAAATATTCAAATGATAAATCTAGTATTTTCAAATATAAATATTTAAAAATAATTTATTGAATATCACAACAAGGATATTTACTTAAAATCAAAGGCATTTATTATTTGGGGAAAATTAGCTGAGATGGTTGCTAAAGAGAATATTATTAGATCATGCGGAGATAAACCACATTAAATGTTTTATATAATAATTAAAAATTATAAATTTTGTGGATCATGGGAGGTAGACCCACGTGATTCCATGAGAAACTGAGATATTTATAATTAAGTGTTATGCCAAATTTAAGATTTTTGTATTTTTAAATAATGGGAATTAAACTTTATTTATTATAAGAATAGAAGAATAAGAGGATAAATTTAATTATGGTGTGAATGAGAGACCAATTATACACTACCCTAAAAATACATGTAGTGTTGAGGATAATCATTATCCTATAATATCTATACATCATGTAAGACTAAGAAAAGGGATAAGATAATTAAGGTAAGGCTAACACTACTACTGCAAATGTAGATTATATGTTTCAAATCTTTTATAGAAGAAAAATAATATTTTAGTAATATTAATTTACTTTGTAATTTGATTATTTCATGTTAATTGAATATCTTATGTGAAATAGAAAGAAGATAGCTAGAAGTGGCCTAGAATTTATATGTTTTTATTATTATGAATATTGAGTTGAGAGAAAATCATATACTTTTATATTGTGCTTGAAATAATATATTATAAATCAAAGACATTTATTAAGGAAAAATATATGATCATTAAATATAATGATATCTCTGAGTAGACTTATGATCTTGTTTATTAGTGATTTTTAAAGGATGCATTGTAAACTAGATAGAGCTAGTATAAACAAATGATTTATAGATTGTAAACATATCAGGATATAGTCTGGGGAGTTAAGGATGATATCTTACAAACTAATATTCACTTTATAATATTAGTGGATATCTATGTCTTAGAATTTACCTAAAAATAGAAAGGATGTGATCACCCTCTTTAGGAATGAAACTTGTAAAAATATTGTGTGTTTTTACTCTTATTTATTATTTATTTTCATGTGGTGTATTATGTTGGTGATTAATAATCAGATTCATTAACCCAAATAAGTTCAAAGGTTTCAAATGGTAATAGGGTTAATTAAAATATAAAATAATTCAATAAAAATAATTTACACTAATTCACTCCTCTCACTCTTAGTATGATTGAATTGTCTTGTTGGAAATCCCAATTGGTATCATAAAATCTTGGTTGTACCTCTATTTGGATATAACATTTCTTCCCTAGTTGTTTTTTATTGGTATATATATAAAGTTAGGAATTTAAAAGGGTTCATAGTTTCCTCATATGGGAAATATGGTTCCCATTCCTGTCAGTACCAACATATATGTTTCTTCTAAAACCTTAAAAAATATAAAAAATAAAGAGGCTAAGAAGTTAATAAAGATATCAAAAAATAGGTTATTCCACTAATTAAAGGTGATAAAATTAGTATCTTATCTATCATTTTTATTCACAAGTAACCTCTTAAAGAATCAATTTAGGGATATTAAGAGTATGTTTATAATGAATCACTTTATTTTTTTACTCTAAAAATTGTATTCTTTGAAGAATGTACTTATTTAAGTTTTCACTTATATTCTTGTGTTTATAAAGAGAATATAGGATGAGAAAACAAATATATAGTTGGATACATATAATATATAAAAGGAATTAATTAAAATTTTGAAATATTATGATGCTCTCACTAAACTCATTGAAACTAAGGAACAATCAGTATTACTTTTTAATTAATAATTATTCCTAGTGGAAGAATAATTTAAAAGGAGTGTTTGTAAGAAATTTGTGATTAATAAATTTTTTGAGGATAAGACTAATGATATAGAATAAACTCATAAAACTATAATTGATATCCAGGATTCTCAATTAGATATCAAAGAAAATTTAATAAAATATATTGACTATTCCTTAAAAGATAAGTGTAAGGTTCATTATGATCAAGTTGAGAATATGATAATGGAATGTAAAGATAGAGTGAAATCCATTAAAGATCATATAAACACTCTAAATTTAATGTTCCTTGAGTTAGAAGTAAATTTGAGAATCATATATGTTTCTCAAGGTAAATATTCATAAGAAGATAAAAGAATACTTTCTATCATGAATTTTTTTTAGAAGATTCTTACTTCTAAAAATGCTCCTTCTAGTGGAATGAGGAGCTCAAATATTTCTGGAGATAAATACACTACAATATCAAAGGAGGAGGTAACCCTTTCTCAATAAATTTTTATTTTCACAAATGGTGTTTACATTAAAATTTTATATTGAATTTAAAATTAAGGGAAAATTTGTGTGGTGAAAATAGTAAAAAATTCACCACAAAATCAAAATTTTATTTAATCATTTGTATGAAAGGTTCTCCCCATTGTGTTCTCAATAAAAAGTCTCTTTAGCTCAAAAACACCAAGATTTTAAAGTTGGATAGATTTGAAATAAAGGAAATAAAAAAAGGTTTATTATAATGATGATTATTTAAAGGATATATCAATGGGGAAAGGGTGATTGTCGGTTAAGTTTATAGAAGAAAGTAAATATGTTCATAAAAAATAAGGTCAAATTTCTCGAAGTTTTATATGAAAATTTGAACAAAAGTGGTAAAAATAATAAAAAAACTGGCGTAAATCTACCAAACATGTTTTATACACTATCTATGTAATAAGATAACAAGTAGTGAGAGGAAATAAAAAAAATTATGAGTTTTCCTTGAGGTGTCAACAAAATAAAGTGTTGAGTAAATAACACCCAAGAATAATACTAAGAAATATGTTACACCAAGGAAGAAATACTTATACTATGTAAGAAAATATCTCTTAATGGACAATTACAAAAAATACATGAACATCAAAACTATAGGTATTAGGATTAAGTAATAAATAGAATCAATCCAATAAATAAAAAGAGGATTGGTTTGGTGGAAGACATCCTAGAAGAAAAACATGAGAGGTTAACAAATAATGTTGTTCTAAGTATTATTAATAATCCATGTGGAAAAACTAAGAAATTTTGACATGTTTTAATAGCCTAGTGTTTTAGGGTTTTTTGTCAGTACCCTATGGTTAGGGGTTCAACCCTCTCCATTTTCATAATTCCTACATTACTATAGCATGACTATAGTGAATTGTAGTGAATCACTGTAGTTAAACACCATAGATAGACTTTAGTAGAGAATTGTATCTATAACTATAGAATATAACTATATCTAGAAATGTTATTATAACTATATTGAAGCATTATATTTATATATAAAGTATTTAAGGATGGGTAAAATACCCCCAAAAACTTGGTTGAGCAACCCAAAAAAACATGTATTGGTTCCTAGAAATTTTTATGGTTCTCAATAAACACAAAATAAGTGGTTTATTTTAATAAAAAATAAATGGATTTTGAGAATATGGATAACCTAATTGGAAAAATCCATAAATATGTAGGAACAATAAAAGAATGAGTGTTCTTTACTAACTGATGTGAAAAGGTTAATTCCATATGAGAAGAAGTTTATGAAAAAAAATAAAACCATACTTCCCATAAATGATCAATTTTGGAAAATCAAAAGGGAATAATGAATATTTTAACACCATTGGAGTTGAATTGAAAAGATATTATAGGTTAATAAGAAAAGATCATAAATATTTCTATCATAAATATGAAAATTAGAAGCCACTTAATTCACATATATCTGTTTATTATTGTTTCTCTTTAGAGGGAATTGAAAGTGACGAATTTTGGGAGAGAAATAGAATTTTTGAATTTATTATATTATATATTATGTGCTATTATGGATTGTTTTAACTAGAATCATTTTTCATCCACACAATAATTCAATTGGTGTCACAAAAATATGCTTGTATTTTATTTAAAATACAAAAAACTATGACGAAGAGTTGTTTAAATACATCCCTCAAAAGGGATTTTTGTTGAGGAAACTTCCATTTTATATAATTTAATATAAATATACACATTTATTAGATAAATATAAGGTTTTGGTATGATTATATCACTTTCCCATCCTTGTTTGACTATATCAAATTTGATTATTAAAGGGGTATTATTGAGCTAAAAGGTAGAATTTAGGGGGATAACCCTATTTTAACTTTAATTTTTTTATGTATTTTTTGAATTTGAGTACAAGTTATAAATTACTTAAAAAAATTCTTGAAAATCCAATATAAATAATTATTTGATTTGGTATAACATTTTGAATAGTTTTATAGGAATATTTAGTTCCTAAGTTAAACAAACTTATTTTTTACACCGAGATAGATCATGTTTACATTGAGTTGATTAATTTATGGCTCATTATTTAAGAGAAATGTGATGCCATCCTTATCTCAAGTGAATCAAGTTTTACTTTATAATGGGGGATAATATATAGTTTTAATGAAGATTAAAACATGAGATGCGAGGGACATCATATTAAACTTTCACCTTTGAATTTATTATCATTAAGGGGTGTAATGATATTGACTTTAGAATTGAAATGGGTATTAATAATAAATAAAATGAGAATATTAAATTAACCAAATGGTTTGAGATAAACATAGTCCTATTTTTTTAATATGTCAATGAGAACTGAATTCAATATCTACTAAATTTGGAAGGTGGGGAAGAGTCCAATGAGTGAAGATGTTGAAGTTTTGAGATATATTTAGAGTTTATATGAATTATATATATTGTTTTATGCTGTTTTATTTTTTAGATTAATTCATGTGTTAGAAAATAGGATTGATTATAAGTTTCTACCATGGTAAATCTTAATAAAGAAGTGGTTGTTATTGCTTCATAATGTCTTGGAATAAACTGATTTAGGAAAATAATTTTGTACATACATATCATTATTATAGATCTAAACCTAATGTGAATCAATGTAAATTTTTTATGGTTGATGGAATAACCTTCTATGATAATTTTTTGGTGAATATAGTGATTTAGTAGTCAATAAGAATTCAACTAGATTATGTATGTGAGAATACTTTATAGTATTATTAAGCATAATGGATACAAAAATAAATAGATAATATCTCTTTTATGATGAATTTTATTGGGACATGAGTAGTGGAGAAAATTTTAGATTGTTAATTCATTAATTGTTAATTATTAGAGTACTATCAATTAAGTAAAATTGATGAGTTTTGAGTTTGAGAATTTTTTTGGTAGTAGATATTTATTGAAATACTCATAGAAAATAATTTTTATGATGAAATATTATTCGGTAAATGTACTAAAGAGTTGTGAGAATATTTAAAAAATTCTTAAAGTTATTTTTAGTGTTTTGAAATGATTTGACGTGGCTGGGACTAATTTTAGATAATTTTAGAATCCAATAGATAAAATATGGAAATTCTAGTGTTGTGTATTTTTAGAAATTAAAATAATATTATATATATATATATATAATACATCAATAATTTATAAGTTATATGTAATATTCCTCCATGATTTTGAATAATATATAAGACTAAACTTTTCTTTCAATATGGTATGTGGGTTTTTTAGACCTTGTAGACTAGAATTTGAAAAATTACCAAAGATGTGTTGATTATCCACTAAAAGTGGCTAATATTAATTTTTAATATCTTAATATTCAAGTGTTCCAAATTCCACAAAAATCATTTTTAGTTCATTATATAAATTGAACTTCATTCTCATATTAAATGTAATTCATGTTTAAAATGAAAATATAGGCCAAATCATTCATCTGTTTGTGGAGAATATTATATTAATTTTTTAAATTTGATATTTTTGGATATGATCAATCAATTTTTTTATAACATTTTATCTCTTAGGATTGATGGATTAATCCCAATATAAGATGATTATTTTCCCGTATGAATGAATAAATTTTATGGACAAAGCATAATGGGCCTAAAGCCCATCAAACAGAAATGGGGCCCCAAAAAGCCCAATGAAGCTCGAATTTTTTACTATAGAAATAGAAAAACATTAGAATCATTTCATTAAACTATGTTCAGATCTAATTATGAAGTTTTCATGGAGATAAATGGATCCAAAGTTTACATTTAAATGGTGGGCCCGACCCGAACTCCCATAAAGTCATCCCACCATTTCGACCATACCATCTAAACGGTTGAACCAAATGACCCAAAATTTTTACAGATAATAGAGGAAATATGGAAGAGAATATTTATCTTCTATGAATCCTTTGTATTCTTCCATATTCAGTTACAAATTCACACGTCAAAATGGTGGATTAATCTGGACGAATTTTCTGGACAACTTTGAAACGTTGAAATTTCATTGATTTTATCATGCTATTTTGACTCTCCCAATTAATGGGGATGGAATTTATTGTTTAGGATTTATCTAAGTCTCCAAATATTCCTATATAAGGATATTATGGTGAAGTTAATTGGGCATAAAAGTTTTTATTTCTTTCATTTGTATTGTCATGCTTTCATTTTGTAATCGCATTGTCAATTTCTCCCATGTATGTTTTTCCTTCACCTTCATTTAATTAATAAAAGATTATATTCTTCTTCTTAATTTCTTATTTCATTTTCCATATCACATTTATATCGCTCCCTTAGGTAGTGAGTTTATTCACATAATATTTTTTGAAACTCTTCACACAACGGTGGAGTGATTGATATTTATTTGTTCTTCTTCTCCATTTCTTACTATCATAAGTCTACTACCCACTTTCATTGATATAATAGAATCAATAGAGGGTTAAACCTATAATTTTTTGATCCAAGGGAGTATAAAGGGGATTAATTTGATTTTATTTCTTATTTTAATATTTTCTAATCAATTCTTTTTTTTTTATATTTTCATTCAATGATGTACGTTCTCCTTTAAACTCACCAATTTTAAGGATACACATCCCGAGTGCTAAAATGATCATCTAACTTGGAGTTATCATCAATATGATACTCCAAGTGTATAGGTGATTAGCCTTAGGATAGTGAAAACTCAAAATTTGTGAGTTTTTTGGGATGTTTATATTTTGTTAAAGGAAACGCTCGAATTTAAGACATTGAAATAATTTAAAAAGAAATCAAATCCATACCATATGATAACCAAGAATCAACTCATGATTTTAAATTGAATTCACATAAGTCATTAAAATATCAAATAATCCAATCAATTCAACCCCAATTTGGACACTTCATATCCAAATAAACATCATCAAATCACCTACTTAGAATGTATGTTTCTTCGGTTTCTTCTTAGGTCTCTGAGGATCAATAACCCAAGCCATACTAAAATAACCGCTTACACCATACAACTTGGGTAAATCTGGGTGCAACCATGTACTATGATATATAATAGTGATTCCAAATTTACAGTGTGTATGAAAGAGATGATAGGGTGATATTTAAGGGTGACTTGAAGATTTTGAATGATACATAAAAGCAGTCAATGTGATATGTAAGGGTAAATAGATCTTCCCAGGTGAAATATAATATTTAAATGAAATTCTATAGAGGATACATGGGAATAAAAAACTCTCAATTTAGGGTTTCTTTTTTACAAGTAATTTTTTTAGATTCATCAAGGTGAAAAAAAGACAAAATTATAGAACTTTCTAAATGAGTGAATCCAAAAGTGCAATTATAAAACTTGATAAAGATAGTGGAGTGTTATAGATAAAGACTATAATTATGAAAGTAAAGAAATCAAAACTAGAGAAATCAAAAGAAACAATGATGATTCTTTAAAGATAAAGTGTAGATACATAAAATAATTTCATAAGAAATTATGAAGTAATGTAATATTTTATTCCCATTCATGAGTGTCACATAAGGTTTTTTATGAAATGTATCTAAGTAAAACTTGAAGATGTTTTATATGAATACACTATTTACCATAAAAGTTAGTTGAGGTATTGGAACTCAGTCTATGTTCAATCCTTGGTATATGGTTGCCCATAAAATTCAGAAGGCAGTCCAACTAGTTACACTAACTAAGCCCTAATATAAATAGTATGGTGGGTTAAACTATAATTTTTTACTATTTGTTAGTCTTATTATACTTCCTTAATAAAAGATAAAAATGTTCCCATCTTATATTAGGACTTTTTTTGAACCACATAAAATTATTATGTTATTCTTTACCTTTATTTTCCCTTATCATTATCTTTGAAAAGTTATTATCTGGTGTGTATGTGAGTGTTGTGCTGAGAGGCTAGATTGATTTTCTAGTCAGTTCCAAAAAAATAATATATGTGGATTCATTCTAATTTAGCAGTTTCAAACTTCATTTATACATATGTAATTTACAAATTATAGTTTCTAATTGAGAGGTTCTAGACCCAACAAGTGGTGTCAGAGATTTATTGTAAATTTTAGTATAAACAAACCAAGATTAAAGTGTTTGAGGGCTTACTTCAATGTCATCATTATACCCTAATCCTTGTATGAGAATTTTTTCTAGTAATTCCTAATCTATTTTGAATTATTTTGGTTTTAGTGGGAGTTTAGTTATTCTAGAATGATGGAATTAGATGAAAGTAAGGTTTGTGTAGTGAAGTTTGAAGGGGAGGATTTTGGATTTTGGAAAATACATATATAGGATTTTTTTTAATATAGAAAGTTCTTGATATTCCATTGATGGGTGTCAAACTAAAATTGATAAAGAATAAATAATTGGAATGGGTGGATAAGAAATTATTATGGTTGATCCAGATGTCACTATCCTGGAACACATCCTAAGTTATCATTGATCTATTTCCCAACATAAAATAATATAGAATTTTTGTTCCCTTAATAATGTTTTGTAAGGAGCTTATAAATTTTACAAATCATATCCCTGGGGATTTTAAAAATAAATGTTCAGTAATTCCTTATTTTCATGCACCAAGTTATGATTGATTCAATCCTGATGAACCCTTTTTAGGGTTATTACCCCTTGGTACAATTGTGCTCAATCCACATCCACCTGTAATAACTAGATAGGGATGTATTTTATTGGAAACCACATACTCTATACTTCACCATAATTTTGGAATGTTTTCCAATGTTTAGAATTATCCCTAAGTCTTTCACTAGGGCTTTATAATCCTAATATTCTAAAATAACTAGAAATTCCACTGATACAAACTATAAAAACAAAAATTTTAATACGTATTATTCATGATTTATTAAATAAAGGTACTCATAATAAAATCCCAGAAGATCATGAGGCCTTGTGACTTTATGAAATTAGGTAGATATCATTATAACATGAAACATGGGTACAAAAATATTATTTAAAAACTCCACATAATTTCCTTAAAATTCCATTGCTCTCCTAAAACTACATGGGATAACCTGGGGACATATATAAGAAAGGGATGAGCTATAAATCCTAGTAATGGAATAATCAAAGCATAGAATAAGTTAAAAAATAAATTTGATTCAATAGGAAAATTAAGTTAACATAACATAGGTGAGAATCATAAACTTTAACATCTAATCATGATATAATATGATAACATAAAGGTAACAAGGGTATGTGGCAGCAACATAAAACATGACCTCATTAACTAAAGTACAGGATAATTTCTAAGACAACATAACATAATGTTCTTAGCAACAAAACTTGTCCACCATAAATGGTATATCATGTGATAAAAACATTACCCAATGAATTGTAGGTTTTTATAACTCTGGGCTTACCCGTCACATTCATATCATGTACATGTATAAGTGTGTCATGCATATCATACAACATAAGGATGTATTTCATCACTTTTAATCCTATAATTAAGGATTTTGGGTTAAATATATGGAATTATATAAACACTAAAGTGTAAGTGCATCTATGTGAATACCCTTGAGTGGAAATGGGGGTGGGTATTCACTACACAAATGTTTGGAATAGAAAATTGCATGATAATTTCAGTAACATAATAGGGGTACATAAAGATTCATGGAAGGATTTAATGATAGTGAAAGGGGTATCTCATCACTTAAAAATCATAGGGATGGTAAGAGGGATTTTTAAAAACATATCCCAATATGAAAATATTGGAAATTAAATGGAATAACATAAAAAAGGTTCTTGAATAAATATAAGGAGAGGATCCCTTACCTTGAGAAGATGATTCTAAAAGCTTGGGAGGATCTTCTTAAGAGATTGGGACACCATGTTAGGGATATAGAGAAAGGTAAATGTATATTAAATTTATTATCTAAGGGTTTTTAGTGAATAATAATGGGAGTTGGGTGGGTTTTATAGAAAAATATAGGGGAATTATTTATTAATTTCTAAAACTAGGTTTTGGACTATATATAATAAGATAATTAAAACCACAATCCATGTCATGGTTTTATGTATTTTTTATACTTAAGAAGAGGGGTTTTAAATATTTTATAAGTTTAATAATATAATTAATTAAAATAATACACATGGTAATGTGGAAGTAAGTCATGTTCATAAATAATTAATTTTAAAAACATGGAATATAATATAGATTTTGGAGGTTTCATTAAGGGTTTATAAAATTAATAAAATAAATTAAAAAATAAATTATTTTAAAGGGAAACATAATTTTGTTCATGTATACTCTTTATATCATTCATTAAATAACTTTTGGAATTTTATGATGTTATAATAAATATTGTATATTTATACTGCATTTAATTTTTACCCAAAAATTAAACTGTCTTGGAAAATTATGAAAAATTCACTATTGGATTATTTTTATGTGTTGATTTCAAAAATAATATTTATTTTATCAAAATAATTCTCTAAATATGAAAATTTAAACATTTAAATCAAAATCCTCATTTATACAAAAATAAAGTATTTTATGATGATAATAGTTTCTGGCCCTTATAAAAACTATGTTTGACATCATAAAATTATATTATAATTTATATTTAAATAAATACAATTTAATAAGAATATTTTATTAAAATAAAATTTATTTCAAAAAACATTAATTTATCAAAAATATTGTCTTGATTGAAACTATATATTTCCCAAAAATACAATTTGTGTTTTATCGTATCAAAATCCAATTTTTATCAAACTTGTTATTTAATCATTTATAAAGTAATAATAAAAATGATAAATATAATAATTATTATATTAAAAAATATAAAAATTAATAGTATTAGGGGCTAGATACATAACCCCTTATTACACCAATGTATACCCTAAGAGAAAGATATACAATTGTGGTACTTTCTTAGGGTGGTTTGGCAAACATAGTTTGGGTCGTGATCTTGATAATCTTGAACTTCTACTATAAAAAAATCTTATGGTTTAGTTTTTGAATATTGGGTTGGGCTTAGTCAAGGGAAAATCCCAATGATTCCATATCCCTCAAAATCTATGATAAATAGGCTTCATATAATATGATACTACTGGTTGAGGTCATTGCATCTTTTATCTGTGTAAATTGGACTTTATCATAACCCTTAATATATACTAATATTAACAATTATTGTATAATATCTATATTTTCAATGGTTATTATGGTTAATGTTCTTTTAAATCTGATGGGATATAACTTATAATGGTATAAAATAACCAAATAATTTCATCTGTTTTCTATAACATCATTACTTCAAAAAGAATTTATTCTTTTGAAAAGGTAATTTTATTTATAAATCTTTAAGTTGTTATAACCCTTCTCTCAAGTGAATCTATTTTTACATTGAAAATGGGTAGAATATGGATTTTCAATCAAAACTAAAACATGATATATGTAGAAATTTCTATTACACGTACACCTTTACATTTATTATCAAAAAAGGGGAGAATGATATTGACTTTATAATTGAAATGATTTTTTGAAACAAATTAAAATGGGGATATTTAAGTCCCCAAATGGTTTTTGATGAAGAGTGTTATATTTGTTCTCAATATATCAATGATAATTAAGGTAAATATGTGATGAAGTTGATATATGCTAAATATTCCAATTAAATAAGAGGTTTAATATTTGAGATACTATTGGAGTTTCTATAAGATATATGTATTTTTTTCTACCATTATATTTTAGAGATACATTCATGTGTTGGAAAAGGAGATTAAATCTAATATTATTTGATGATAAAGCTTGGAAAATATATTTTTACTATAGGTTAAAGTCTTGGAATAAAAATATTCTAGGAAGGAATATTCTATATACATCTAATGATTATAGATCTAAGATTAATGTGAAGAAATGACAAGTGATTATGGTTTATGGAAGAATTATCTACAATAAGTTCTTGGTGAATATAAGGAGAAGACTGTGGATAAGAATTTAGATATATGATGCATGTGATAATTCATCCTTATAATACCAATCATGATGGTTGCTAATAAAATTAGAAACTATATATAAATAATGAAGTTGATTAAGATATTAATAGTGAGGAATAGTTGAGATTTGTTCGGCATTAATTAGTAATATAAAAGTGTTATGAATTTAGGAAATTAGATATGGTTTGAAGCTAAAAATTATTAGGGTAGTATAGCTTTATTTAAATACACAAAGAAGAGTCTTTATATGCTACAATATTCTTTATGAATTGTGCTAAAAAGTTATGAGAGTATTTGATAAATTCTTAAATTCATTTGAGGCATTTTTAAATAATTTGAACTGGTTGAGATTGATTATAAATGAGCAAAGAAACAGGGACATAATATATAGAAATTATGGTGATGCATATTTTATAAAAATAAGAAAACTATTTTGTACATAAGATCCATATAGATTTTAAAAGGTATATTTAGAAGACACTCCAAGATTTTGAAGAATATTTAATAGTGAAATTGGTTTTCAAGTAGATACATAAGTTTTGTCTAGTCATTTCTCAATATAATTTGATAAATTACCAGAGCTGCACTATGATATGTAAGAGTGAATCCAAATTTTCAGTATACACAGAAGAGTTAATATGGGGATATATAAGTGTGACCTGAATATTTTAGATCATATATAAAATCTCTAAATCAAATATGGAAGGGTAAATAAGTCTTCCTAAGTGAAACAAAATAGTTATATGTAATAGTTCAGAGGATAAATGGGAGTAATAATCCCTCATGTAAGGGTTTTTAGTTCATATGTAATGTTATACAACTTCAATAAATATTTTGAGAGAATTTTTGAAACTAGTATTCCTACCATTCAAATGGAAAAATTAAAGGAAAATATCAGAGTGAAAATCAGACAATGTTGTTTTGATCTTCAAATATTAAATATCATGGTGTTGTTGGAGAGATGGTAGTAATTTAAGATAATAATATTTATGTATTAAATGTTGAGTGATGATAAAATATTCAAATGATAAATCTATTATTTTCAAATATAAATATTTAAAAATAATTTATTGAATATCACAACAAGGATATTTCCTTAAAATCAAAGGCATTTAGTATTTGGGAAAAATTAGCTGAGATGGTTGCTAAAGAGAATATTATTAGATCATGCGGAGATAAACCGCATTAAATGTTTTATATAATAATTAAAAATTAAAAAAATTGTGGATCATGGGAGGTAGACCCACGTGATTCCATTGAGAAACTGAGAAATTTATAATTAATTGTTATGCCAAATTTAGGATTTTTGTATTTTTAAATTATGGGAATTAAACTTTATTGATTAAAAGAATATAAGAATAAGAGGAGAAATTTAATTATGGTGTGAACGAGAGACCAATTATACACTACCCTAAAAATACATGTAGTGTCAAGAATAATCATTATCCTATAATATCTATATATCATGTAAGACTAAGAAAAGGGATAAGATAATTAAGGTAAGGCTAACACTACTACTGCAAATATAGAGTATTTGTTTCAAATCTTTTATAGAAGAAAACTAATATTTTAGTAATATTAATTTACTTTGTTATTTGATTATTTCATGTTAATTGAATATCTTATGTGAAATAGAAAGAAGACAGCTGGAAGTGGCCGAGAATTTATATGTTTTTATTGTTCTGAATATTGAGTTGAGATAAAATCATATACTTGCATATTGTTCTTGAAATAATATATTATAAATCAAATTCATTTATTGAGGAAAAATATATGATCATTCAATATAATGATATCTCTAAGTAGACTTAAGATCTTGTTTATTAGTGTTTTTTAAAGGATGCATTGTAAACTAGATGGATCTAGTATAAACAAATGATTTATAGATTGTAAACATATCAGGATATAGTCTTGGGATTTAAGGATGATATCTTACAAACCAATATTCACTTTATAATATTAGTCGATATCTATGTCTTAGAATTTACCTAAAAATATAAAGGATGTAATCACCCACTTTAGGAATGAAACTTGTCAAAATATTGTGTGTTTTTACTCTTATTTATTATTTATTTTCATATGGTGTATTATGTTGGTGATTAATAATCAGATTAATTAACCCAAATAAGTTCAAAGGTTTCAAATGGTAATAGGGTTAATTAAAATATAAAATAATTCAATAAAAATAATTTACACTAATTTACTCCTCTCCCTCTTAGTATTATGATGCTCTCACTAAAATCATTGAAACCAAGGAACAATCGATATTACTTTTTAATTAGTAATTATTCATAGTGGAAGAATATTTGAAAAGGAGTGTTTGTAAGAAATTTGTGATTAATAAAGTTTTTGAGGATAAGATTAATGACCTAGAAAAAACTCATAAAACTATCATTGATATCCAGGATTCTAAATTAGATATCAAAGAAGATTTAATAAAATATATTGACTATTCCATAAAAGATAAGTGTAAGGTTCATTATGATCAAGTTGAGAATATGATAATTGAATGTAAAGATAGAGTGAAATCCATTAAAGATCATAAAAACACTCTAAATTTAATGTTCCATAAGTAAGAAGTAAATTTGAGAATCATATATTTTTCTCAAGGTAAATATTCATAAGAAGATAAAAGAATACTTTCTATCATGATTTTTTTTAGAATATTCTTACTTCTAAAAATGCTCCTTCTAGTGGAATGAGGAGCTCAAATATTTCTGGAGATAAATACACTACAATATCAAAGGAGGAGGTAACCCTTTCTCAATAAATTTTTATTTTCACAAATGGTGTTTACATTAAAATTTTAGATTGAATTTAAAATTAAGGGAAACTTTGTGTGGTGAAAATAGTAATAAATTCACCATAAAATCAAAATTTTATTTAATCATTTGTATGAAAGGTTCTCCCCACTGTGTTCTCAATAAAGAGTCTCTTTAGCTCAAAAACACCAAGATTTTAAAGTTGGATAGATTTTAAATAAAATAAATAAATAAAGGTTTATTATAATGATGATTATTGAAAGGATATATCAAGGGGGAAAGGGTGATTGGCGGTTAAGTTTATAGAAGAAAGTAAATATGTTCATAAAAAATAAGGTCAAATTTCTCGAAGTTTTATATGAAAAATTGAACAAAAGTGGTAAAAATAATAAAAAAACTGGTGTAAATCTACCAAACATGTTTTACACACTATCTATGTAATAAGATAACAAGTAGTGAGAGGAAATAAAAAAATTATGAGTTTTCCTTGAGGTGTCAAAAAAATAAAGTGTTGAGTAAATAACACCCAAGAAGAATACTAAGAAATATGTTACACCAAGGAAGAAATAATTATACTATGTAAGAAAATATCTCTTCATGGACAATTACAAAAAATCCATGAACATCAAAACTATAGGTATTAGGATTAAGTAATAAATAGAATCAATCCAATAAATAAAAAGAGGATTGGTTTGGTGGAATACATCCAAGAAGAAAAACATGAGAGGTTACCAAATAATGTTGTTCTAAGTATTATTAATAATCCATGTGGAAAAACTAAGAAATTTTGACATGTTTTAATATCCTAGTGTTTGAGGGTTTTTTGTCAGTACCCTATGGTTAGGGGTTCAACCCTCTCCATTTTCATAATTCCTACATTACTATAGCATGACTATAGTGAATTGTAGTGAATCACTATAGTTAAACACCATAGATAGACTTTAGTAGAGAATTGTATCTATAACTATAGAATATAACTATAGCTAGAAATGTTATTATAACTATATTGAAGCATTATATTTCTATATAAAGTATTTAAGGATGGGTAAAATACCCCCAAAAACTTGGTTGAGCCACCCAAAAAAACATGTATTGTTTCCTAGAAATTTTTAAGGATCTCAATAAACACAAAATAAGTGGTTTATTTTAATAAAAAAATAAATGGATTTTGAGAATATGGATAACCCAATTGGAAAAGGCCATAAATATGGAGGAACAATAAAAGAATGAGTGTTCTTTACTAACTGATGTGAAAAGGTTAATTCCATATGAGAAGAAATTTATGAAAAAAAATAAAACCATACTTCCCATAAATGATCAATTTTGGAAAATCAAAAGGGAATAATGAATATTTTCACACCAATGGAGTTGAATTGAAAAGATATTATAGGTTAATAAGAAAAGATTATAAATATTTCTATCATTGATATGAAAATTAGAAGCCACTTAATTCACATATATCTGTTTATTATTGTTTCTCTTTAGAGGGAATTGAAAGTGATGAATTTTGGGAGAGAAATAGAATTTTTGAATTTATTATAGTATATATTATGTGCTATTATGTATTTTTTTAACTAGAATCATGTTTCATCCACACAATAATTCAATTGGTGTCACAAAAATATGCTTGTATTTCATTTAAAATACAAAAACCTATGACGAAGAGTTGTTTAAATACATCCCTTGAAAGGGATTTTTGTTGAGGAAACTTCCATTTTATATAATTTCATAGAAATCTAGACATTTATTAGAGAAATATAAGGTTTTGGTATGATTATCTCACTTTCCCATCCTTGTTTGACTATATCAAATTTGATTATTAAAGGGGTATTATTGAGATAAAAGGTAGAATTTAGGGTGATAACCCTATTTTAACTTTAATTTTTTTATGTATTTTTTGAATTTGAGTACAAGTTATAAATTACTTAAAAAAATTCTTGGAAATCCAATATAAATAAATATTTGATTTGGTATAACATGTTGAATAGTTTTATGGGAATATTTGGTTCCTATGTTAAACAAACTTATTTTTTACACCGAGATAGATCATGTTTACATTGAGTTGATTAATTTTTGGCTCATTATTTTAGAGAAATGTGATGTCATCCTTATATCAAGTGAATCAAGTTTTAATTTATAATGGGGGATAATATATGGTTTCAATGAAGATTAAAACATGAGATGCGAGGGACATCATATTAAACTTTCACCTTTGAATTTATTATCATTAAGGGGTGTAATGATATTGACTTTAGAATTGAAATGGGTATTAATAATAAATACAATGAGAATATTAAATTAACCAAATGGTTTGAGATAAACAGAGTCCTATTTTTTTAATATGTCAATGAGAACTGAATTCAATATCTACTAAATTTGGAAAGTGGGGAAGAGTCCAATGAGTGAAGATGTTGAAGTTTTGAGATTTATTTAGAGTTTATATGAATTATATATATTGTTTTATGATGTTTTATTTTTTAGATCCATTCGTGTGTTAGAAAATAAGATTGATTCTGAGTTTCTACCGTGATAAATCTTGATAAAGAAGTGGCTATTTTTGCTTCATAATGTCTTGGAATAAACTGATTTAGGAAAATAATTGTGTACATACATATCATGATTATAGATCTAAACCTAATTTGAATCAATGTAAATTTTTGATGGTTGATGGAATAACCTTCTATGATAATTTTTTGGTGAATATAATGATTTGGTAGTCAATAAGAATTCAACTAGATTATGTATGTGAGAATACATTATAGTATTATTAAGCATAATGGATACTAAAATAAATTGATAATATCTCTTTTATGATTAATTTTATTGGGACATGAGTAGTAGAGAAAATTTTAGATAGGTTATTAATTAATTGTTAATTATTAGAGCACTATCAATTAAGTAAAATTGATGAGTTTTGAGTTTGAGAATTATTTTGGTAGTAGATATTTATTGAAATACTAATAGAAAATAATTTATATGATGAAATATTCTTTGGTAAATGTACTAAATAGTTGTGAGAATATTTAAAAAATTCCTAAAGTTATTTTTAGTGTTTTAAAATGATTTAACGTGGTTGGGACTAATTTTAGATAATTTTAGAATCCAATAGATAAAATATGGAAATTATAGGGTTGTGTATTTTTTGAAATTAAAATACTATTATATATATATATATAATACATAAATAATTTATAGGTTCTATGTAATATTCCTCCATGATTTTGAATAATATATAAGACTAAACTTTTCTTTCAATCTCATATGTGGGTTTTTTAGACCTTGTAGACTAGAATTTGAAAAATTACCAAAGATGTACTGATTATCCACTAAAAGTGGCTAATATTAATTTTTAATATCTTAATATTAAAGTGTTCCAAATTCCAAAAACATCATTTTTAGTTCATTATATAAATTGAACTTCATTTCTCATCTTAAATGTAATTCATGTTTAAAATGAAAATATGGGCCAAATCATTCATCTGTTTGTGGAGAATATTATATTAATTTTTTAAATTTGATATTTTTGGATATTATCAATCAATTTTTTTAGAACATTTTATCTCTTAGGATTGATGGATTAATCCCAATATAAGATGATGATTTTCCCGCATGAATGAAGAAATTTTATGGACAAAGCATAATGGGCCTAAAGCCCATCAAATAGAAATGGGGCCCCAAAAAGCACAATGAAGCTCCAATTTTTACTATAGAAATAGAAAAACATTAGGATCATTTCATTAAACTATGTTCAGATCTAATTATGAAGTTTTCATGAAGATAAATGGATCTAAAGTTTACATTTAAATGGTGGGCCCGACCCGAATGCCCATAAAGTCATCCCACCATTTCGACCATACCATCTAAACGGTTGAACCAAATGACCCAAAATTTTTACAGATAATAGTGGAAATATGGAAGAGAATATTTATCTTCTATGAATCCTTTGTATTCTTCCGTATTCAGTTACAAATTCACACGTAAAAATGGTGGATGAATCTGGACGTATTTTCTAGACAACTTTGAAACGTTGAAATTCCATTGATTTTATCATGCTATTTTGACTCTCCCAATTAATGGGGATGGAATTTATTGTTGAGGATGTATCTAAGTCTCCAAATATTCTTATATAATGATATTATGGTGAAGGTAATTGGGCATCAAAGTTTTATTTCTTTCATTTGTATTGTCATGCTTTCATTTTTTAATCGCATTGTCAATTTCTCCCATGTATGTTTTTCGTTCACCTTCATTAAATTAATAAAATATTATATTCTTCTTCTTAATTTCTTATTTCATTTTCCATATCACATTTATATTGTTGCCTTAGGGAGTGAGGTTATTCACATAATATTTTGTGAAACTCTTCACACAACGGTGGAGTGATTGATATTTATTTGTTCTTCTTCTCCAATTCTTACCATCATAAGTCTACTACCCACTTTCACTGATATAATAGAATCAATGGAGGGTTAAACCTCTAATGGGTTGATCCAAGGGAGTATCAAGGGTATTAATTTGATTTTATTTCTTATTTTAATATTTTCTAATCAATTCTATTTTTTTTTTTTTGATATTTTCATTCAATGATGTACGTTCTCCTTTAAACTCACCAATTTTAAGGATACACATCCCGAGTGCTAAAATGATCATCTACCTTGGAGTTATCATCCATATGATACTCCAAGTGTATAGGTGATTAGCCTTAGGATAGTGAAAACTCAAAATTTGTGAATTATTTGGGATGTTTGTATTTTGTTAAAGGAAACACTCGAATTCAAGACATTGAAATAATTTAAAAAGAAATCAAATCCATACCATGAGATAACCAAGAATCAACTCATGATTTTAAATTGAATTCACATAAGTCATTAAAATATCAAATAATCCAATAAATTCAACCCCAATTTGGACACTTCATAGCCAAATAAACATCATCAAATCACCTACTTAGAATGTATGTTTCTTCGGTTTCTTCTTAGGTCTCTCAGGATCAATAACCCAAGCCATACTACAATGACCGCTTACACTATACAACTTGGGTAAATTTGGGTGAAACCATGTACTATGATATATAATAGTGATTACAAATTTACAGTGTGTATGAAAGAGATGATAGGGTGATATTTAAAGGTGACTTGAAGATTTTGAATGATACATAAAAGCAGTCAATGTGATATGTAAGGGTAAATAGATCTTCCCAGGTGAAATATAATATTTAAATGAAATTCTATAGAGGATACATGGGAATAAAAAACTCTCAATTTAGGGTTTGTTTTTTACAAGTAATTTTTTTAGATTCATCAAGGTGAAAAAAAGACAAAATTATAGAACTTTATAAAGGAGTGAATCCAAAAGTCCAATTCTAAAACTTGATAAAGATAGTGGAGTGTTATAGCTAAAGACTATAATTATGAAAGTAAAGAAATCAAAATTATATAAATAAAAAGAAACTATGATGAGTCTTTAAAGATAAAGTGTAGATACATAAAATAATTTCTTAAGAAATTATGAAGTAATGTAATATTTTCTTCCCATTCATGAGGGTCACAAAAGGTTTTTTATGAAATGTATCTAAGTAAAACTTGAAGATGTTTCATATGAATACACTATTTACCATAAAAGTTAGTTGAGGTGTTAGAACTCAGTCTATGTTAAAACCTTGGTATATGGTCGCCCATAAAATTCAGAAGTCAGTCCAACTAGTTACACTAACTAAGACCTAATATAAATAGTATGGTGGGTTAAACAATAATTTATTACTATTTTTTAATCTTCTTGTACTTCCTTAATAAAAGATAAAAAATTTACCATATTATATTAGGACTTTTTTTAAACCACATAAAATTATTATGTTATTCTCTACCTTTATTTTCCCTTATCATTATCTTTGAAAAGTTATTATCTGGTGTGTATGTGAGTGTTGTGCTGAGAGGCTAGATTGATTTTCTAGTCAGTTCCAAAAAAATCATATATGTGGATTCATTCTAATTTAGCAGTTTCAAACTTCATTTATACATATTTAATTTACAAATTATAGTTTCTAATTGAGAGGTTCTAGACCCAACAAGTGGTGTCAAAGATTTATTGAAAATTTTAGTATAAAAAACCAAGATTAAAGTGTTTGAGAGCTTAGTTCAATGTCGTCATTATACCCTAATCCTTGTATGAGAATTTTTTTTAGTAATTCCTAATCTATTTTGAATTATTTTGGTTTTAGTGGGAGTTTAGTGATTCTAGAATGATGGAATTAGATGAAAGTAAGGTTTTTGTAGTGAAGTTGGAAGGGGAGGATTTTGGATTTTGGAAAATACAGATATAGAATTTTTTTTAATATAGAAAGTTCTTGATATTTCATTTATAGGTGTCAAACTAAAATTGATAAAGAATAAATAATTGGAATGGGTGGATAAGAAATTACTATGGTTGATCCATATGTCACTAGCCTGGAACACAGCCTAAAACATATATGAAGTGAAGAAGACTTAAAAACATATAAAGGCCATTACTGATATGTATGATTATCCAACTATGATGAACAGGGTGTTTTATTATGGATGTTGTTCAACATGATAATATTAGAGAAAAATCTGGTGGTTGATCATATTAACAACTTCAACATGATATAGAGTTAGTTGTAATTGGTATAGGTAGAGTTTTTTGGATCCATTATGGGTATTATTATTACTTTAACCACTCTTATAATCTTAAGATATGATGGTTACCATAGTAAGTAACTCTAGTAGAAAAAGTGGCATAGTGTTTAGGGATGTTTATAATCTAATTTTGAATGATGATATTCGAAGGAAAAAGTCCCATAATTCTACCAGAAATGAATTTATTATGGAAGGTAGGGGCTTCCAATTGCATGGAATGGTCTCAAGAAAGGGAAATAAAGAATTATTAGAATTCAAATTATTTAAGATGATGTTAATCCCTTATTTTGGAATTTTGGGGATAAATAACATATGAAGAAATATTTTGTTGAGTGGAGAGATAATTCCATAAGATATACTTTTAAAAGTGAATCCAAAAATATCATTTCAAAATATATGAGTGGTCTATTATTAAGTTTCTCAAGTCCACCTAAGTCATGGATTATAGACTCAGGGGATTCTTTTCACTCTACATATGAGAGAAGAAGTTTTAGAAATTATACTCTTGGAAGGTTTGGAAAGGTACATATTGTGGATGGTGAAACTCTCAAGATATCAAGTAAGGGTGATGTTTCTATCTGGAAATAAAAAATAAATATTGATGGAATTACGAGGAGTATCACACATACCGATGTTAATTAATTTTATTTCAGTGGGATTGTTGGATGATATAGGTTATTGTATAAATTTTTTGGGTGTATCATGGAAAATTCCATGTGATTCTATGGTGGTAGCCAATAGATTGAAGGATTAAACATTATACCTGTCAAGAGTTTTGAAAAGAAAAATACATGAAGTGAAAAAAACCTTCACAAAGTTATGGTATGAACATCTTGGTCACTTAAGTGATAAGGGAATGAGATTCTTTGTTGTTAAAAGAATTTTTAATATCTGAAGCATAGAATATAGAAGAAGAAAATTCTCAAGTTTATATTGGTAGAAATGTATATAATTTGAGAATACTATTCCAAGAAATATAGAAAAAAATGTATTCATAGAGAGGATGAATTAGAATTTAGTAGATAAGGAAAGGAGAATGAAGTTTCACATTGATTTTATAAAGTAGTTTTGGGAAGAGTCGTGAATTTTTTTGCCATCTTAGTGAACATGAGTCAATTATTCTATATTGTTGCAGTAACTTATGAAAGAATGTTTGTCCAAAAATAATATTAAAATCTCTCATCTTAAAGTCATTGCTTCCCTCACCTATATCCATATTGATAATAAATAAAGGTTTCGATACAAGCAGGTGTTGAGATGGTTGTTATGATAAGTGAGGTTTAATAATTAGTGAAGAGGATATGATTATTGTGCTGTATTTGGTTTTAATACATAAAGTGTATTCTATGTCTAATTCAGATAATGATTAAGTGGGTCCAGTTTGTTTACATATCATGAAAGGAATTCATGATACAAGAAAATTAAAGGAAGCAGTATAGGGAGTTCCATGAAACAAATCATGGGATTATGGTTTATTGTCTTAGTTTTCATCGGTTTACAATTAGTTCCCACATCTGACTATAGTGTAGAATATGTGATACAGTGAGGAGGTTATGAAATTTCCAATTCCACCAAATAATTTTATATGAAAACTATAAAAAAGTGAATAGTTTAGGCCTGATTTTCTATAGGTTGAAGAAAAATATGAAGAGTAGAACTGCATCAACAAATAATTGCTATGTATGAAAGGATTTATTCTTGTTGATATCAAGTTCTTTATCATTGTAATGGTGTGGGAAGCACTATTATTATCTAGAGACTTGTTATTACATGAATACAAGGATAAACCATGTTTATTGTACCAACATATTGAAATTTTTTAGTATTATGGTATTAGTGAAATAAAGATCATACCAAGAACTATCCTTCTAATTTTGAGAGGTGAAACTTATAAATATATTTTTCCCTTCATGTGTGTTTGTTGGATAGTGTTCGAGATTTACTATAACTAGTGATAAGGGTAATTTCATCAAGGAAACTTAAAAGAAATTAGATCACTAATTACCCCCCCCCCAATGATTCTTTGTTAACCTAGGAGGTACCTTTTCAAGTGGTATTATTGCAATGGGTTCCCCTAATTGGTGATTTTTTTTAATTTTTAGAAGGATTATCTCTCTGCTCGAAGTGTTTTCCACTAAATTTCTATTGTATTTCATGGAAAATAATAACTCATTCAATGAAAGTGTGATTCCTATATTTAATGGTAAAAGTTATAACATGCGTAAAGATAGGATAATGTCATACTTATTATCAATCATTTATGATGTATTGGAAGTCACACCTGATGAGTTTGTTCCCTTGGAAAAATGTGTCAGTATAACGGCAGTTGATAAGAGGAATTTAGAGGATGATGGTCTTGAAAAGAATTTTATTTTCTTACCAGTCTAGTAAATTGAGTTTTTGAAATTCAATGGACTCAAACCCACTAAATAAATCTTGGATAAACTTCATAATATCTATAAATTAAATACCAAAGTGAAGTGAGATAAATTATAGTTTTATAGACTTAAGTATCAAGATCTTTAGATGCATGATAATGAAACTACTCATATTTTTTCCAAAATGGTTAATGAAGTAGTGTGATTAATTATAGGATATGTTGAGAAGTTAAAATATTTTAATATTGTTGAAATTATTTTTCATATCTTACTAGATAAATTTGATTCTAAACTATATTGTTTAGAATAAAAATGTTTAAGTGATATTTCTCTAGATGATTTGTAAAGTGTTTTAATATCTTATGAAATGAGGAAATATAATGATATCAATAAGAATTTTAAGGCTAAAAAATAAATTCCTTTTAAGGCCTCAAATTAATAGAAACATAATAAAAATATTAATGGAGAAGGTGTTGATAATATTCATTATGATTCTGATTTGTATCAGAAGTTTTATAAGATAATATTTCTAATATCTAGAAATTTGAGAAGATGCAAGGGATTGTTTAAATGTAATATTGCACTAAAATGATTTAGATTTTGATGATATGGTAATTTTTCTATAAATTATTATAAGTTAAAATAATATGGTGTTATTAATGAATAATAAGAAGCACTGAGGAGATTCTCTAAGAAGGGATCATTAAAGTTTGAAAAATATTAAATTAATTATAAAGGAAAGATAAATAATTTTGAAAAATTGAGAAAGGTAAATTTATTATATAGGTGTTAAATTATTGATATTAGTGATGAAGGATAAGAAATGGATATACCAAGATACTTCAATGAAAAAATTATCATTGCTAAGGTGAATTGGGGAATAATTCACTTGTGAAATTTGTAGTGAAGTTTAGGAGAATGCAGAAACTGAGATGGAATTATTTTTTAAAAGGTAACTCAAGGAGTGTATCCAAAATATCTTTATATTTTAATATGATATAAAAACTTAAATAAGGAAAATTAATCTTCCAGAAGTAATGAAACAGTTCATATTGAAGAGAAATTAAAGTTGCAGAAAGAAGTTTATGAGTTGAATAAACTTGTTGTTGAATAAAATAGTTCAAAAATCAATATGGAAAAAATATTAAAAGAGAAAGATAAGTATTTCAATAATTTATAATAAAAATTAGTGAGTATATAATAACTTAAAAATTTTAAGTTGAATTTATAAAAATATATTCAGGAAGTTAGGGAAAGCTCGAGTAAAGATGAGGCTCGTGAAAATCGATAAAGATAAATCAAAAATGAAGAGAAAAAAATTTATATAACTTTTATTGTTATGATAATAATAATAATAAAAATATGACTAAGTTTTTATCAAAATCAAGTGATTTTAAAAAAATTATAAATTATGTGTTCATAAAATTTAATGAAAAAAATACTAAAAATAGTGAAAGAGGGCTGAAAATAAGGTAAATGTGAAGAATAAAGTGTTAAGAGTTCACCAAAATTTTAGTTTTCAAAAAGGGAAACAATATTAACGGTGGTAAAAGGGCTTAAATATAGGTTTTTTTCTGGATAGTATTATATTTTTAACGAAAAATATAATTTTTATGGTTATTTTTTTCACTATGGAGGTTTTGGGAACAAGGAAAGGATTTATTGGTTTAATTACTACTGTAATGAAGAGTTTAGATGATTTTGAAGATATAAATTTAGGGTTAATTGACTCAATAAAAAGAATAAAAATTTAGATATATCCTGATAAATATAAATTAAAAATTAAAAAAATATTACAACTATTGGAAGATGTTTGTGAAAGATGTGAGAAACCTGGACATATTGAAAATGGGTGTCATGTTATACTACCAACCTAAATTTTCTCAATATATAGTTCTAATAAATCTTAAAAATTAAGGATAAAGGAAAATAGATATCTTTGGTTTGTGAATTTTCTTATAATGCATCCAAAGGATAATGTCCATGGATTTTGGATAGTGGTTGTGCCTCGAATATGATAGGTGATTTGAATCTCATTAATGATATTTAGAAATATAAATAAGTATTTGTGACCTTTATAAATTATGGGCCTCTTAAAATAAAAGGTGTTAGATTAGTATTGATTGGTAAAGATCAATTGAAATCTAAGATCACATTATATGTTAAAAGACTGAAACGCAGTCTTCTCAGTGTGTCACAATTATATGATGAAGTAAATGAAGTGATATTTTAGAAATATAGTTTTATTATGAATATATTTAAATATGTATATATCTAGATAATAATAATATAGAAAGGATACAAATGTTTTATGATCGGTGGTGCTAGAAATTTCTATTATCTGAGCATGAAATAATAAAATCAATAGTGGCATCAAATACTTGGTCATCTTGTCCAAAATAATATGTGCAATATTATTCATATAGATAATTTTTTTATGATACTAAGTTAAAAATATAAAGGAATTGAAATATTTCCACTTTTCAAGTGTAAAATATTTTTAATACTACACATAAGAAGTTTTAAATACAATTTACTCATCATTTGGAGTAAATTCACTCTGACATTTGTGAGACCATGGGGAAGATAAAAAAATGGAGATAATTATTTTATTTCCTTTATTTATGACTTTAATCACATTACATGTATTACATTTATTAATTATAAATTAGAGTCTCTAAAAAAGTTCAAATGTTTTAGTAGAATTGATGATAAAGAGTGTGGAAACTCTTTGAAGAAAATTTGAAAATATAATGATGTTGAGTATAATAGTGTAATATTTGAATGGTATCTTGAAAAACATGGAATGTGACATGAAATAAATTCATCATATACACTGAAAAATTTGTGTGGATGAATAAAACAATATAAGTCATATAAAAATGGCTCGAACTATTTTGTTATAATATGACCCATCTCATTATTTTAGGATACAAGATATTGGAGCAGCAGTTCATATTAAAAAAAATGTCTTTATAGGCCAAATTATGATATGTAATCATATGAGATGTGTTAGAATAAATTTACAAGTTTTAAGTACCTAAGTGTTTTTGTAATCCCTTATATTATCAAAGTTAAAGGCGATAATCAAGTTAAATTTAAAATAAGATGTGTTAATTGTATCTTCCTAGGTTATCCACTAAATAAAAGAGAATATCATTTTTACAACAAATATATAGGGAATATTATTGATTATATTGTCATTAAAGTGATGGAAGTCACAAATAAAGTGAAATCACATGAATAAGAAAGTTATATAAGTGATGAAGATGAATCTACTTCTATGAAACAATGAGGTGATGTTTTAGAAAATTATGAGAATTTTGGAGAAGTTCAAGTTAAATAAATTGATTCATAAAATTAAATTGATGAAGAAAAATATTCTTCATAACATAAAAGTATGATAATACATTTCTAGGTACAAATAATGAAGATCAGGATCAAATATAAAATAATAATACTTGGGAGTTGGTAGCCAAGAATAAAGAGAATAACATTATTAGAACCAATTGGGTTTTTTTTAAAATAATATTGATAAAAAAGGTGATGTTGTGTGAAATAAATTAAGATTGGTGTGTAAATATTATTCAAGGGTTGAAGTAGTTTACTTCTATCAGACTTTTACACATGTTGTAAAACATAAAACCATAAGAATTTTTTTATATTTTAACAAAAAGTAAATGTAAGATCTTTCAAAGAGATATCAAGTCAACCATCCTCAAAGGTGATTTTAAAGATGAAGTGTATATTGATAAATCATTTGGTGTCTTTCTTAGTGAATATAATAATTGGTTTTACATATTAAAAGGGATTTATATGGGATAAATAAATCCCCAAGATCTTAGTATTCTAAGCTTGACACTTGCTTGAAGAAATTGAAATTTGGGAAAGGAAGACATGAAATCAATCTCTAAAATAATGATTATAAGGATATATTTATCATTGTTATTGTTTATATAGATGATTTTGTTTTCATTATAAATGGTGAAGATGTTTTTAAGGGTTTTATAAATAAGCGAAGAAACTTTTTGAAATGTCTATACTCGGTGAGATGAGGTACATTATTGGATTATAAATTTCTCAAGAAAATGATTATATTATTCTTTCTCTTGATAAGTATGATAATGAAATATTGAATATGTTTCACATTGAGGATTCAAAGATGGTTTCTTAACCAATTTTAATAGGAACTAAATTGACCAAAGATAAATAAGGAAATGATATTAATCTAAGGTAATTTTGGGAGCTAATTGGTTGTTTCTTACAATTAACTGATTCAAGACTAGATATTATGTATGTTGCTACACATTGTGCTCAATATAAAATTATATGAAAAGTATCTCATTTAATATCTGGAAAGATAATTATTACATACATCAAAGTCACATCAAACTATGGATTGAAATATGATAGCAAAGGGAAGCTTGATCTATTTGGTTATTTAGATGTATATTGGGTAATAAGTGTTGAGGATATGGAGTCTATATCTGGTGTATCTTTATTTACTAGAGAAATATGTTCCTTTTAGTATTTAAATAAGTAAAATTCAGTCACCTTGATTACTTTAAAGGCTAAATATGTGGTTTTCACCGATTCTTGAACACAAATTCTGCGGATGAAAACTCAATTATAAGATTTAAAAGTTGAAGTGAAGTTTCCATTACTTTTGGGATGTGATAATAAAAGTGATAAAAATATTTCAACTAATCTATTTCGGCATTCAAGATCTAATAAAATTGATATTAAATATCACTTTATCAAATATCTAGTTGATAATAGTGAGTTTAAATGGGAATTTATTCCTATAAGGGATAAGATTATAGATTTCTAGTTTCTAAAAGAAGAATTTCAAAAACTAAGGTCAAAGTTAGGTATTCAACCTCAATATTTTCAAGGATATGGTATGGTATTATCATTAAATCTCTCATATTCTCTTTGTATATTTTTCTAAAATGGGGATAAAAATTTACAACATAAATCTTTCCTTTTTTATCTTCTTATTATTTGTCAAAGGGGTGGCATATGATATAAGGGGAGTATCCATTAATATGTGTTACCTTTATGGGAATTATCAATTGAAAGGAAAAATATATTTAGGGAGACTTATTAAAAGGGATAAGGTATGATTTTATCCTATGTGAATTGTTATAATATTTTGTTATAGTGGTTAAAAAAAATCAAGTGTGAAATGTTAATAAAGTTCTGACTGAATATTGTGAGGTTTGTATTTAGGAAGTTTCATATAGATCACTATCTTATGGATAGCATGGTATTATTAATTAAATGTTCTTATTTCCTACATAAATTTCACTCACCTAGGATTATAATTATTTAATGGTGATCCATTTTTAAGTTTTCAAAGTTTCATAGTGATTTATGTTCCTTGGTTGAAAACAAAATCCAAAGTGGGAGATTTTTTGAGCCCAATAACTGCTGAAATGATTTTTGTGATAAGTGAAGTTGATTAAATGGTAAAGATGAAATTATTGAGTGTGTTGGATTTTGTTATCAATACATAAATCATATTCTAAGTATAATTAAAAAAAATTAATCCTCTCCAAATTGTTTATATACCATATAAGGATTTCATGATGCAAGAAAATTAAAGGAAGTGGTAGAAGGGATTCTACACTACAATGCATGGTATTGTATTACACATGGGTTTAAAGGAGAAGTAATTTTTCACAACTTATGTCCATGTCATATCTAGATTACATTGTGTTGGGTTGTGTTGCAACCATGGTGCATATGCCGTACAGATACTAAAATTGTAAGTGGTATGGAAAATGGTTTACAGAACCTCATGATGGAATGTAAGTATCCATGCTATAGAGGAGACTAATTCAAAGTTCTCTATTTCATATAAGGATGACCATGTTATATATTTATATGGGGTCAATTTCATTGGATATAGGAAATTTTGGAACACCAAGTTCTAGCTTGTTTCCCACACCACGGTTGGGAGAAAATATGGAGGACAAATCCATAGTGAATACACCTCAATTTAGAGGTGATCATGATAGTTTTTTGTGGTATTGGTAATTTTGTGACCTCTATACTATATCACATATTACATATCATATTATTTTGTGGAAGTTGAGTGTAAACCACTGAAAACCAAAAGGCTATGACATAATTTACTAAGTCAAACTTTATAATTTTTTTATAGGGATAATCTAGGAAGTTCAAGTAGGAATGTTAATTTGGATTTATATTCAAAATTTAGTGGTTATTTCAACCTATTTTTTACTACCGATTCAAATTTTATGATCAATATTTTAATGTGATAAGATCCAAGGGTTTTAATTTAAGAAGGGGGTTTGAATTTGAAATTTAAATTCAAATATGTTTTCTATTGAATATGGGATATTAGGAAGATTATAAGTCTGATGAGTCAAGTAGAATAATAGTGTGGTGATTTTGTAGTTATCTAATACAGAAATAAGAATAATTGAAAAGGAATAATAAGAAGTTATAAAAGCTGGCACAAAGTGAAGAGTTTATATCATAGTTTCTACAAGTTGAAAAAGAGGAGGAAGATAATCACTACATAAAAAAATGAAAGTTATGTGTGGATGTATTTATTCTTGTTGATGTCATGTTATTTATCATTTTAAAAGTGTGAGAAGTATTATAATAGTTGAGAGAATTTTTTTAACATGATTATAAGGATAAACCCTACTCATTGTACCTATATGTTGAAACTAGTGGGTTGTATGGTACTGGTTAAATTCAGATCATTCCAAGGAAAAGACTTCTCATTTTAATAGGTGAACCTTGTAAATCAGTTTTCCAATTCAAGTGTGTATATTGGAAAATTATAAAGATTCACTCTAACTAGTGATCAGGATTGTTTCATCAAGGAAACATAAAAATAAATTGGATCATTGATTCACCCCCTATTAGGGATTATTTATTGATCCAGTAGGCACCTTTTCAAAAGGTATAATTTAGAGGCTATGTATCGAGAATTTTTATTTATATGGAATGGTGAGGAAGCCTTTGGATTTTATCTCTTGGATAAAAAATGATGGAAGGTTTTGAGAAGTTGGAATGATTTATTTGATAATGAAATATTATGGAAATAATATAACCAAGAGGAAGTTATAAATGAGATAAAATAATCATCAAAAGTTAAGGCTCATCTAAATATAATTACAAAAGTTCTATATGTTCTAGAAAATTTAAGAAGTATGATAGTTTTAAAAACATCAGACTTTCTAAAAGAATTTTTAAATGGAATTCATGTTCTAATGGGGTTTCCAGGGTTAGAAGTTCCAAAAAAACCAAGATACTATGAAATATCAGGAAAGATATATAGAAGGTGAAGTTTCATAAGCATTAGTTCTAGAAGGATTTGAGTTGTACAGTCAGTTATGGAGGTATACAAGGATTCAATGCCAAGCGTAGAGATATGGACGTGATTTTCAATACTTTCTTCTCATAGATAATAGAGAACCTAAAATTATAAAATAGGTTTAAAGTGTGAGTGGCTCTAGTAGTGTAAATTATCCATGGAGGATGAAATGGATTCCTTACATGTTTTTGGGATAAGGGATCTAAAATAATGTCCTAATGGGAGGAGAGTACTTCAAAAAAATGGGTTTTCCAGCTTAAGGAGAAATCATATGGTATAAATTAGTACAAGGTGAGGATTTTCATGAAAGGATTTCAAAAAACTAAAGGTGTGTATTTTTTCAACATATTTTCTCCAATTGTTAAATACATGACCATTAGGATAGTTCTTAAAATAGTTGGCATGGAAGGGTTATATCTAGAGTAGTTAAATTTTAAAACTATATTTCTTTCTAGATATTTGGATGGGGATATTTACATATAGTTTACAAATTATTTTGTGGATAAATAGAATAATAATATTATGTGAAAGTGAAATGGAGGCTTTATAGGTTCAAGAAATAACTAAGGCGGTGTAATTATAATTTTAATACCTTTTTAGGGGAATAGAAGTTTATAGAGAGAAATAAATTTCATTTATGTTACTAGAATGTGTTTTATGATGGGATATTTATCATATTACCTCTATATATGGATAAAATTTTTATTTCCAAACTAATAAAGGAAATGATTAATGAGTTCAAGTCTATACAATTCAAAAGTTTCAAGATGGAGAATCTCAGTCCTAAAAATGGATTTTGGGGATGCAGATTACAAGGGCCTTAATTTTTGGAAATTTTTTCTTAACTCAATAAGATGGTATCTAAAAGTGGTGGAAATTTATAATAAGTTATTCAAGATAAATTACTTATCCTTAGTTTAGATGCTCTAAGGAAATAAATGAGAAGACACCTAGAGTAGAAGTAGATGATGAGTATATGGAAATGGTTTTTTTTTCATTAGTAGTCAGAATCTTGATATATTCCATGATTTTTACATGACTAAACATTATTCATATAGAGGGAGATGTTGGTGTGTTCATAGGAAATTTAATAATAGAAAACTAGGAAATAATTAAGTGGATCCTCCACTATATTAGAGGTTTTTAAAGTTTGTCTCCCTATTTTGGAATGAATGAATAATTATAGGGGTTTACTGATTCATTATTTGGGGGATATACAGACATATAGAGGAGAACCACCAGTTATATGTTTACTTATGGAATCACATCTATGATTTTTATATTGAAGCTGTAACCAGTATTTTCACATTAAACTATGGATAAATAGTACAATATACTTTTAGAATCTAGGAAGGAGTTGATTTTTCTTAAGGGGGTGTAAGAAGTTCTTAGAAGAAGTAAAGAGGTTGGGAATTTTTTCTATGATTCAAAAAGTGTGATCCAATTGGCCAAAAATATGATGTTCCATTTAAAGATGAATCAAATTTATTTGAAATATCACTTTATCTAGATACTATTAGAGGGAAATCATTGTATATACATAAGGTGGATGGAGTTAAAAATCCAAAATATATTTTGACCAAAATTTTAGTCTAGGATATAGTGGGTTGGTGTTGTGACTTAGTCAGTATGGGATATCTAGAATTTTTTTGGGGAACCAAGTTTCTATAAAAAATATTAGGATTGAAAGTGGCTTGTAGATTCTAATAGAGTACTTAATGGTGAGTCCTAAAAATGATTCTTAATTGGTATATTGTTATGTTCAACCATGTGAAAACCATTTTCTGTATAAGTGCTAGAACTTCCAGAATGAGTGACTCTGGAAGTACAATTCTAAAACTGCATAAGGATAGTGGAGCACGACATCTAAATTTTATAAGTCCAAAGGTAGAGTAATCTAAAGAAGTAATAATGATACTATATTGTCGAAGTTTGGATATTGAAATGACTTATGTAAGAAATTCTAAAGTTATGGAATATTTTCTTGATATTTTTTAGGGTTATGTAATGTTTTATTAAAATAATACATAATAAGAACTCGTGGATATTCTAGATATACACACTATTCACTATATAATTTATTTGAGGAAGTGGGACTTAATATATGTCCAAACTATAGTAGATAATTTTCTGTAGAATTCAGAATATGGTGAAACTGGTTTCACTGGTTGATCCCTACCATAAATACTAGGGTGGGTTCTATTATAATGTATGAATTTTCAATTTTTAAATGTTATTCTTCTTCCTTAATAAAATACTATAGTATTCCCCCATGTAATAGGACTTTTTTTGAACCATGTAAAATTATTGTGTCGTTATTTTCCTTTAATTCCTTATCATTAAATTTCTGAAGCTCTTCTTAGGTGTGTATGTGAGTGTTACGGTGCATAGTTTGAGTTTTTTTCTTCTCAATTATAGAAAAATTTTATATGTGGGTTCATTCCTATTAAGTTATTCCAAACATCATTTCTTACTATGGATTTTATGGGGGATAACTTTCAATGGGGTAGTTCTAGGCCCAACAAAGTTATGGGACTTTATTGAATATTTTAAGATAATTTTTTAGACTACTATTTTGGGAATTTAAATTGAATAATTTCAGGAAAATATCAAAGAAAAAAATAAATTTATGTTGTATTAATCATCAAATATTAAATAGAAGGATGCCATTAGAGATTTAGTGGTGATTCAAAATGAGAATAATAGATTATTAAATGGTGAGTGGTGAAAAGGTCTTTATAAGATAAATTTTTAATTTTCAAATGTAAATATTTAAAAAATATATTTATTGAAGTTCACAGCAAGGATATTTTCCTAAAATCAATAGTAGTGGGTATTTGTAGAAAATCGACTAAGTTAGTTGTTAAATAGAATATTCTAAGATTGTGGGGGGATGACCCACATGATTAGTTTTAAATGAGAATTGAGAATTGAGAAGTTTGTGAATCATGGGGGGTAGAACCACTTGATTTCATTGATAAATTGAAAAATTAAGAATCAATATTTGTTCCAAATTTTGGATTTATAAATTTTTTAATTATAGTAATTATGTTGTGTTTAGTATAAGAAGACAAGAAAAATAAGATAAATTTAATGAATTTATGAAATAGAGACTGAAAATACACTACCCTAAAAATACTTAGATTTTCTAGAAAGAAGAAGAGAAAAAAGATAGGACATGTCTAAAGTTATATATACAAATATATCATATAATCCAAAGAAGAATTATAATAATAAAATTGAGGTAAGTTCAACACTACTATTTTTTCTATAGATTTTTTGTGTCAATATTTTAAAGAAGAATAAGAATATTGAGGTAAGATTAACATGCTATTATAAATTGAAGATCTTGTTAATTAGTGATTTTAAAAGGATCTATTATAGGCTTATGGGAGATAATATAAAGAAACAATCATGATATTATAATGTTTTAGTGAGATATCCTCAAGGGTTAAGGATGAAACTATCTCCCCTAGTATTCATTTTATAATATCAGTGGATATTTGTGTCTTAGACTCCACCTAAAATCAACAAGGATGTATTCACCCACGTTATGAGAGAACCATGTAACCATATTGTGTGATATTGTACTTGTTTATTACTAATTTTCGTGTGCTGTGTTGTGTTGATGAATTATAAGTAATTCCATTCACACTAAAAATTTCATAGGTTCTAATAATAAGAGGGTTAATTAAAAAATAAAATAATTCAGTAAAATTGGTTCACACTGATTCACCCACCCACCCACCCACCCCACTCAATGTCACTACATGATCCTTCTAAAATTACAAAAAAATGTTATTTTATAATCACTATAAATTGTATTTATCAATACTAAAAAAACACTAATGTTTTTAACACTAATAAAATTCAAGAGCTTATATAATGTAAGGGAATGAATTGTCCTAAACACATCCTTATTTATTTCTTAGTTTTTGAGGAAGTCCTGAGAATTCTATCATTTATAAACTATAAAAATATTATTCAAATGTTTATTTTATTATTATTTTTATATAACCTTAAGTTACTCACCCACTCCTACATAAAATTCCTTACACCATTACATAAAAATCACTTTTAGAAGCATTTAATCTGATATGGTATAACTTTTAGAAGTTATTCATGTGTTGGATGATTTATTAAAACCTATCTTTACATAGTGTGTATCTTTAATAGCTCATTCTTATTTATCTTGATAATTATTCTTATACAGAATGTGATTTCTAAAACTAGAATTTTATAGTGTTTATTCTGATGAATAACTATCCCCATACATAAGATTCATTTCCTCCATGTGTATGAATAATCCTTTTTCTTTAATCTTGTTTTATGATTGATAATTCCATTATTAATCATAAAACATTAAATATTGGTAAATTTGTAATGTAAAATTATCCCTTCCCCTACGTCATATGTGTTCTAATTTTTAGAAATTAAAATGTGATGAAGTGTTGATAAATTAACATCCCTGGTTTAAATAAAAGATTAAAATTTTGAATTTATTTTTTAAAATGAGAAATGTGTATAGGAGAACCACAACATGGTTCATGCATCCAGTATATTAAATTCAGGAGTCCAATCTCTATTTAAAGTCTTCTTGGTTTTTAATAAAACCTAGATGGATAAATAATCATCCTTCAAGTCTTCTAAATTCCTTTAACCAGTTCTAGATTTTGATTAGCTGCTTAGTGATTCTAGTTGGGTTTCCCTCTTAACCTATGTGATCATCCCTCTCACTTAATATACATGCATAGTGAACCAAAAAGGATTCACATTAAGTTATGGGATCTATAAAATTATCATTTAGTTTATGTTTAAGTGTAGTTTTATCATGATTAAGTTTCTAGAGGGTAAATAGAAAGAATCGACCTAAAAAGATAATAATATGGAACTGTTTAAAAGTGATAATGGGATGGATTTTATGTGAATTTATTATTCATGATATTGTTTCATGTCATTTATAGATGGTAAGTACTTATATGTTGTGATTTCCTTTATGATTTCTCACATTATCTAATGAATTTAAAACTAATTAATCAAATTAAATTTGGTGAAATAAGGAATATTATGAATGAATTGACTATATTATTCTATAATAAATTTCTTAAGATGATAAGAATTATTTTGATCATATTATTAGGATAATTATCACTAATTAAGCACTGTTATAACATGGTATATTCTTTTTTAATTCTCCTCATAAAGAAATATTATAAATAAGAAAGAAAAGTAAAATTATGTTCTTGAAATTAATTATCTAAAGAACGAATATGTTCATACCTTTTTGCCATTATTTTTTATTCTTTATGTGTGGAATATTAATTACTCTTGATATATCATTACATCTAAAATTATGTTTTCTTCCATTTTAATTTTTAATACACCCTTACTATGGTTTTTATGTGAAAACCTAAAATGGTAGGTTGGTATGAAAAGTTTTGTGTTATATTGATATTATTTTATGATGACGGATTGATGTGATTAGAAATGGAATGATATAATGATGTGGGAAAGTGTTGGAATTTATTTTGAGATGATAGGATCAAGTTGAGATCCTTGTTTAGTTTATTTAATCTCATGTTTGATATTTATTTACATTATGATTCTTGGTCATTATCATTCACCTTCGGAAATATCTTCCTAGATATAAGAATGAATCTTAGTGCCCGGAATTATGGAATAGTAATTTAATAATGAATTAATTGAAGGGTGGTTATTAATGATTAAATGGTGATAAATTCATATTAATTAATCTGAAATGAGGAAAATATCAAAGAATAGTGGATATGAATATAATAAATTGACACTCCTTGGATTCATGATTAATATAAATTTTAATCTAGGATAATGATATAATATTGATAAATGATTGGTAATTCACTAAATAATTATGAATAATTAAACCATATTTTGTGTATGCTTATTAGATTAATGGTCCTTATTGATGGAATTTGGGTCTTCATGTGGGATGTTATCTATAGATGAATCTAAGGTTATATAGTTGTTTCTAGAATGGTTGTGAAATATATATTTAACTATGTTATTTTTATTTCTTACACTTTACCACCCAAATGGATTAGGGAAGTTGATGCCCATATTTGACCAGGGGTTCTAGGTGTTTCCCAACATGTAGGTTGTTGAGGTAATATATGACTGACTATTTATCCCACCCTAATCTCTTCCAACCATAGATTGTATGTAGACATATTTAGGCTATAGTGTCTTACTGTTATAGGATGTGTGCTCATATGACCTATAATTACTCTCACTTATGACATACATGTATATGTAGGATGTGGAGACTTAAGGTTATGGAATATAATTACATCTTGGTTGTTATGGATATTGTTATTATAAGTGTACTTATTCATGTTCTATAATGAATTAAGTTATAGTGTATATTTACATGGGTTATAATGGATCTTGGTCTTACTACATGATTATTGGATGTGATGGGATATAGTTGTGATTATGTGGGTGTGGTTGTGATATATTTTCATGGGTGTGGAGTATAACTTATAAAGGTTATGGGAGAACTAGGTGTTAAGACATTGGGGTTTAGGAAGACTATTTCAGTGGTAAAGTTGTAGTGGGGTTCCCTTATTATATATATATATATTATTTCAATAGTATGTTACCTATTTTTATGAATTACTTGGTGAGGGAACCTTAGTGAGGATATAAATATTATTTTCCTATTTAGTTGATGTGTTGGTTTCTCTATTTATTCAATTCAACACTAGTATAATTCTTCTACATTTTCATGAGAGGATTTAGGGATGATCCTACTGAGTATACTTATATTCTCACACTTATATATATATATCAGGTCTATAGTATGGTTTTAGAGATCGAATTGGTCTTTACTAGTTTGAGGAGCTAGTTTATGGGTTTTTTATGGCCATGGTCACTTCCATAGGAGTTTTTTTTTATTTTACTTTTAATTTTTACATGTTCTAACATATCATGAGTTGGGATTAAGTTATTTATTTACTTATATTTATGGAATTTATTGGCGGTTATAAATCATTTTCTAGGAATTTGTGGGTAATTCTTCTCATATGTGTATGTTTTATACCCACTGTGCTAGTCTCCAACCTATGGAAAATTGGAGGAGGGTTTTGGGGATGAATTCATCTTCACTACTGGTCCAAAAGGGTTACAGGTAGAATTAGGTTATAAAAAATGCTATCAAATATTTTAGTTGAATGATGAGATAATGTTTGGGGATAGGCACTGGTGGGGATTGCATGGGTTGGTATGGAAAAAGTATCTACTAGATTAAGTATATGATGTAATAAATGAATATTCTCAAGGATATGGGATTTTAGGTCCCACTATCATTTATCATAAGGACCTTAATTTTACTAGATGTGCTAAGTGAGTTGATGATGATTGCGGGGCATAGACCTAGGTAAGGATCATGCATCATGATTATTTGTGTCTATATTTTAATTTAATAGATAATATAAATTATAATAAATCCTAATTAATTGGTCTTAATTATTCTATGTTTTGGGATTATTAAGTCACTAACCATTTGATCTTTTGTGGGTAGGTTTTCGGGTCAACATCCCTGTCAACATCACACTAGATAGAATTAGTAGGATACCCCAAAAAATCACCACAAACTTGAAGTTGATAAAGACTATTCTTGGAGGAAGACCCTTTGATATTTTTCTTGTTATGGAATTTGGAATTATGAGGGATCTATTTTTTATTCAAAGATCAATGCTTGGATAAATAAGATATATATTTCATTTGGGATGATCTATGCTAGGATAGAGCATTGGAGTCCATTTTACATTATTGTGTTATAAAGATCTTCTCATCATTGGTTTGTTTTTTTTCTTGGTGATCATAAGGAGACATATGTTTCATAGGATAAGTTCTATGATTAGTTACAGGATAAGTTTCTCTCTTTGATCATGAAGGTGGTATTCCAAAAAGAGATTCTTTTTCTCTACTATGGGAGTTCCATAGTATAAGAGTTCAGTATTTGTTTTAATAACATTTTATGTTATATTTTAGAACTTCTACCCAATGATGAGGCTATAATGAGAAATTTATATGAGGATTTATATCAAGATATCTAGTTCTAGGTCAAATCCTTCATATTGATAATTTTTTCTTTAGGTGATTAAGAAGAAAGTCGTTATTGAGAAGATATTTGATTGTAACAGTCCTTCATTGGAGGTGATTAATTAATAATATACTTAGATTAGAGTTATGTATAAAGGTTCTCAATTTTCTAGTCATAAAAATTTCTAGATAGCATGGAGTCGGTTTCATCCTTCTCCATTTCGTTTCACCATAGCCGGTAGTTCTCAAACCCCTATCAGGTGATCGGATGTTTTTTGTTTTTCCTATGGAGTTCATAGACATCGTAATTTAGAGTGTTTGAACTTATTTGGAAGTTAGTGTGGTGCTAGTGGACCACACTATATTCATCTATTTCAACATTATCCTATGAGGTGGAAGTATCAGTAGGGTATTCTAAGTATTGTACATCATTGAGGAGATAGAGTCGGCTAATGATATTCCTATGATGTCCCTTATACTCGTAGAGCATAGTGCATCCATTTGAGGTTCTCCCCATCAAGGATAAATATGATGTTTGTTAGGGTACAAACAGATGCATTCACTTTGTTTTCTGATGCCAAAGGATCTAATTCCATGAAAGGTATAATCAATTTATATTCAACCTAGGCATACAATTTTCTAATATAGGATCTATGCACTCCTTAATTACACCCACCCTAGTCTATAATCTAATAATTGAGTTGGAGAGGCTTTCAGTGATCTTGGTATTGAATAAACCTATTTTATTTTGATTTAAATTATATAATGTTTGTAGAGATTATGAGCTGATGTAAGGAAAGTAGGGATTTTTAGGATATTTTCTATGTTTACAGATATATCAATGTGATGTTATCCTTGATATGTATTATATGCATTCAATATAGGAAATAATATATTTATTCTGGAAATGATTTGTATTATTTGATGTAGATAAAGATCAAATTATTTTCATTAGAGAGTGAGACCATCGAATAGGTTGGAGATGTAATGATACCTTATCTTCTATGATAGTTGAGTTTATGTTGAGATCAATGGAGGTTCAGTCAATAGTGTTTCCAAGGGTCATGGGAGAGTGCCCTGATGTCTTTCTAGAAGAGGTTATGATGTTACCCCTTTAATGTAAGATTGATTTTGGGGTAGATATTTAGTCAAATGACTCTCTTATCTCTATATCCCCGTATATTATAGTGACTTTTTAGTTTCCTAATTTTTGGATTCAAATTTATGATCATCTTTATAGATGTTTTATTAATCCCATGTTTTCTCATTGGGGTGCTCTATTCTTATTTGTGAAGAATTTGATTGGTAGTTTGTGACTATGTATTGATTATCATTACTTGAATCATGTGATAGTGAAGAACTGGTCATCTTTTATAGATTGATAATCTATTTGATAAGATAAAGAGTGATAGCTGGTTCTCAAAGATTGGTTTTAATTCAGGAAATCATCGTATTCTAATGAAGGATGAAGATATCCTAAATACTACCTTTAGATGTCAATATGAAAACTATGAGTTTTTTTAATTTCATTATATGTCACGAACACACTATCCATGTTCATATGAATCATCAACTTTATCTTTCAAGAGTTTTTATAATAGTTTGTGGTGATGTTCATTGATGACATCCTTATGTATTTTGAGTCATAAGAGGATCGTGTGGAGAATTTGAGAGTCATTTTATAGGTTCTTTGACATCATTTACTATTTGGGAAGTTTTCTAAGTGTAATTATTATACCCATGAGGTTCTTTTCCTGAGGCATTTTATGTCTCTATGGGGATTATTTGTGGATATTTTGAAGATCAAGGCAATTATTTCTTCGGTAGCCCCCAAGAATGTTTCATTGGTTTGTAGTTTTCTTAGTCTTATTGACTATTAAGGGAGATTCATTCCTAAATTTTCCTAGATTACAAATCCTCTTGAATCCATTACCATAAAGGATCGAGATTGTTTATGGAATGACCAGTGTTAGTCCACTTTTGAGTATTTAAAGGAGAATCTATTCAATGCTATTATTCCCCATTTTCCTAAAAAAGTGATATGTTTTAGATTTATTGTGATGCTTCATACCTTGTATTAGGTTACATTTTGATATATCATAGGGAATTTATCTCTTATGGGTCCTAGAATTTATGACCCCATGAGTGTAACTACACTACCCATGATTTTGAGATTTCTATTTTTGTGTTTTTCTTGAAGCTGTAGAAACATTATCTCATTGGAGAGAACTTTTTGGTCTTTAGGGATCATAAGATTTTGAGATATATCTTATTTTAGTTTTATTTGAACTTGTGTCAATGATGGTGGGTGGATTTCTTATAGGATTTCAACTTTGATATTTTTTGTACACCAGATAAAGGGGGTGTTATCAATGATGTGCTAAGTAGGAAGATGTATGGAGGTTTTATTCAGAAGTTTATAGATGTTTGGATAGCAATGTAAGAGCTTGAAGTATTTCACCTTGATATGGAGGGATTTGATAGAATAGGGTGTCTTTACTAGATATCTATTTAGTCGTCTATCGAGAAACAGGTAGAGAAATCTTGACTGGGGTAATTATGAGGTAAAAATTTAGAAATATTGTTTTTTTTTGTGGATATTATTCTATGGGATGTCTTTATAATAAACATCATTGAGTGGTGTTGCAGGGGAGTATCTTTATTCCTTAGGTGATGCATGAGGTGATTCTTCAGGATTTTCACAGATCAACCATATTTTTATAACCCAGTGTGTCTAATATGTATGGTATCTTGTGGATCCAGTTTAGGTGTCATGGGATTAAGTGATCTATTATGGATTTTCTATCTTGGTTTTTGGTTATTTAGATGTTAAAGGTTAATAGTTGTGTTCCTAATTGATTGCTTCATTTATTTTGTATTCCTAGATGGAACTGGGATGATATTTTGATGAAAATTTTCAGTATTTTACCTCAAACTCAGGGTGGATATAACATTATCTAGGTGATTGTAGACATATTTATTAAGTCATATCACTTATTAGTGATTTAGGAGTTGATATTAGTTGATTTATAGGAAAGTAGGTATTTGGAAGAGAGTATGAGGCTTCATGAGGTTCAAAAGATGATCATATCCGATCATGATCCATGTTTTTAACTCTAGGTGTAGAGAGGTCTCCAATGTGATTTTGGATATCAATTTAAACTTGGAATTACTTTTTATCAATAGATTTATGTTTAGATATATCTAACTATCCATTATTTGGAGGATATGTTTCATGCATTCATTCTTGATTTTAGAGGCTCTTAGGTGAAGCACCTATCCCTATTTGAGATTTATTATAACAAAAATTATCATCTACCATTGGTATAGACCCACTCAAAGAACTATATATACAACCTTATAGATCTCTATTAAGTTAAATCAAGGATAGATAGTTAATTATTCTTGGAATGGATTTGGTGAAGAACATGATAAAGAAGGAATGTGAGGTCGAGTCAGGGTTACTAGATCGAAATCTTACGACTGCTCCTAGTTCTTTCTTATAGCATGACCTAGGTGGTGGTGATGGTTTCTTCCACCATCCCTTATCTATTAGAGGGGGAGGAAATACCTATTAATCCTTCCTTTATTCTATTTTACAACCCTGATTTCTTCCCTCCCTTCCCCATCATCTCTCTAATCACTAAAGTTTCTAATCTTTGTGATAGGTTTCCTTAGCTCGCAATATCGACCTCAAAATTCATTGATGCCTAGGATCTCTTGAATCTAACCTTGGTGGAATATTTAACATTGAATAGACCTTTGGTGGACACCTTTGACCATTTCTTGTTCGCTTCTTGGGGTCTCCGGGAACGTGTGACGGTCGGCCTGATTGATAAGAAGATCATCATGGTTTGATTCTCGTATTTGGAATATATCATCACTACATGGCCAAGAACTCCTCGATCCTACAACAACTCTTGATTATTCCTTCTAAAATGGTCATTTTATCTTTACATGAACCGGTATTCTCCTTCATCGGCTTGGTGGGTATGGTTTCCTAAGCTTCCATTTCCTTTTCATAACCCTTCAATAATACATATGTTAGGAAATCTGGTGAGTCATTATCTTTGTTTTGATTCTAGAACCATGGATTTATGTCATTCGATTTACCCATGGGTTTTTGTGGAAGTCTACATCTCAAAACCTCCAGTTGAGTGGGTATGTATATCGTTTGGGGGGGGGGGATTTATATATAAGCATATGGTAGTCTTTGAGCCTTTGATGAACTTATTAAATTCCTGTTAACATCTGGGGAACTTATCTTCTTCATGCTAGTGAAGGAATAAGGATGAGAAGGGTGGGGATAATCCGAATGTCTCTATCTATATAGTACCTCCCCTGGTTAGTGACATATCCAATGTCAATCCTCCATAGAAGTGTTTGGTTTCGGTGTCAGTGGTGTCGAAGGTAATATACATATTTTTATGATTGAAGTGGGACTTAGGCATTCCCAATTCATCATGTCAGGTCCAAGAAACCCTTGGACAACCCTCTCCAAGTAATTATCCCTCCTTCTCAGAGGTGGTTAAAGATGGAGGTGTGCGAAGGAGGATTCTGTCCAACTAGAAATCCCCATTGCAAGCTATTTTTGACCAGCTTCCAGGCCCTCCTCTATGAAGGTCTCCTAGTCATCATATTCCTTTACCATTATTATAGTTTACCAACTATTTTAATCTGTTTTTTAGGGATGAGAAGGTGAATTTTGATCCTGGAGGTTGGAAAACAATGATTCCAAAGTGGAAAATGAAGTTGAATGGTACAAGGTCTCTTGAGGATTCTGAATTGAGTGGAAAAGAATTGGATTCACAGTTGCAGTTGGACTATGAGAAAGACACCTAGGGGTCTATAAGAGGCAGGTCTGGATCAAGTAAAGGGAAGATAGGAATTCATTTGTTGGTCAATTTACCAGTTAATATGGTTAATAAATCCAAGCCTCATAAAGACTACACTAATTTTCCAAAAATAGTAACAACAAGGTTTTCAGTTAAAGAAAAAACACAGAGAAGGAAACAAGATAATATAAATCCATAAACGATGTACTAATAGAGAAACCAGGGGATCCTTCATTTTCTACCACTGTTGTCCCGGTTCTGGTTATGGTGGGTGTATAGGGAGATAAGGTGCAGGAGAGGGAATCGATGGAGTTAGGCTCGGGAAGGGAGGATGGGAATCCAATAGAGGGGAGTAGAAGACAATTGGACCTTTTTATCCTTCCAAGGAGTGATTAAAGGAGCGGGCTAGTGATCCATAAGAAGAGGACAATATAATAGAATCTTCATGGGAGATGCTAATATAGTCTTAGAAAGAGATGGTGGAGAATGTGATAACCATTTGAGCTTTTGTGGAGGATGCATAAAGGATGAATGGAAGGTCGATTCAAGTATACACAAATAAGGATAAAATCGAGTGTATTGACAAGCAACACTTAATCCTAGTCAGAGGATTCAACAATAAGGAAATAGCTGTGAAAGAGTTATTAAAATCATGGGATAAGATGACCTATCAAATTGAAGATATTATCAGTGACAACCCTGAAAAAAAGGTAACAACTCTATCCTAGAAATTATTTTAAGGAATTTTTCCCAATATTTTTAATCTGGTTTTTAATAATTTTGTTATTTTCTATAGTGTGTGATGGCTTGGTTGTACTTTATGGTTTCACACTTCTTCCATAAAAGTGTCTTTTAATAAAAAAAATATTGTAGTGGCATGATAAAGAAGGTGTAGTTGATTCACGAGCGAATGAAGGAAACTCAAGACCATAAAAATTATTATGGTGATCATAGGAGTAGACCTATAGAGTTTCATATTGAAGATAATATATTCTTAAATTTATCTCTTATTCATGTTCAGTGAAGGTTTTTTCATGGGAGTAATATTTCTCCCAGATTTTTTGGACCTTTTAAGGTGTTGGAGTGTGTCGGTGTAATTGTGTACCGATTGACACTATTCCTGTAGATGGAACAGGTCCATTAAATTTTCCATGTATTATAGCTTCATCAGTATCTTCATGATGATTCAGATGTCATTGATTGGGGTTAGTTTTTAGTTGAAGATGATGTGACATTCAATTAATGACCAAATGTGATTCAGGATTATTAGGAGAATGAATTATGTGGTGATGTTATTCCCTTAGTTCATGTGATGCAGTATAATGGTGGTTTAGAATAGTGTACTTAATAACATGAGTTGTAAATTCATATTCAACATCCTAAGTATTTTTATGATTGATTATTGTTTTTACATGTATAACCTTATCATGATTGATGTTATTATTGTTGAAATTGTGTGATTTTTTCCCAATCCTTATGTTTAGTTGGTTTTTCTTTTATTATAGTGATTTATATATTTTAGAGGTATCTCATGATGTGTTTTTTTTATGATAATTACCACTATTTATATTTTCCCAATGGGTTTGCTTTTTATTATCAATAATGAGAATCATTTGAGAGGTATCAGATGTAAGGGGCCATATTTTTCTAAAACCTTCCTTTGTTAATTTTTGGGTGATGAGGGGTTGTGAGGAAGTCTATAATTTATAAACTATAAGACTATTATTCAAATATTAATTGTATTTTTCTTTTTTAGATAACCTTAAATAATTCCAACCCCTACTCAGTATAAGATTCCTTCCCCCATTGCATAAGAATAATTTCCAAAAATAGTTCATATAACATGCTATAAATTCAGTGAGTTACTCATACACAATTAAGTTTATGGAAACCATCTCTTTAAGAATTAATTATCTTCTATAGATCATTATTACATAGATCGCTAGTTATTCTTATGCAACATGTAAGTTCTGAAACTATACAACTATAGAATTATTTTGATGCAACACCAATAATGTACTCAAGATTCATTTCCTCTATGCATAATAATAATCCCTTTGGCCGGAATCATTTTTTATGATTGATAATTCCATTATCATTTGTAAAACCATAAAAATTGGTAAATTCAAAAAGATAATTCATCCCATTCCCTTGCATGATCAATGTTCTAATTTTGAGGAATTAAAATGTTATGAAACATGCCTGATTTAAATGGAGGATTAAAAGAGTTGACTCGTTTTTTTAAATGAAAAATTCATATAGGAGAATCACAATGTGATTCATGAATTTTCTATACTAAATGTTAGTTATAAACCTCTGTTTCAACTCCAATTTAGTTTCTCTCAAACTTTTATATTCAAATAATCTTTATTCGAGGTTTGTGAGTGCCTTCAACTAGTCCCAAACTTTGATCGGCTACTTGGGGATTCCTTCCAATTTCCCTCACATGTTTCTTAGACTTTGTGATCATTCCTCTATCTTAATATACATGCATAATAAACCATCAAGGCTTCACAATATGGTAGGGGATCCATAAAATTATTTTTAAATTTATGTGGAAATGTGGATTTATCATGATTAAGTTTCTATGGGGTAAATTATACAAATAAACCTAAGAAAATAATAATCTAGAATCATTTAAAAGTGATAATAGGATGGTTTTCATGAAAATTTATTGTTCATGATAGTGTGGAATTATATTATATTATTTCCTTTATGATTAATTGAATTTTCTAATGCATTTAAAAATGAATAATAAAATTAAATTTTTTTTAAATAAGAAATATTATGAATGAATTAAATTTATTCATCTTTCATAAATTAATTAACATGATAATAAATATTTTGAATGTTTTTATAACATGATACATGATGCTAGATTATTCTTATAAATAACTATTATAAAAAATATGGAAAAGTAAAAAAAATGTTTCTAAAATTAATTATCTAAAGGCCAAATTCTTTCAAAATTGGTTTATATCAGTTTTCATGCTTGATTTTATCATAATAATTGATATTGGTATATAATTACTACTAAAATTATTATTTCTACTATTTTAATTTATAAAACACCCATGATGTGATTTTTATGTGAAAACCTAGAATGGTTGGTTGGTATGATGAGGTTTGTGCTATATTGATATTATTTTGTGATGGAAGCTTAGTGAAATTAGTGATGGAATGAAATGATGATATGGGAAAGTATTCAGATTGGTTTTGAGATGAGAGGCTCATGTTATTATTTAATTTTTTTATGATTTTTCTTGATACCAATTTTATTTATGCTTATTTAATATTATCATTCTCCTTTAAGCATATCTTCCTAGATATAGGAATGTTTCTTAGAGCCCAAAATCATAAAAAAGTAATTTAATGATGAATTAATTGAATGGGGTGGTTCTTAATGATTAAATAATAATGAATTAATATTAATAAATGTAGAATTAGGAAAAGGTTAAATGATCATAGATATGAATATAATTAATTTAATCTTTATGGATTCATTATTAATATAAATATTAATCCAATATGATGATGGAGTATTAATAAATAATTGATAATTGACTAAATTTTTATGAATAATTGAATCATGTGACTTGTATGATTATTATATTTCTAGTCCTTAGTAGTGTTAGTTGGGTCATCATGTGGGAAGTTAGCTATAGATGATTCTAGTGTTAGGTAGTTTCCCCTAGAATGATTTTTTTCTATATGTTCACTATATTATGTTATTTCTTATGCTCTACTTCCTATGTCGGTTAAAGAGGTTTGCGTCCATATTTTTCCTTGGGTTTTGAGTGTTTCCCAATATCTAGGTTGTTGATGTAATTCATGGATAACTACTTTCTCTACCCCACTCTCTTTTCCAAACATAGATTATATGTAGACATATTCGGGTTGTGGTGTCTTATTGTTTTTGGATATGTTCTCATACAGGTTATAATTGCTCTCAGTTATTACATACATGTATATGTGGGTTGTGTAGGTTTAATATAATATCATATACTTTTATTCTATCTTTAATGGCCATGATTATTATAGGTTTAATTATGCACAAGATATAATGTATAATGGTATAGTTTAATTTACTTAAGTTTTGATGGATCTTGGTCTTACTATATGATTATGGGATGTGATGGTATGTGGTTTTAATATATTTTCATGTGTGTGTAGTATGACTTATAGAGTGGATGGAAGAATCATGATGTAAGATGGTGGGGTTTGGGTTGACTAGTTATAAGGCCCTAGCCTTAAACATTACTTAATCTTGAGATACTTCAAGACTACACGTTGAGGATATTTTCAGGTTTAGAGTTTTAGAGAATTAGATCATAAATCATGCATTACATTCCACATTTAAACAAAGTGGTTACATAAAAGATATTATTAATTTTTTTCCCATCAATGGAAACATATTTAAAACAAAACATGGATTCTTTCATGACACTTCCTTGCACATCATGTACCTTTCCCTTGACCTGTGAAAAACATTTCAAAAACATGGGATGAGCATAAAAAGCTCAATAAGGGATATAAAAGTAAGAAATGAAAACATTAGTCCATGTATGAAATCATACTTTACTCATAAAACATAATCATTTTAACATACCTCATCAAATCATGAATAAATCATATAAATCATAAGACATAAAGGTAACTTGAGGCATTCATAACATTCTTACGTAGGGATTAACCCTCATTGTTACGTTTGGAATACCCATCATAGTATATTCCCTAAATATCTTTAGAGAAACCTTAACGTTTAACTACTTTGTGTTACCCAATGCATTGGAGATATATATCGGGATCACCCGCCCTTAGTTTATCATGGAACCACCCGTCTTCATAACAATGCCCAAGAACCATAACATAATCGTATCACATAAAACATGCATAAAGGAAACATAACATTTCCACTTTTCAATCAAAAGATATCAATACAACACATTGATATAAAAACATTATGAAAACCATTTTCAGTACCAAAATAAAAGAAAAGTAACACATGGTATTTATTTTTTTTATTTTTTTAAAAAAGTTATGGCTTGTAGAGGAATCCCAAGCTCAAATAATGGTCACAGCGGCGGAGAAGTCATTGTCGCCGCATACGTACGACAAAAAAAACATTCCCTTTTGTCATTTTGTAAACGCTTCATATAAAAAAGATTCCCTTTTGAATAAATGTAAAATTCAAAGGGGCTTATACACCGTATAAAAGAAAGTTGTGTATAAAACAAAATATGCCTCAATGAAAGGAGATTGAGACGAAGTCCCTTAAAAAGATCATTTTTTAAATAAAATAGATCTATTATGTGTATTCACTATAAGTATACATAAAGAAAGTACAAATACAAGATAGGACATAATAATATCATGACATAATTTGAAAGTAGGAGATTAACCCAAAGAACGGAAATTGGGTTAAGAAGTTCCCTCACCTCGTATCCGACTTGACTCGGTCGTTCTTTAATCTCTTGAATAATAAACTTGAGTTAATTTATACTTTCTTAAGAACATTTTTAAAGTTTATTATTCCTTTTATATCACTTATTACCATGTTATAAACACTATGTAATTATTTAAGTTAATAATGGTCGTTTTGTCGATCATTGGTACTTGAGTCAAAAATAAACTCTTTATAATTACAAGTTGTTCATGTGGTAAAATATCCATTATATACAGAATTATATTCATGATTTAGATATCATATTTGTCATATATATCCAGTATATACATGCATTTACAATATTACATAACATTTAGAGGTAAGAAATGAAATGCACCGTTCATGGAGACGGTAAGCCATACGTACGCATGAACGCTACTTTCATTTATATTTCGTATTTTATGGAATGGAATCATAATGATATGAAGGTATATTATAATTCCAGTATAATATAATATATAATATCATTAATTCCATCCTTTATATGTCCCACATATGGCATTAACAAATAAAATCACTTTGAGGGGGCGGTAGTCCGCACTTCCTAAAATGAAGATATCGTGTATACCCACAATGGAAGCCATAAAGGTATTCCATAAATGAAAAATATAGAAGCTTAAGGAAAACATAAAAATATTATATATCATATATAAATATAGTGACATCTTAATGGCCACCTTTGAAGGTGTTATAAGAATATTGAACAATCATCATTTCGTGAGGCAGAAATTCTCCATCCACGAAAATAGTATGTTCTTTAACCATTAGATGTAGGTGTGTGTAAGTGTAGCTAGAATAATTCTTATAAAAACATCCTAGTATATTTAACATACTGGTTTTTTTACAAAAGAAATGAATAAAAAGAGTTTAGGGGGTTGGAGAAGAAAAATAAAACAAAAGAACATTAGAGAAGTCTTTACCTTTAAATCAGGTAACTCCTCTTGGTTAGAACCAAAAGGGTTTCTTGAAGAGCTTTCTGCCTAAGGTAAGGCTTCTAGGATGAAGAGAGGGATTTGGAGAGATAAAATGAGCAGAGATTGGTGGAGCCAATGTCTTGATAAGTGTGGGTAAGGAGGTATAGGTGGAGGCCTTTTATAAGAGGAGAGGAGGGGTACTCTTGGAAAGGTATAAAATGTTACTTTATTTTCAAATGAGTTTCGGATTTTAAAGGTCCCAAATTGATGTATTTCTAGTATAAGGTGATAAGGGTTCGAAATATACTCATCCAATAGGTCTCTAACAAGTGTAAGTCTTATATTTTAAATTATCCTTTCATTTTATTTAAATCGTTTATTAATGAGGTAATCGTTGCATCATCATGATGTCATAAATAATTTAATTTATTTAATGTCTAAAAATTATAAAAAAATACTATGATGTAGGAAATATTTTTAGATTTACAATTACTATTTATAGTCCAATAGATCATTTATTTAGACAAAATTAAAAATGTTTTACTCATGTGATACATTCTTTGTTATATTTGACTTTCTTTAAAAATAAAAAGATAAAGTGTCACATTCACCCAAAAGTGATTCCATGGGGTCCCTAAGTTTGGAACAAGGAATACCATGGTCGGACATGACACAAACAGAATCATTAGGAAACATGTTGGTGTCATTTTTTATTATTATTATATTATTTTATTATCGTTAACTACCTGATTACTAATTAATCAAGACAATTAACGATAATTACCGTTGTTACTATTCACAAAGTCCAAAAACAAAAGAGTCTTAATTACATAATTTGGACCTTATGATTCCAAATATGGAATCCATTTTACCAAATTCCAAACACAGAAATTTCAATAATTAATTTAAAAATAATTCTCGTTGTCAAAACAAATAGCGGTTTTTTTTTAAACAATATCTATGAAAAGTTTGGCACTTGTTTATGCCCAATTCCAAAGTGAAATTAATCCCAATGACCACCATTGGATTACATGGTAAAAATATATTCAATTTACACTTTAAAACCAATTAAAAATATAATATAACCATATAATTAAATTACATAAAAATGCAGTTTTGATGTAAAATGCAGTATTTTTCACTATTCATTAAAAATGACAATTGTCAGAAAAATACCAAAAATTTATCCAAAGTAAATTTAAATATCCCAATCATAAATAATAAGTTTATTTTGAGAAATAGAGCTTATAAAATTGTCAAACGTTTGATTTAAAAATAGTTTTCCATCAAGATGCAGTAAAACAATCTTTTAAAAATATTAGTGTATCTCATGCTTAAGATTGGATTTATTCTCATTTTAAGCCTCTAAAACACGATCTAATTCATAAATATGCATAGATAAAAATATCTATTATTCATTACTTACTTGGGATGTTACATCCTTCCCCTTTTAGAAAATTACATCCCCGCAATTTATTTACTTATCGAATAAGTGGGGGTATTTAGCCCTCATTGCATTTTTAGATTCCCATGTTGCCTCTTCACTCATGTGGTTTTTCCACAAAACCTTTACTTGATGAATCACCTTATTCCGCAACACTTACTCCCTGTGGTCAAGAATCTAGACCGGTTGTTCCTCATAAAATAGATTCTCTTTCAGTTGAACTACCTCTGGACTCAAAACATGAGATGTATCGGTCATGTACTTCCTTAACATTGAAACATGAAAAACATTGTGTACCTGAGATAAACTCAGAGGTAAAGCCACTCGGTATGCAGCTGATCCAACTCTCTCCAGAATTTCATATGGTCCAATGAACCTTGGACTCAGCTTTCCTTTCTTACCTAATCGCATCACATTTTTCCATGGTGAAACTTTGAGAAAAACATGATCACCTACCTCAAAAGAGAGATCCTTCCTCCTGTTGTCCGTATAACACTTCTGCCTGCTCTGAGCTATTCTCATGTGTTTCTATATCAGCTGAACTTTTTTTCCAACTCTTCTACCAATTCTGGTCCCATCAACTTCCTTTCACCTACTTCATCCCAAAAAGATGGAGTTCGACACCGCTTCCCATATAATTCCTCAAATGGTGCCATCTGTATACTGGAATAAAAACTGTTATTATAAGAAAACTCAACCAAAGAAAGATATTGGCCCCAAGTTCCCTGATAATCCATCGAAAAAGCACGTAGCATATCCTCCAAAGTTTGAATCGTTTGTTCTGACTGCCCATCTGATTGAGGATGAAAATCCATACTAAAATTTAATTCAGTACCCAATGACTTCTGAAGGCCTTTCCAAAAGTTATAAGTGAACCTAGGATCACGGTCAGATACAATGGAGAGAGGAACTCCATGTAACCTGACTATCTCTTTAAGATACAAACATGAAAGTTGATCTAGGGAAAAAGTATCTTGTATAGCAAGGAAATGAGCAGATTTAGTCAAGCAATCAACAATAACCCAGATTGCATTATTACCTCAAGGTGTCTTCGGCAATCCCACAACGAAGTCCATGGATATATTCTCTCATTTCCACTCTGGCACTGGTAAAGGTTGAAACATCCCTTTCATTAATTGTTGCTCTATTTTAACCTGTTGAAAAGTCAAACACTTCACAGTAAAATCAGCAATGTCTCTTTTAATTCCGTCCCACTAGTAATACTCCTGAAGATATCTATATATCTTAGTACTGCCTGGATGAACTAAAAACGGAGAACTATGAGCTTTACATAATAACTCTCTCTTCAACTGTGAATCACACGGAACACAAAATGTCTTCCCAAATCTCAAAACAAAATCATTATCAATGTTGAATTCATGCAACTTGCCCTTTTGAACTTGCTCTACCTTATTCTGCAACTCACTGTCTTGCTTCTGTGCTTTCTTAATTCTGTCTGATAGAGAATATTTCACTGATACCTGAAACAAAACAGAAGTACATCCTGCACCGACAACTTCTATTTCAAAGTTCATCAAATCCTTAACCAAAGGATCACGTTCCAAATGCAACATCGTTAATGAAGCATTACTTTTTCAACTCAAAGCATCAGCCACTTTATTTGATTTTCCCAGATGGTAATTAATTGTACAATCATAATCCTTGATTAATTATAGCCATATCCTCTGTCTCATGTTCAATTATTTCTGAGTGAATATATACTTTAAACTTTTGTGATCAGTATATATTTCACACTTTACTCCATACAAATAATGCCTCCAAATTTTTAACGCAAAAACAACAGCAGCTAATTCCAAATCATGTGTAGGGTAATTTACCTCATGAGTTTTCAACTATCGTAAAGCATAAGCAATTACCTGAACATTCTGAATTAGGACGCAACCAAGTCCTTTCAATGAAGCATCATTGTAGATAACAAACTCCCCATTCCTGGAAGGTAGTGCCAAAACTGGAGCATTGACCAATTTTTTTTTCAGTTCCTGAAAACAATCATCACATTATTTTGTCCAGATAAACTTAACACCCTTCTGAGTTAGCTTAGTCATTGGACTAGATAACTGTGAAAAATTTCTAACAAACCTTCGGTAGTAGCCTGCCAAACCAAGGAAGCTATGAATCTCAGTTACATTGGTGGGTCTTGGCCATTCTTTAAGAACCTTTGTTTTTGCAGGATCAACAGTTATCCCATCTTTAGAAACAATCTGACCAAGGAAATAAATTTTTTGCAACCAAAAATCACACTTGCTGAATTTCCCATACAATTTATTTTCTTTTAAGGTTTGCAAAATAACCCTTAAATGTCTTTCATTCTCCTCTTTACTTTTAGAGAACACCAAAATATCATCGATGAAAACAACCACAAACTTATCCAAGAACTCATGGAAAATTCTATTCATAAGGTCCATGAATACAGAAGGTGCATTGGTTAGCCCAAAAGGCAGAACTACAAATTCATAATGGCCATATCTTGTACAAAACGCGGTCTTCGGAATATATTCTTCCTCTACCTTCAACTGATGGTACTCTGATCTCAGGTCAATCTTTGAAAAAAACTGAGCTCCTTGGAGCTAATCAAATAAATCATCGATATGAGGCAAAGGATATTTGTTCTTAACAGTGATGTTATTCAAGTCTCTATAATCAATGAAAAGTCTCATTGAACCATCTTTATTTTTAACAAATAAAATAGGAGCACCCCATGGTGATGTGCTAGGTTGAATGAAACCTTTCTCTAATAAATCTTGCAATTTCTCCTTCAACTCTAAAAGTTCAGTTTGAGCCATTCGATAAGGGGGTTTTGAAATTGGCTTAGCATCAGGAACTAAGTAAACGGTAAATTAAACTTCCTGATCTGGTATTATTCCAGGAAACTCATCAGGAAAAACATCAGGATACTTATTTACCACTGGCACATCATTAATCTGGACAGTTCCCTTGTTTTCAACGATATGTGCAAGGTAAAATTCATTTCCATCTTTTACAAGTTTCTCGGCCTCTTGATATGTTATCAACAATAAGGGTCCATTCTTGTACACAAACTGAAAGTATTTCTGAAAAGAAACTTCTTTAGCTCTACAGTCAATCTTAGCATGGTAAATAGAGAGTCAATATATACCCAGTATAAAATCAAACTCTACTAGAGGTAAAAAAAATAAGGTTTGCAAGTAGGTTCTTTCCACGGATAAGGATAGGAAGATTCTTATAAATTCTTTTTGCCTCAACATTTCTCCCATGTGTTTTTACAACAAGTTCAGGAGTCATTTCTTGAGATGGTATTCCCATTTTACTAGAAAAGTTTTCATATATGAAAGAATGTGTAGACCCCAAATCAAACAACACATTAGCATAATCTGAGAAAAAAAACAAAGTACATGATACCACTTCATTTTATGGCCCAACATCTGCTAAAGTAGTCGCAAAGGATTTAACCACCCCTTTATGCTTGTATTCTAACTGCTTTCCATCACTCGAGCTCTTTGTTGGACACTCATTTTCATAGTGACCCATCTCATTGCACTTAAAACATTTCACTAACTGTAAATCAAATTTGGTCTTACCATCAGCTTGATCTTTTTCAGTGCAATCACGAGCCTTATGTCCCATCTTACCACATTGGTAGTGCTTTCCAGAATTCATAAGACATTCCCCAGCATGCCTTTTACCACATTTATCACAAACTGGAAACTTAGTTTTCTTACCATCAGACCTTTTTAAAGAATTATTCCCTTTCTCCTACCACCTCGGTCTCTTATTCTATTAGTTGTTATAGAACACTTGATCATCGAAAAACTCCATTTCCACCTTCTCAGCACATCGAACAAGCTTTTCATAACTTTTGAACTCACGAGAAGCCAATGACCTTTGATATTTTGTCTTTAATCTTGAGTAAAAATGATTGATTTTACTATCAAGGTCTTAGATAAAATTTGGAGCATACGTTGCCAATCGAGTGAACCTCTCTTAATAAGTAGTCACTAATTCGTCCTCTTGACTCAATTCCAAGAATTGTTTTTCCATCCTAAGTTGAACAACCTTAGAAAAATACTTCTCAAGAAACATACCTTTGAATTCATCCCAGTCGAGAGCATCAATCTCATTAGTGTCCCTGATATTTTTAACCATCGACCACCACTGATCTGCTTCACCCTCCAAACGGTAAATTGCAAGACTAACCTTTTAATTGTCTGAACACCCCATGACATCGAAAATCTTCTCCAGTGCTTTAATCCACCCTTCAGCTAGCACAGGGTTAGATGATCCTCTGAATGATGGGGGATGTTTCCTCATGAAATGTTCCACCACTGACATGTTCCTCTATGGTTGATCTGGCTGATCTCGTGCATGGATACCACCACCATTTATCGCTTGAGTCAACTGCGCCATTACTGCAACAAACTGTTCAGTTCCAATTCAGACCATCTCAGGATGCTGATTCGGAAGTTCATTTCCTTCTGTATGCCTTCCTAGCACTGCTTCCCTGTTTCTTCTGCGGAAAACCATTCTGAACAAATGTGTCTTAGATTAAAGAACATGGTAATCTTCAAATGCTATATCATTTCAATTTGACCATAAAAAAATATTTTTGGATAATCATTTAAAAGAATGCTAACTCCTAAAGTTATCTAAACTAACCTCTGATACCGACTATAAGGCCCCAGCCTTAAACATTACTTAATCTTGAGATACTTCAAGACTACACGTTGAGGATCTTTTCATGTTTAAAGTTTTAGAGAATTAGATCATAAATCATGCATTACATTCCACATTTAAACAAAGTGGTTACATAAAAGATAGTATTCATTTTTTTCCCATCAACGGAAACATATTTAAAAAAAACATGAATTCTTTCATGAAACTTCATTGACCCTATCATCACATCATGTACCTTTCCCTTGACCTGTGAAAAACATTTCAAAAACTTGGGATGAGCATAAAAATCTCAGTAATGGATATAAAAGTACGAAATGAAAACATTAGTCCATGTATGAAATCATACTTTACTCATAAAACATAAGCATTTTAACATACCTCATCAAATCATGAATAAATCATAGAAATCATAAGACATAAAGGTAACTTGAGGCATTCATAACATTCTTACGTAGGGAGTAACCCTCATGGTTACGTTTGGAATACCCATCACTGTATATTCCATAAATCTCTTCGGAGAAACCTTAACGTTTAACTCCTTCGTGTTACCCAATGCATTGGAGAGCTATATCGGGCTCACCCGCCCTTAGTTTATCACGGAACCACCCGTCTTCATAACAATGCCCAAGAACCATAACATAATCATATCACATAAAACATGCATAAAGGAAACATAACATTTCCACTTTTCAATCACAAGATATCAATACAACACCTTGATATAAAAACATTTTGAAAACCATTTTCAATACCAAAATAAAATAAAAGTAACACATGGTATTTATTTTTTTCATTTTTTTAAAATATTTATGGCTTGTAGAGGAAGTCGAAGCTCAAATAATGGTCACGGCGGCGGAGAAGTCATTTTCGCCGCATACGTATGACAAAAAAACATTCCCTTTCGTTGTTTATTAAACTCTTCGTATAAGAAATATTCCCTTTTTAATAAACGTAAAATTCAAAGGGGTTTATACACCGTATAAAAGAAAGTTGTGTATAAAACAAAATATGCTCAATGAAAGGAGATTGAGACGAAGTCCCTTACAAAGATCATTTTTTAAATAAAATAGATCTATTATGTGTATTCACTATAATTACACATAAAGAAAGTAAAAATACAATATAGGACATAATAATATCATGACATAATTTGAAAGTAGGAGATTAACCCAAAGAACGGAAATTGGGTTAAGAAGTTCCCTTACCTCGTATCTGACTTGACTCGATCGTTCTTTAATCTCCTGAATAATAAACTTGAGTTAATTTATATTTTATTAAGAACCTTTTTCAAGTTCATTATTCCTTTTATATCACTTATTACCATGTTATGAACACTATGTAATTATTGAAGTTAATAATGGTCGTTTTGTTGTTCATTGGTACTTAAGTCAAAAATAAACTCTTTATAATTACAAGTTGTTCATGTGGTAAAATATCCATTATATCCAGAATTATATTCATGATTTAGATATCATATATTTCATATATATCCAGTATATACATGCATTTACAATATTACATAACATTTAGAGTTAAGAAATGAAATGCACCATTCATGGAGACGGTAAGCCGTACGTACGCATGAACGCTACTTTCATTTATATTTCATATTTTATGGAATGGAATCATAAATATATGAAGGTATATTATAATTACAGTATAATATCATATATAATATCATTAATTCCATCATTTATATGTCCAACATATGGCATTAACGAATCAAATCACTTTGAGGGGGCGGTAGTACGCACTTCCTAAAATGAAGATATCGTGTATACCCATAATGGAAGCCATAAAGGTATTCCATAAATGAAAAATACAGAAGCTTAAGGAAAAAATAAACATATTATATATCATATATAAATATATTTACATCTTAATGGACACCTTTTAAGGTGTTATAAGAATATTGAACAATCATTGTTTCGTGAGGCAGAAATTCGTCATCCACGGAAACAGTATGTTATTTAACCATTAGATGTAGGTGTGTGTAAGTGTAGCTCGAATAATACTTATAAAAACATCCTAGTATATTTAAAATACTTGTGTTGATACAAAATAAATTAATAAATAGAGTTTAGGGGGTCGGAGAATCAAAATAAAACAAAAGAACATTAGAGAAGTCTTTACCTTTAAATCGGGTAACTCCTCTTGGTTAGAACCAAAAGGGTTTCTTGAAGAGATTTCTGCCTAAGGTAATGATCCTAGGATGAATTGAGGTATTTGGAGATATAAAATTAGCATATCTTGTCTGAGAAAATGGCTTGAGAAGTGTGGTTAAGGAGGTAGAGGTGGGGTCCTTTTATAAGAGGAGAGGAGGGGCACTCTTGGAAAGGTATAAAATGTTACTTTATTTTCAAATTAGTTTCGGATTTTAAAGGTCCCACATTGATGTATTTCGAGGATAAGGTGATAAGGGTTCGAAATATACTCATCCAATAGGTCTTTGACAAGTTTAAGTCTTATATTTTACATTATCTTTTCATTTTATTTAAATTGTTCATTAATGAGGTAATCGCTGCATCATCATGATGTCATAAATAATTTAATTTATTTAATGTCTAAAAATTAAAAAAAATACTATGATGTAGGAAATATTTTTATCTTTACATTTACTATTTATAGTTCAATATATAATTTATGTAGACAAAATTAAAAATGTATTACTCAAGTGATACATTCTTTGTTATATTTAACTTTCTTTAAAAATAAAAAGATAAAGTGTCACATTCACCCAAAAGTGATTCCATGGGGTCCCTAAGTTTGGCACAAGGCATCCCATGGTCGTCCATGACACAACCAGTAGCATTAGGACACATTTTGGTGTCATTTTTTATTATTATGATATTATTTTATTATCCTTAACTACCTGGTTACTAATTAATCAAGATAATTAACGATAATTACCATCGCTACTATTCACAAAGTCCAAAAATAAAAGAGTCTTAATTACATAATTTGGACCTTCTGATTCCAAATATGGAATCCATTTTACCAAATTCCAAACATATAAATTTCAATAATTAATTTAAAAATAATTCTCGTTGTCAAAACAAATAGCGGGGTTTTTTTGAAACAATATCTATTAAACATTTTGCACTTGTTTATGCCCAATTCCAAAGTGAAATTAATCCCAATGACCACCATTGTATTACATGGTAAAAATATATTCTATTTACACTTTAAAACCAATTAAAAATATAATCTAACCATATAATTAAATTAGATGAAAATGCAGTTTTGATGTAAAATGCAGTATTTTTTACTATTCATTAAAAAATGAACATTGTCATAAAAATACCAAAAATTTATCCAAAGTAAATTTCAATGTCCCAATAATAAAGAATAAGTTTATTTTGACAAATATATCTTATAAAAGTTTCAAAAGTTTGATTTAAAAATGGTTTTCCATCAAGAGGCAGTAAAACAATCTTTTAAAAATATTAGCGTATTCCATGCTTAAGATTGGATTTATTCTCGTTTTAAGCCTTTAAAACACTATTTAATTCATAAATAGACATAGTTAAAAATATCTATTATTCATTACATACTTGTGATGTTACACTAGTTCAGTGGAAAAGTGATAATAGGGTACGCTTTGTGTGTGTGTGTGTTCTATTGATAGTATGTCACCTACTTCTTTTCATTTCTTGGTGATTGAGACTTTCTGAGGATGGAAATATAGTTTATATGTTTTGGTGATGAGATAATTTTTATATATATTCAATTTAGCTTTAGAATTAATCTTCCACATTTCTAAAAGAGGTTTTATGGATAATCCTACTGAGTATACTTGTATGATCAACGTTATATATATATATCATTTTTTTAGGTTCCTCGGAGGGTTATGGTGATCAAGTAGTTTGAAAAGGTGGTTTGTGAGTTGTGTTTGTTCATGGTCACTTCCATAGGATTGGTTTTTAGTTTATATTCCTTTTGGTTTTGTCATTGTATTACATATCATATACTATTATTGATTTATTTATATACTTCTGTTTGTGGAGTTAATTTGGGGTAATTTATCATTTCCTATGACTTAGAGGGTAATGTCTCCCATATATGTATGGTTTATACCCTCAGTTCTAGTTTCAAACCTATGGAAAATTGGATGTGATCAGTTGGGAGTCACATCATATCCATTACTATCCTAGGGGTGGTACCAGTGTAGGTGAATTGTGATATATTAGTGCTAAAAAGAGTACTGATAAAATCAGTTTTTATCCATACTAAAGTTAGCACTGATAAAAGTATATATTATCCGTATTAATTTTAGCACTGATAAAATCACTACTCAATTATATTAGTGTGCTTCTACATGAAAATAACACTATAGTAGAAAAATAAATAAAACATAGAATAAATTTAAAATAAATTTACGTTACAAAAAAAACAATTATAAATAAATTTCCATTTCAATGAATTTTAATCAAATTTATATGTATAATTTATTATAAAAATTTACAATTCCAACCAATAACTAAAAAAACCCAAAAATTAGGAGATTGGTTGGAACTACATTTCACTTCCCTTGGGACCCCTTTCTAATAGATCTTCATCATGCTATCATATTTTGAACACACCACTATAACAAACCTACACTTTATTTCACATTTAAACATGATTTATTATATAAACATGCACTTAATACAACCTAGAGGATTGACAGTTCTAATGTATTTGGGGATTAGGAACTTTACATGACAACTTAAGACATAAAATACAACATCTTTATTGAAAACTTCTTTTACATGACCACAACATTCTTTCGTACTTAGCATTGCATGGGATAACCTGAGGATATACATAAGAAAAGGGTGAGATATAAATACCAGTAAGGTAGTAAAAAATTCATAACATGAAGAATACAATACATGTTAGGCAATAGATATATCAATTTAGTATAAGAGAAACATGAAAAAAAGGCATGATATAGCATGGTCATCATAACATAGAAATGTGGTAAAAACTTATAACATTGCATCATTAAAATTAAGGAAACAGGTAAACCCCTATCCCAAAATGGTGGTAAAAGGTCCTATAATAGAATAAGGTAAACCCATATCCCAATGTGACATATCATGACACTAAAAATTACCCAATTCACTCGATCTCTATCACGGCGCACCCTTCATAATCATTTCAATCTCATTCTTAAGTGTCCAATATAGATCATAAAACATGGATTCATTCTTCATCATAATTCATTCCATTATCAAGGAGTTTGGAATACATAAATGCAAGTCAAAAATAAAAAAGGTATATGTGAATAAAGGTTAATAACCTTTATAGAGGAATGGGCATGGTATTAACTACACAATGATTTTGTCAAGAAAAATTGTGGTGCAATTGTAGAAACCTAACGATGTGACATAAAAATTCATAAAAATGGTTGATGAGAGAGAAAGGGGTACCTCATCATATATACATGAAATTTAAAGTAATGGTTCCATATAAATACATTTACCAACACAAGGAATTTGTAAATATAATTCATAATATAATAAATAAACTTGAAGAAAGAGGAGAAATGGAATAACTCTTACGAAATTTTGGCATGGTAATGGGTGTACATGGGAGGGATTAAAGATATATAAAGAGGAATCCCATAATAAAAAAATAATAAGGGATGTATGTGGGAGGTTTTAAAACATACCCCATCATTTTTAATTTAAAATAAAATGGTGTAACAATATAAGGAAACATGGATAAAAAATAAGAAAGGGAGGAAACCTTTACTTGAGTGTGTGACTTAAAAATCTTGAATAGGGGATTATTGAGAGATTTTGTCACCTTAGGAGGATTCAACAGAGGGAATTAAATATTAGGGACGTTCTCCAAGGATTTTTAGTGATGATAAGTGGGATCTTGGGTGGGTTTATATAGGAAATGAGAGGATAATTCTTTAATATTTCAAAAACTTAGGTTTTGGAATCTATATAATTAAATATTCAAAACCACAAACATTACCATGGTTTATTCCCATAGTTTTTTCCAAATAAAATTGGAAAAAATTATTTTATAAGTCCAATGTCCGAACATATTAAAATATTAGTCTTGCTTATGTGGAGGTGAGTCACATTATTAAAGAAATGAATTTAAAATCGTAAAATATATTATACATTTTGGATGATTCTATATGGATTTATAAAATAATTAAAACAAATATAAAATAGCACTATTTTAATGTTAAAACATATATTGGTCTTATAATACCCATTATAGAATTCATTTCGTCATTTTGGCATTATTATTATGTCATAAAACACGTATTTTATTTATACAGTATTTAATTTTTACCCAAAAATTAGACTATCTCATAAAATTATGAAACATTCACCATTGGATAATTTAGATGCCCTGATTCTAAAAATAATATTAATTTTATCTAAATAATTTTCTAAATATGTTAATTTTCACTTTTAAAATGAAAACTGGCATTTATTGAAAATTTATGGGTTTTGACAAAAATAGTTTTCAAACCTTAATAAAAATTACATTTTACTTCACAAAAATTATATACTCATTTATTATTAATAAAATTAATTTCATAAAAATAGTTTATTAAAATATTTATTATTTCAAAAATTCATTAATTTCTTAAAATAAATTCTTTAAAAATACACTTTATTTTTTATTTTATAAAAATACAACTCTTATCAAACTGATTACCTAATCATTTACAGATAAGGAACTGATATAATCATAATTTATAAGAATTTTTTTATAATATTATTAATAAAATTCTTAGTTTAATATAATAATATATATTTCTCAAAAGTACCATTTTTACCAGAAGAATCAATTTATCAAATTCATCAATTTTTTAAGAAAGATTGTTATCATAAATGAATTGATGGAATAAGAATTTTATTTATAAAAAGGGATTATACAATAAGTAACTAATATCTTGTGACATAACCCTTTATAACACCCGTATAAGACATAAGGTTAAGGTGTGTGATGGTGACAAACTCTTGGGGTGTCTTGGATAACATCACTTGGGTGGTAATCTCTATTAACTTGAACTTCTCCCGTAGACAATTCCATTCAAGCTTAACATGTTAAAGCTTGGCTTGGGATTGGTCAAGAGCGAAGCCCATTGATTCTACCTCTTTTCTGATCTTTGATAAATGGGATTTGTATGGCCTGAGTCTACTAGATGAGGCCATCCTCTCCTTTGTTTGTGTCGAAATTATTTTTAAAAAAACTTATATTTATATCAGTTCTGTGATCACTGCTCAAGGGATATATTATCAATGGTAATGATACTTAATGGTCATTTAAACCCAATAATAATAATAATAAATGAGTGCATGTGTTTTCTATATTCATAAAACATTAAAATAAATGGAATTTTATTTATAAATGATTGTGTTGTTACAACCTTCCCCCCCTTAAGAAATTTTTCCCTCAAAATTTCCTTTTCCCACACTAAAATAGATGAGGGTAACTCTTCTTTATAACTTCTTTCAGTTCCCACATTGCTTCTTCAGACTTGTGGTTTCACCACAAAACCTTGATGAGGGGCATCATCTTATTTCGTAGAACTTTTCCTGTATGATCTAATATCTTCATCGACTTCTCTTCATAAGAGAGTTCATTATCCAATGGTACCACATCTAGATTAAGTACATGTGATGGGTCAGGTATGTACTTCCTCAAGGGTAATACATAGAATACATCATGTACTTAATACAGGTTTGGTGGGAGTGTTAGTTGATAGGTCACTACTCTGATGTGATCTAGGATCTCAAAATAGTTGATGTACCTTGGACTAATCTTTACCTACTTCACAAATCTCATCACACTCTTCCATAGAGATATGTAGAGGAATACCATATCTCTAACATCAAACTCTAGGTTTCATCAACAGTTTTCAGCATGGATCTTTTGTTGACTTTTAGTAGCTTTGATGTGTTGTTGAATTGTCTTAACCTTCTCCACCATTTCTTCGAGCATTTCTGGACCTAGAAGTTTTTTTCTCCTCAACTTCATCCTAGCATGCTGGTGTTCTGCACCTCTTCCCATAAGGGCTTCATAAGGATCCATTTGGATGTTTGAGTGGAAATTGTTGTTGTAAGAGAACTCAACTAGAGGAAGATGTTGATCGTATCCTCCTTTCAAGTCCATTGATCATTCTATAAACATGTCCTCAAATGTTTGGATAGTCCACTTAGATTGGCCATTAGTTTGAGGATGATAAGTCATACTAAAGTTTAGCTCAGTATTCAGAGTGTGTTGGAGACTCTTCCAGAACTTAGAGGTGAATCTTGGATCTTGATTAGATACAATCGATAGTAGTACACCATGAAGCCTTACCACTTCTCTGATGTATATTCATGCCATTTGATCCAATGATAAATCCACCAAAATTGCAATGAAGTGTGCAGTCTTTGTAAGATGATCCACAACAACCTAGATAGCATTATTTCCTTTATAAGTCTTCGGGATTCTGGTGATGAAGTCCATGGTGATGTTTTCCCATTTACATGTTGTTATGGGTAATGGTTGCATCATCCCCTTAGACTTTTGACTCTAAGCCTTGACTTGCTGACATACTAGGCACTTTGATGTATACTCAATGATCTCCTTCTTCATGTTATCCCACCAATAATTCTCTCAGAGATCTCAATAAATCATTGTGTTTCTTGGGTTAATGGATAAATTCAAACTATATGCATCATCCAAAAGTTCTTACTTTAACTCTGGATTTGATGGAACATGGAGTATTAACCAAAATCTCACAATTCCTTCTTCATTAACATTGAACTCCATGGATTTCCCATTTCTGATAGTTTCCGATTTATTCTAAATTAACACATCATCATTTTGATAATCCTTTAACCTTTCCAAAAGATACTGTTGAAAAATTACATGTGAAAGGATTGATTATGTTCCCTTATTTATTATTCCCATGTCCATCTTCATTAAATCAAAGAAGATTGGATCCTTTTCCATTCACATAAATTATAGAGTTTCTAGATTCTTTTTACTTATATAGTCTTCCACTTTATTTTCTTTCTCTAGATGGTAGTGAATTAAGAAGTCAAAATCTTTGATCAGATCTAACCATCTCCATTGGCACATATTCAACTCTTTATGTGTGAATATATACTTGAGGATTTTTTGATCCATATATATTTCACACTTTTCCCCAAAGAGGTTATATCGCCAAATTTTCAAGGTGAATATCACTTTATCCAACTCCATATCATGTGTTGGATAGTTCTACTCATGAATTTTCAATTTCCTTGAATCATAGGTAGTGACTTTGTAATTTTTCATCAATACACAGCCTAGGACCTTCTTCGAAGAATCACTAAATACAATGAAAATTTCTCCACTTGGGGTAGTGTGATCACAAGCGTAGTGATAAGACTTATTTTCAAATCCTTTAAGCTCTCTTCACATTCATCATTCCAAGAAAACTTGACTCCCTTCTGAGTTATATTAGTAAGAAGGTTTGAAAATCATGAAAAAATTATCACAAATTGGCAAAAATATCTAGTTAACCCAAGGAAGTTAAGAATATCCATCACAGATATTGGCCTTGACCATCCCTCAATTGCATTTGTCTTGAAGGGATCCAAAGATATCCCATTTCTTGTGATGATCTTCCCCAAGAACGAGACTTACTTCAACTATAACACACACTTTATTTATTTTTCATAAAGATTCTCCTTTCATAAGGTCTCTAGTATAGTTCTTAGATAATCCTCATGCTTCTCCTTGGTTTTGGATTATATTAGAATATATTCTATAAATACTTCCATAAATTTTCAGAGGTAATCTCTAAAGACTCTATTCATCAAGTCCATAAATATTGATAGAGAATTAGTGAGTCTGAAAGGAATTACTATGAATTCATAGTGTCCATACCTTTTAAGAAAAATATTCTTGGGTATATCTACCTTCTTCACCCTTACATGGTAATATCCTAACCGTAGATCCATCTTGGAGAATTATTTTGCTCTATGTAGCTAATCCAACAAGTCATCAATTCATGGAAAAGGATGCTTGTTCTTTATTGTGATTTTGTTTATCTCTTGAAAATCAATGCAAAGGCACATTTACTCATACTTCTTCTTGAAGAAGAGGACTAGTGCACCCCATGGTGAAGCACTTGGGAATATAAACCCTTTATCCATATTCTCTTATAGTTGTTTCTTTAGCTCCTCAAGCTCCACAACAGTCATTCTATATGGATTCTAGGATATTGTAAATTCTACAGGTATAAGATCAATCGATAATTCAACATATATTCTAGGAGGAATACTAGGAAATCCCCCAGGAAACACATCAGTGAATTCCCTCATAATTTTTGGGACCACTTTGTGTATAAGGTTATATTTTTTGTCAATAGTTGTCAATGAAGATCAAAATGAAGGAGATAAAGAATGAAGGATGAAATGGAGGGATGGAAATTCATATGATTGTTGTACTAATCATAAGTTCAAAGAACATGTGTCAAAGGTGACACATTTTTTACAATAGTGAAGAATGGTGAGGTATAATCCATCTAAGGATGATTAAAGAAGAATTGGGATTTGATGAATTCATGGTTGCATGAGAACCATGCAAGAGACTTCTTGAAGAATAGAATTGTATGATTTGCATGAAGTAGAGAATGATGGTTGAAGAAGAAGACAAAGCGAAATGGATTGTAATTTTGAGATGGCCATGCACTTCACATTGTATCAAAATATGATGATGATAAATCTGATCTATCAATTAATATATATCATGATAGTGGAGTTTGTGATGAAAGAAGAAGAATTTCTGAGGAAGGAAAATCACAGAAAAGAAGTTTTTTTTGAGGTGATTGTGCTTGTTGACAAAGAAAACCATGACACACAAATTTTTTGACAAATGGGATTTCATGGAAGCATGTCGAGTTCAAGGGATATGGTTAACGATCCATGTTTGATTCATGAACGTCGACAAAGGAATGGATGATCCGGAAGTGGTACAAAACGAACAGATACAAGGTGGCGCTGTTTTCCAGTGTTTGCCAAATTTTTGGGCCTGAAAATCGAAAAATGAAGAAAAGTAGTTTTTGGAAAAGGGACTTGTGAGCCGTATACTTGAAGGCTTGGAAACTTTTGCACCATATTTTTTTCAATATCAGAACATAAAAGTATGGAAAAGGGATAAGGGTCGCACAAGTTTTGGGTTAGGTCGTGTAAGTGACTAGCGTGGCAAAACAGAATTGTGCGTTGTTGACTTGAAGGAGAGGATAATTGCAAGCCATATGTTTTTCAAGATCATAATTACAAAATATGGAAAAGGAAAGATAGCCGCGCAAGTATTGAAGTTGGTCGCACAAGTGATTTGAAAAGTGTTTTTGGTAAAGGGACTTGTGCGCCGATTACTTGGAGGCTTGGGAACTTGCGCGCCTGTTGTTTTTCAAGATCATAACATGAAAATATGGCAAAGGGAGAAGGGCTCCCAAGTTTGGAAGTTGGTTGCGCAAGTGACTTGTAGGGGCAAAGACTTGTGCACCGAAACTTGCGCATTGAGGGGATACTTGTGCGCCGTCTTGCAGGGTGTCCAAATGCCTATAAATACAGGTTGACCCCTCCTCACTTCACACGATCTCAACACTTATAGAAAATCAGAGCTCCCTTCGCACAGGTGTGGTGGTTGCGCAAGTGGTGTGTGGTCGCACGAGTAGTAGTTGTTCTCCAAGTGATAGTTGCGCACCCAAGGTGGTTAGGGCGAGAAAGGAAGTGGGTCATGCAAGTTAGAAGTTGAAGAAGTGAGGGTCGCGCAAGTGGTTGAGGTGAACTTGCATGCCAGTTTGGACTTGTGTGCCGAGACTTGCGCATCGTCTTGAGACTTGCGTACTGGGATTAGGGAAGCGTGCCAGCTATTTCTGAAGCCCACTGGTCTTTTTGTAGCTGCACAAAAGATGGAATATTTCCTGATATCTTCAGTGAAAAGTGTGAACTTGTGTGAAAAGGGTTGTTGCTGTGTGAAATCATCTATGTATCCTATTTGCACTTTCTGATTATCTGATTCAGTGGTTCATTGCATTCAATTTCATCATTACCGGTCTTCGATGCAAGAAAAGTCTCTTTCTAAGAAGAGGAAAAGACTTCAATGCAAATCCGATGAAGAGACCTTCACGTCTATAAACTGAGTGGGACTTCACCAAAGGCAGTGAGCCAGGGGGAGTCAATGGGAGTGACTCGAGGGACGCAGTGAGCTATCCCTAAACCTTTGTAAAGGCAGTGAGCCTGGGATAGAGTGACTGTGCCCGAACCATTGTAATCCACAACTAGTGAAGAATAGTGGAACTTGGTATGACCGGAAACTTGTTGGCATATGCTCCTTGGACGTATCCCTTAGTGGTGAACCAAGTAAAAAATGATGTGTCACCTCTTTGCATGTGAATGTTTCATTACTGATCATATCTATCATACAGGTTTAACTAGTTCCTACCAACGTGGGAACAAGATCCTTTTTTTAAAGAAAAATTTGACGCCCTAATTCACCCCTCCCCTCTCAGGGTGTCCCGGGGTCCTACAATAATAGGTATGTATTCAAGTATGGTTATTTCCATAGACTCAATCATCTAAGCAAGATATGCATTCTCATAGGGCAGTAATATCCATTCTTGGGATGATGGTGTTGAGGGAGATTCATCCTCCTCCTTATACTTGTATAGAATTGGGGGTTGATTCTCTATATAGAGAGTGTTTTCCCTCTCATGGCAGTTTATGTTGGCTCTATATAGGGAAAGCCAATCCATGTCAAGAATTTCATTAAATTTCACTATAGGGGGTATGATGAGGTTAACCGGGAAGTTCAATCCACAAATAGTGATAAGGGAGGAGTTATATTCATGGGATGAAATAATTTCCGCATTTGTAATTTTCACCGACATCTCTACTTCCGTGATTTGTGTTGGTGTTTGGATTATTCTACTAAACTTTCAGAATATAAAAGAATGCATAGAACCAAAATCAAAAGTTTTTTTTCTATTCTTGAATGAATAACTAGTGTACCTATCACCACTTCATTGTTGAGATTCTCTTTAGCGGTAGTGATGGAAAAATGTCTCCCTTGCTACCTTGGAGGTTGTTGGTTGCCTTTGAAAACCCTTGGCTTAGGACACTAGTTCACAAAGTGTCATGGTTCTTTTCATTTGTAGCAATGAACAATGATTTGAGGAATGAATGGAGTTTTCCTTTCCTATATCGTAGTAGTGGGTTTTTATTGTCGGTAATCATTGTCCAAGTTCCCTTATCTTCCACACCTAAATAATTTCATCTCCCACTTCAGAAAATTTCTAGGGTGCTACTTTCCGCATCTTTGGCAAGTTGGGTGCTAAAATTTCTTAGCACTGTTGGATTTATCCATCGGAACACCAGAATTAAATTCCACTTTCCGCTTCTTATCCCCATGATACACCTTAGATTATTTGTTCTTCATTTCAACTTTGAGGACACATCAGACAATTTCCTCATAGATATCAAAGTCACGGATCGCTAGGGATTTCCGTAGTCTAAGTTTTAGCCCAAAAAAGTGGTTAACCTTGCATTCAGAAGTAACCAAAAATCCAAAGGCATACCGTGCAAGCCTTTTGAAGTTTGTCTCCTACACTCTGATAGATTTTTTATCCTTTTTCTTGAGGTAAAGGAGGTCCTTTTCCATATTAACTTGTAGGGTGCGAGGAAAATGTTTATTGAAAAACATTTTCTAGAAATCCTTTCATTCCAACACTTCGATCACTTCCTCGGACTTCATATTTTTTATCAATGCCCACCATTGATCAGCTTAACCCTCTATATTATAATCATCTAGAATAACCTTCTCTTGTTTGTAACATTGAAGGATGGATAAGATCTTCTCAATGGAGTTGATCCATTGTTCGATGATTGAGGGATCAGAAGATCCATTGAAAGTAAGAGGATTTTGTCTCATGAAGCACTCGATTGTGACTTTTTATTTCTTAGGGGGGTTAGATATTCATCTTGACCCATGTTTCAATTCAAAACTTGAGTTAACTGAGATAGTATCATGATAAATTTTTCAATCCCCACACCCATTGGATTGGGAATCTCATTATAGAATTCATCACATTGATCTTTTCATCAGTTTCTAGCCCGAGTCCTCCTATTATATTCCATTGGCTAGAATAAAAGTAAAATTAGGGGTAAGTATTTTAAACTATTAAACACATAAAGGAGAATCCAATGAAAAAAAGGGATAACTTATAAATTAAATTTATTTCCTTAACTTATGGATTTCTAGGCTTCAATCTAATATATCCATGATCAATTTCTTAACATATATTCTCAGGGGAATTTTTTTTGTTCCCTTAATAATTGTTTGTGCTAAGATTATGAATTTACCAAAGTATATCCCCTGAGAGTGTCAAACCAAGAGTTAAACAAGGTCTATTTTCATGCAGTAGTTCCCGTTCGATTATAGCTCAAAGCGGTGTTTTCATGTTTTACCCCTAGATACATTTGTGCCAGAGCCACCTATATTTGTTCATATCTAGATAGGGATTTATTTTATTGATAAACCACTTACTCTATACTCACCAAAATTTAGGGATTATTTTCTTATACTCATTCTTATCCCTATGTCTTTCACTATAGTTTTATAACCCTAATCCCAAAAATAACTAAACTTATCCTTTGATACCAACTATAACAACCCTACTCTTTATTTCACATTTAAACATGATTTATTAAGATCGAGAGGTATATTTTATTTGGGACTTAGGAAAATTACATAAAAAATTAAGACATAAAATACAATATCTTTATTGAAAACTTCTTTTACATGACCACAACATTCATTTGTACTTAGCATTGCATGGGATAACCTGAGGACACACATAAGAAAAGGGTGAGCTATAAAGCCTAGTAAGGGAGTAAATAAGGAATAAAATTAAGAATAAAATACATGTTAGGTAATAGATATATCAATGTATCATAATAGAAACATGAAAATAAAGTCATGATATAGCATGATCATCATAACGTGGAAATGTGGCAACAACTTAAAACACTGCATCATTAACATTAAAGAATCAGGTAAACCCCTATCCCAACATGGTGGAAAAAGGTCATATAAAGGAATCAGGTAAAAACCTATCCCAACATGACGTATCATGATACAAAACATTGCCCAATGCATTGGATCACTATTAGGGAACACCCTTCATAATCATTTCAATCTCATGCTTAAGTGTGCCATATAGATCATAAAACATGCATTCATTATTAATCATAATTAATTCCAAGATCAAGGAGTGTGGAAAACATACATGTCATTTCTAAATAAAAATTTATATGTGCATAAAGTTGAAAACCCTTGATAGAGGAATGGGCATGGTATTCACTACATGATGATTTGGCATGGAAAATTGCGGTGCAATTTCGGCAGCATAACGGTGTCACATAAAAATTAATAAAAATGGTTTATGAGAGAGAAAGGGGTATCAAAATAATATATACATTAAATTTATAGTAATTGGTTCATATAAATACATTTACCAATACAAGTAATTTTTAAATAGAAGGTGTAACTTAATAAAGAAACTTAAAGAAAGAGTACAAATGGAATAACTCTTACAAAATTTCAGTATGGTAACAAGTGTACATGGGAGAGATTAATGAGAGGTAAAGAGGTATCACATCATACAAACATAATAAGGTATGTATTTTGGATGTTAAAAAACATACCTCATCATTTTTAATTGAAAATAAAAGGGTGTAACAATATAAGGAAACTTGGTTAAAAATGAGAAAGGAAACCCTTACTTGAGTGTGTTACTTCAAAAGCATGAAGAGGGGATTCTTGAGAGCTTGGGGAACCTTGGTAGGATTATAGAGAGGAGAGTAAATAGTAGTTATGTTCTATAGTTAAGTGAAGTGGGATCTTGGGTGGTTTTATATAGGAAATGAGAGGGGAATTCTTTAATATTTCACAAACTTAGGTTTTGGAATCTATATAATTAAATATTCAAAACTACAAACCATACCATGGTTTTTTCCAAATATGATTGAAAAAAATTATTTTATAAGTCCAATGTCTAAACATATTAAAATATTATCCTTTCTTATGTGGAGGTGATTCGTATTATTAAATAAATGGATTTAAAGTCATAAATTATATTATGCATTTTGGAGGATTTACTAAGGCTTTATAAAATAAGTAAAACAAATATATAATCACATTATTTTAATGGTAAAAAATATATTGGTCCAAGAATACCCATTATAGTATTTATTACATCATTTTTGGGTCATTATAATGTCATAAAACACATATTTTATTTATATGGTATTTAATTTTTAACCAAAAAATCGACTGTCTCAGAAAATTATGAAAAATTCACTGTTGAATAATTTGGAAGTTCTGATTCCAAAAAAATATTCATTTTGTATAAATAATTTTCTAAATATTTGAATTTTCACTTTTAAAATGAAAATCGACATTTATTGAAAATTCACAGGTTTTGAAAAAAATTGTTTTCAAACCTTAATTAAAATTAAATTTGACTTCATAAAAATTATATACTCACTTATTGTTAATAAAATTAATTTCATAATAATATTTTATTTAAATATTAATTATTTCAAAAATTATTTAATTCCTTAAAATAAATTCTTTAAAAATAAACATTCTTTTTTTTCGTATAAAAATATAACTCTTATCAAACTAGTTACCTAATCATTTATAGATAAGGAACCGATATAATCATCAATTATCAGAATTTTTATTATAGTATTATTAATAAAAACCTCATTTTAATATAATAATATATATATTTCTCAAAAGTACCATTTTTACCCGAAGAATCAATTTATAAAATTCATCATTTTTTTAAGAAATACTATTCTCATATAGGAATTTATGTAATAAGACTTTTATTTATAAAAAGGGATTACACAATAAGTAACTAATACCCTGTAATATAACCCCTTATAACACTAGCATAAGACCTAAGGGTAAGGTGTGTGATGGTGACAGACTCTTGGGGCGACTCGGATAACATCTCTTGGGTGGTAATCTCTATTAACTTGAACTTCTCCCATATGTGATTTTTTTTCATGCTTAATGTGTTGAATCTCGGCTTGGTCTTGATCAAGATAGAATCCCAGTGATTCTACCTCCTTTCTGAGCTCTGACAAATGAGCTACATACATCCTGAGTCTACTGGATGAGATCATCCTCTCCTTTGTCTGTGTCTAAAGGTTTTTTAAAAAAAACTTATATTTATATCAGTTGTGTGATCACTATTAAACGACTGTATTATCAAAGGTAATGATACTTAATGGTTATTTAAACCTAATAATAAAAAAATAGTGCATCTGTTTTCTATATCCATAGGACATTAAATGAAGGGAATTTTATTCATAAATGATTGGATCATTGCATCCTTCCCCCTTAATAAATTTCTCCCTTTCAATTTCATTTCCCCACACTAAAACAGATGAGGGTAACTCTATCTCATCACATCCTTTGGTTCCCACATTGCTTCTTCAAACTTGTGGTTTTTCCACAACACTTTGATGAGGTGCATCATCTTATATCATAGAACCTTTTTTCTAAGATCTAAGATCTTTACTATATTATATTCATATGAGAGGTTATTATCCAATGGTATCACCTCTGGAGTGAGTATATGCAATGGGTCAGGTATGTACTTCTTCAAGAGTGATACATGGAATACATCATGTACTTAAGGCAGGTTCAGTGGGAGTGCTAGTCAATAGGCCACTGGTCTGATGCGATCAAGGATCCCAAAAGGTTCGATGTACCTTGGACTAAGCTTTCCCTTATTCCCAAATCAAATCACTCACTTACATGGAGATATGAATAGGGAAACCATATCTCCAAAATCAAACTCTAGGTCTCATCAACGGTTGACATCAAGTCTCTTTTGTCAACTCTGAGTAGCATTGATGTGATGTTGGATAGTCTTAACCTTTTCCACCATTTCTTGGACCATTTATGGACCTATAAGTTTTTGCTCCCCAACTTCATCCCAACATGTCAAGGTTCTGCACCTCTTCCCATAAAGATCTTCATAATGATTCATTTGGATGCTTGAGTGGAAATTGTTGTTGTAAGAGAAATCAAATAGAGTAAGATGTTGATATCATCCTACTTTTAAGTCCATTGACAATTCTCCCAACATATCCTCATGTTTTTAGATAGTCTTCTCAGATTTCCTATCATTTTTAAGATGATAATTCGAACTAAAGTTCATCTCATTATTCATAGCGTGTTGGAGACTCTTCCAGAACTTAGAGGTGAATCTTGGATCTCGATCAGATACAATCGATAGTGGTACAATATATAGACTTACAAATTCTCTGAATATTCATTTCAGTTGATCCAATGATAAATCCTCCCAAATTGAAATAAATTTTGCAGTCTTTGTAAGATTATCCATAACAATCTAGATAGCATTTTTTCCTTTGGATCTCTTCATAATTCTGATGACAAAGTCCATGGTGATGTTTTTCCATTTCCATGTTGGTATGGGTAATGTTTTCATCATCCCCTTAGACTTTTTCCTATTATCCTTTACTTTTTGACATACCAGGCACTTTGATGTATACTCTATGATCTCCTTATTCATGTTATCACACCAATAATTCTCTCAGAGATCTTAATATATCTTTGTGTTTCTTGGGTGAATAGAGAAATTCAAATTACGTGCATCATCCAAAAGTTCTTTCTTTAACACCAGATTTGATGGAACACATAGTCTTAACCCAAATCTCTTAATTCCTTCTTTATTGACATTGAACTCTGAGGATTCCCATTTTATGATAGTTTCCACTTTATTCCAAATTCCCACATCATACTTTTGATCATCCTTTAACCTTTCCAAAAGAGACGGTTGAGAAATCATTTGTGAAAGGATTGATGATGTTCCATTATTTATAATTCCCATGTCCATATTCATAAAATCTAAGAAGATTGGATCTGTTTCAATTCTCATTAATGACAGAGTTGTTGGATCCTTTTAACTTAGAGCATCTTCTAATTTATTCTATTTCCCTGGATGGTAATGAATTGTGAATTCATAGTCTTTGATCAGCTATAACCATATTCATTGGTGTATATTCAACTATTTCTATGTGAATATATACTTGAGGCTTTTTTGATCCGTATATATTTCACACTTTTCATAAAAGGGGTAATGTCACCAAATTTTCAAAGCTAAGATCACTGCAGGCAACTCCATATCATGTTTTGGATAGTTATGCTCATGAATATTGAATTTCCATGAAGCATAGGCAATGAATTTGTCATTTTGCATCAACACACAGACAATTACCTTCTTCTAAGAATCACTAAATACCACAAAAAAGTTCTCCACTTGTGGGTAGTGTGAGCATGGGTGCATTTATAAGCCTCCTTTTCAACTCCTTGAAGCTCTATTAGAATTCATCACTCCAAGAAAACTTGAATCCCTTCTGAGTTATCTTGGTAAGAGGGTTTGACAATCATGAGAAATTTCTCACAAATCAGTGAAAATATCTAGCTAATACAACTAATCTATGGATATATATCACATATGTTGGCATCGTCCATCCATCAATTGCATTTTTCTTGGACAGATCCACAAATATCCCTTTTCTTGTGATGATTTTTCCCAAGAACATGACTTCCTTCAACCAGAAATCACACTTGTTGTACTTTGCATAGAGCTTCTCTTTTCGCAATGTATCTAGTACACTACTTATATGCTCCTCATACTCCTTGATTTTGGATTATATTATAATATCATCTATATAAACACTACCAAAAAAAATTTGAGTAATCTATAAAGACTCTATTCATCAATTCCATGAATATTTAAGGAGACTTAGTGAGTCCTAAAGGCATTACTATGAATTCACAGTGCCTGTACCTTGTATGAAAATCAGTCTTGGGGATATCCACCTTCTTCACCCTTACTTGGTAATATCCCGACCACAGATCCATCTTGGAGAAGTATCTCCACGTAGCTGATCAAATAAGTAATTAATTCATGTAAAAGGATACTTTTTCTTTATCGTGGTTTTTTTGATCTCACGATAATCAATGAAAAGGCACATTAACCCATCCTTCTTCTTAACGAAGAGGACTGGTGCACCCCCATGGTGAAGCACTTGGGCATATAAACCCTTTATCCAGATTCTCTTGTAGTTGTTTCCTTAGCTCCTCAAGCTCCACAATAGCCATTCTATATGGATTCTTGGATATTAGAAATTACCCAAGTATAAGATCAATCAAGAATTAAAAATCTCTTCTAGGAGGAAGATGAGTAAATTCCTTGGGAAACACATCAGTGAATTCCCTCACAATAGGTATATCTTCGAGGATGGTTCCTTCCTTTGAATCAATCATCTGAGAAAGATATGTGTTCTCATAGGGTAATAATATTCATGCTTGGGATGATGGTGTATAGGGAGATTCATCCTTCTCCTTGTAGTTGTATAGAATTGAGGGTTGATTCTCCATATGGAGATTTATTTTCATCTCATGGAAATTTATGATGGCTCTATACAGGGAAATCTAATCCATGCCAAGAATTGCATCAAATTCCTCCAGAGGGATTATGATGAGGTTTTCTAGGAAGTTAAATCCAAAAATTGTGATAGGGGAGGAGTTATATTCTAGGGATGCAATAATTTCCCCATTTTCTGTTCTCACTGACATCTCTAATTCTATGATTTGTGGTGGTGTTTGGATTCTTCTAATAAACTTTCAGGATATAAAAGATGGTGTAGAACTAGCATAAAAAAGTATGTTCTATATTCTTGAATGAATAACTAGTGCACCTATCACCACTTCATTTTTGGGATTCACATCAGCAGTAGTGAAGGAAAAAGTTCACCCTTTATGCCTTAGATGTTATTGGTTGCCTCCAAAAACCCTTGGCTTAGGACACTGGTTCGCAAAGTACCTGAGTTCTTTGCAGTTGTAGCAATGAAAAATGTGTTTAGGATCGAATGGAGCATTCCTTTACTCTATTTCACTAGCGGGTTTTTCTTATCATCATTCATTGGCCAAGTTTCCTTCTCTTCCACACCTAAATCATTTCCTTGTCCCCTTTAGAAAATTTCCAGAGTGCTTCTTTCTGCACCTTTGGCAAGTGGGGTGCTGGAATATATTAGTACCATTGGATTTATCCATTAAACCGCTAGAATTAATGTCCAATTTTTTCTTCTTATCCCCATAATACCCCTGATATTTTTTGATCTCTATTTCAACTTTGAGGTCACATTGGACAATTTCCTCATAGCTTTTGAAGTCACAGATCTCTAGGGCTTTCTGTAGGCTAGGTTTTATCCCACAAAAGAAGTAGTAAACCTTGTATTCGAGGGTAATGACAAAGACGAAGGCATATCATGTAAGCCTTATGAAGTTTTCCTCGTACACTTTGATGGATCCATCTTCTTTTTTCTTGAGGGAAAGGATGTCCCTTTCCATCTTAAGTCGGAGGGTGCGACAAAAATAATTTTTGAAAAACATTTTCCAATAATCCTTCAATTCCAATGCCTCGATCTCTTCCTTAGGCTTCTTATTTTTTATCAAAGTCCACAATTGATCATATTCACCCTCCATATGATAAGAAGCCAAAAGATCCTTATCTTGTTTGGAACATTAAAGGATGGATAAGATATTCTCAATGGAGTTGATCCATTATATGGAAATTGAGGGATCATATGATCCATTGAAAGTAGGAGGTCTTTGTCTTATGAAGCTCTCGATTGCGACTTGTTATTTCTTAGGGGGGTTGTACATTCCTCTTGACCCATGTTTCCATTCAAAACTTGAGTTAACTAAGTGAGTATAATGAAAAATTTTGTGATTCCCACTCCCATCAGATTGGGCATCTCATTAGAACAGTCATCACATTGATCTTCGCATTGGTTGTTATCCTAAGTCCTCATATTACCAGACATTGTCTAGAATAAAAGGAAAATTGGGGGTGATTATTTTAAACTATTAAACACATAAATTGGAATCCAATAAAAAAAGTTATAACTTATAAATTAAATTTATTTCCTTGACTTATGCATTTTTAGGCTTCAATATAAGTTATCCATGATCTATTTCCTAACACATATTCTTAGGGGAATTTTTATATTCCCTTAATAATGGTTCATACTAAGCTTATGAATTTACCAAATCATGTCCCCTGGGAGTGTCGAACCAAGAGTGCAGTAAGGACCATTGTTGTGTACCAATTTTTATTCGTGTCTAGCTCAATGCGGTGTTTTTGGGTTTAACCCTAAGATACATATGTGCTAGATCCACATCTAGTTGTTAGTATCTAGGCGGGGATGTATTTTCTTCATAAACCACTTACTCTATACTCATTGAAATTTAGGGATTATTTTCTTATACTCATTATTATCCCTAAGGCTTTCACTATAGGTTTATAACCCTAATCCCAAAAATAACTAAACATATCCTTTGATACCAACTATAACAACCCTTCTCTTTATTTTATATTTAAACATGATTTATTACATAAACATTCACTTAATACAATCCAAAAGATCAAGAGGTATAGTTTATTTTGGGATTAGGAACATTACATGACAAATTAAGACATAAAATACAACATCTTTATTAAAATATTATTTTACATGACCATAACATTCCTTCATACTTAACATTGCATGGGATAACCTGAGGACATAAATAAGAGAAGTGTGAGCTATAAATTCTAGTAATGGAGTAAACAAGGAATAATATGAAGAATAGAATATAATTTAGGAAATATAAATATCAATGAAGAATAAGAAAAACATGAAAATAAAGGCAAGATATAGCATGATCATCATAACGTGGAAATGTGGCAACAACTTAAAAACATTTCATCATTAACACTAAGGAATCAGGTAAACCCATGTCCCAACATGGTGAAAAAAAAGTCCTATAAAGGAATATATTAAACACTTTTCCCAACATTACGTATCATGATACTAAACATTACCCAATGCATTGGAGCGCTATCAGGGTGCACCATTCATAATCATCTCAATCTCATTCTTAAGTGTTCCACATAGATCATAAAACATGTATTCATTATTCATCATAATTCATTCCAAGATCAAGTAGTGTGGGAAACATACATATAAGTCCTCAATAAAAAATTTATATGTTCATAAAGGTGAATACCCTTGATAGAGGAATGGGCATGATATTCACTACATGATGATTTTGGCATGGAAAATCGTGGTACAATTTCAGCAGCCTAACGGCATGACATAAAAATTCATAAAAATGGTTGATGAGAGAGAAAGGGGTCTCTTATAATATATACATGAATTTTAAATTAAGGGAGTCATATAAATACATGTCCCAATATAAGTAATTTTTAAATAGAAGGCATAACATAATAAAGAAACTTGAAGAAAGTGCAGAAATTGAATAACTCTTACGAAATTTTAGCATGGTAACAGGTATACATGGGAAAGATTAATGAGAGAAAAAGAGGTATCCCATCATAAAAACATAATAACAGAATTATGGGGGGGTGTTAAAACATACCCCATCATTTTTAATTGAAAATAAAAGGGTGTAACAATATAAGGAAACTTGGATAAAAAATGAGAAAGGAAGGAAACCCTTACTTGAGTGTGTGACTTAAAAAGCTTGAATAGGGGATTCTTGAGAGCCTGGGGAATCTTGGGAGGATTCTAGTGAGGGTAGAATATAGTAGGTATGTGCTCCAAGTATTTTTAGTGAATATAAGTGGGAGCTTGGGTGGGTTTATATATGAAATGAGAGGGGAATTCTTTAATATTTCACAAACTTAGGTTTTGGAATCTATATAATTAAATATTCAAAACCACAAACCTTCCCATGGGTTTTTCCTATGGTTTTTTCCAAATAGGATTGGAAAATTTTATTTTATAAGTCCAATATCCAATATCCCCCACCGGAGGGGGAGTTACCTTCGTCGTCATCCAAGGGAGAAGGTTCCTCATTCTTGCCTTTCTCTAACCCCGATTTTCTCCCTTCGTTTCCTAAAGCGTATTTATGTCCGAAAGTTCCTGATTTGTTCAATAGGATACCAAATCTACCATTATCGATTGCAGAATTCAACAAAACCTCAATGCTTCTGAATCTTACGTTGATTGCTCGGTTCAAGCAACGACGACCATCGGTTGATTCGTTTGACAGGTATATTTTCAGTTCTTGGGATTTGCAGGAAAGGGTGATAGTGGGTTTGATCGATAGTAGGAATATCGTGATACATTTTTCCTCAGAGGAGGATTTAATCAGATCCTGGTCTAGTTATCCCCATACCTTCAACAGATATTGATTTTACCTCTTTCGATGGACATAAGATTTCCATATGAAGCATGATTTCTCCTCAGTGGCAGTTTGGGTAAGCTTCCCGAACCTTCCCCTATCGTTTCAGAATCCCTCAGTTATTAGAATTCTTGGAAATTTAATAGGTAGATATCTATGTTTAGATAGTCATACTGCAGCATTTTTCCACCCTGTTAATCTGTGGGTTTGCGTTGAAGTATATGTATCCAAGGATTATGTCGATTATGTTTGGATAACTGTTGAGGAAGAATTTTGATGCAAACAGGAGGTGGTCTTCGAATCATGGTTTAATTTCTATTTGGACTGTAAGAGGATAGGGAATTTGATGAAGTCTTATCTATGGGGACCTTAGAATAATATGGGTGTTGGAAGTGGTAAAGAACCAGGAACTCATTCTGCATGAGGACTTCCTAGATAGAAGCTGGTTGGTGTGGACCCTGAGGAAAAGTCTACAGTGGATGTGAGCTGTGGACCTCAGGTTGTGAATCCTTTGGTGAAGTATGTCTTCAAAGGCTTGAGGGAGGATCTAGGTGGATTTCAGGATTCTCCACCTGTAGTGGGTGAGGCTGTGGAGTAGGTGAAACCCGGCAGTGTTATCATTGTGGTGGATTCCCAAATGGTTGAAGAAGAAGGCATCAGGACTCCTGGTACAGCTTCATGTGCAGAGGGTATGCGTGCAGGGTTTGGAACCTATGACAAAGTCCTAGAACACAAGGCATCAAGGGAGGGTGACTCTTCTAGCAGTAAGGTACTGTAATGGGATTTAGGGAATTTTCCAAGTAGACAAATGGGTAAAATTGTTCTTAAAAATAGATTTGAAGGGCTTTCACAGGTTAACCCAGAACAGAAAGGATGATGGTGATCCGGCTAGGTCCTCACTGAAGAATGGGGAATCTGGGACAGAATCTAGTGATGGGAAATATGAGATACTTTCAAAAGATATTGGAGTAGAATTCCAGGGGGATTCGATAAGCCCGAGGAGAAGTAAGAGTCGTAGAGGCTCTCGTAAAGAGAGGAAAGACTATTATTACCTACCACCACCAAGGGAGACTAGATCTATGAAGAAATCCAAGGCCAACCTGGGGTCCAACGATCCCATTTCACCTTCCAAGGCTGAAATTGGCCAACCGCACGAGTTCGGTATAGTGACAGACCCTTCTTTGGAGATGCTTATGCACCCAGGAGAAGAAATGGTGGAAACAGTTTTAATAATTAATGCTACTGATGAAGAAGCTAATAGGATGATGGGAATACCTTTAAGGGTGGTTACCAATGAGGAGCAGAGTAATTGGATTGACATACAAGATCTGATATTAATTAGGGGATTTAATGATGGTAAGATCAACCAAGAAGAGTACATCCAGGCTTAGGAAAAACTGGCAGACCTTTTCGAAGACCTTCTAAAGGATGATTCTGATACTCAGGTTAGCATTATCTCTTGGCATCTAAGTAGGGAGATTAAATCTAATTGGCTCAAGCTGTTCTTCAATGGTTCATCTATTTATTTTTGTGTATGAACGATTGGTTTCTCACTTTTCCCAAAAAAGTGTTTCTTTAATAAAAAAACATAATTTTCAGCCCAAAAAAATATATATTGGTCCAGGAATACCCATTAGAGTATTTATTACATCATTTTGGGGTCATTGTGATGACATAAAACACATATTTTATTTATATGGTATTTAATTTTTACCCAAAAATTTGATTGTCTTAAAAAATTATGAAAAATTTACTGTTAGATAATTTTGATGTCCTGATTAAAAAAATAATATTCATTTTATCTAAATAATTTTATAAATATGTGAATTTTAACTTTTAAAATGAAAACCGATATTTATTGAAAATTCACGAGTTTTGACAAAAATAGTTTTCAAACCTTAATAAAAATTAAACTTGACTTCATAAAAATCATATAATTATTTATTATTAATAAAAGTAATTTCATAATAATATTTTTTTAAAATATTAATTATTTAAAAAATTTATTAATTCCTTAAAATAAATTCTTTAAAAATACACTTTCTGTTTTATCCAATAAAAATATAACTCTTATCAAACTGATTACCTAATCATTTACAAATAAAAACTGATATAATCATCATTTATAAGAATTGTTTTTATAATATTATTAAAAAAACCTTAGTTTAATATAATAATGTATATATTTCTCAAAAGTACCATTTTTACCTGAAGAATCAATTTATCAAATTCATCATTTTTTTAAGAAATAAAATTCTCGGAAAGGAATTTATGGAATAAGACTTTTTTATAAAAAGTGATTACATAATAAGTAAGTAATACCTTATTTCATAACCCCTTATAACACCTTTATAAGACCTAAGGGTAAGGTGTGAGATGGTGACAGACTCTTGGGGTGGCTTAGATAACATCAACCGGGTGGTAATCTCTATTAACTTGAACTTCTCCCATAAACAACTTTGTTCAAGCTTAATATGTTGAAGATCGACTATGGATTGCTCAAGAGTGAAACCAAGTGACACTACCTCCTTTCTAAGCTCCAAAAAATGAGCTTCATATGGACCAAGTCTACTGGATGAGGTCATCCTCTCCTTTTTCTGTATCGAAATTATTTTTTTAAAAAAATTATATTTATATTAGTCATGTGGTCATTGTTCAACGGCTATATTATCAACGGTAATGATACTTAACAGTCATTTAAAACCAATTATAATAATAATATTAAAGAGTGAATGTGTTTTCTATATCCATAATACATTAAAAGAATGGAATTTTATTCATAAATTATTGGGTTGTTATAAACACCCCTAGCTCAAAGAAAAGAATCATGTGTGTGTAATAAAAAATAATTATTTTTTAGTAATATTATAAAGAAATAAATGAGACATAAATATGATACATAAATTCAAAAATAAAAAAATAAAAATGAAAAAATTAATGATAAAACATAATACATAAATAAAAACAATTTTATAATACAAAAATAAAATATATTACAACGTAAAAAAACACTCTGAATAGGTTTTCTCTATTTTGAGTATGTAATGCACTTCCAGTCATACTAGTCCCACTGCATGTTGGACTAAAATGCAGTTAATTACTACATATTAATAATGGATAATCAATCATTTTTCTGAAGTATAATGAAAAAATTTAACACATTTTCTCTATTTTGAATATGTGAAGCATGTTTTGAACTAAAATGATTGTTTTAGATTTAAAACACATTTTTTAGTTATACCAGCCACACCATATGTCATATTGATTTGAATTTAATTCCTATATGTCACAAATGAAAAAAGATTCGTTTTAATAAATTATCATAATAATTAAAGTATTGTTTTCTTAGTTTTGAGTATGTGGTGTGCGTTTTGATGAAAATTTACACTTTAAAATTAAAACACATAGTTTTAGTTATATCAACCACACCATGTGTAATATTGATGTGATGTTGATTTATAACCATTATAAATGAATTATCAATATTTTTCTTAAAGTATCAGGAAAATATAAGAAGTTTTTTCTCATTTTTGAGTATATAATTCAGGTTTTGAACTAAAATTCCACTTTAAAATGAAATCATGAACTTTAAATCATATAGACCTTATCATATGTTGGATTAACATGTGGTTAATTCCTACATTTCATAAAAAAATTATCATCCTTTTTCCAAAATTATCTTGATAATCAAATTATGTTTACTCAGTTTTGAGGGTGTGATGCATGTTTTGAACTAAAGTGTCACTTTTAAATGAAAACATGCACTTTAATTCATACTGGACACATCGTGTGTCAGATTGATGCATGGTTAATTCTAACACATAAAAAATAAATTATCAATATTTATCCTAAATTACCAAGAAAATTTTAGTTAGTTTTATTGGTTTTGATTATGTGAAATGTGTTTTGAAATAAAATGTCACTTTTAAACTAAAAACATGCATTTTTAGTCATACCAGCCACATTGTATATTATATTGATGTCAGTTAAATTTTTATACATCACAAATGAATTATCAATATTTTTCATAAATTATTAAGATAATATAAGAACTTTTTCTTAGTTTTGATTATGTGACATGTGTTTTGAACTAAAATATAATTTTAGGTAAACCTATACTCATTTTATTAAGTGAATATTTCATTAATATTACCCTATTAATAGGTGTATCCATAGGTATTCTTATAACATGTCCAAAAAACATAATACAGGCTTATACCTCTTCTCATAAGTCAGAGCCACTCCAATTTTCTCTCGAACATATTAATTTATAATCTTATTCATCATTGTGTACCCACGTTTTTAGCTTAACATTTTCATTTCTTCTATACTTATTTTGTGTTCAAGGGGTATTGTAAAAGGCCAATACTCAGTACCATATTGATTATCTGATCCAATAACTATCCTACAATATTTACCATTCAATTTCAAAGTAATTTTACTATCAAAAAGCACCCTAAAAATTTTTCCCAATTTTATACAAATAGTTTGAATATTATAATACACATCTACATTAACATCTCTATCACATTGTAGAAATGATCCTAAATATATAAAATTATTAACTTTTGAAAAAACATGGGCTCTCAATCTCACATCCATAAAATTACTATACAATTATTTTCTAAAAAACACTCCATATATTTTATTTTTTCCTTATTAAGATGGAAACATTTCAATTATAAAGTTTCTCTCTATAAATCTAACTTGAATAAATAATAAAATTAACTAAATAAGCAGTGGCTAAACCATATTTTCATGATATTTGTGAAATAGAAAAATAAAAACATAAGTGGAAATAACCTCTCCATGGTTTCTAAAAATATTCTTACACCATATAAGCTACCCACTCATTACAAAACAAAATTATTTCCTCCTAAGAGTGTATATTGTTGAAAGTCTTGGTGGCATTGGAAAAATATAGATAAAAAATAATTTAATAGATATTTTAAATGAAACTTTAATTTTATTTAGAAATAGATCTTTGGGGACGCTAGTTTTTGGATGGAATATGATACATTTCATAAATTTGTAAATGTAATAACCATAATTTATGTGATTTTTTTATTCTATTTACTAAAAAACATTGAGAAAAATAAGTAATTTGTTTTGATATATGTTTTGATAGTGAAATATTATTATATATACCCTAATACTTATCCATTTTTAGAAATCCATAGGATAATTTTATACATCGGTCATCTTAATACCATGGTTTTGATGATAAATAAACATCTCCCTATTATAAAAAAATTGTTAACATAATATAAAACATTTAATTTAATGTATATTTTCATAATATTGAATATAGTGTATTATAAATTCATAAAGGACATCATGTGTGGTCGGTTTTTTAGATATCCATACACTAGATCTAAAATTTATATCTTTGGAGTATCTAAATTGATCGTAATGAGTTTCTAGTAATGCCTAAAAAACAAAAAAAATAATGGGAAAAATGAAAGTATATTTTATATGATTAGTGGTTATAGATTTACCCCTGTATTATAGGTATTAATAAGATCATATCATATATTATTTTATTTTCAAACACTTTGGATACTTGGTGTGCTATTACAAAAATTCAATCTTCATCCATTGATGTTTTTTATGAAAAAGATACATGAGGACTAATGAATATAAATTTTCCTTTGCAAGGTCTTACCTTTACATTGGTGTGATAAATATGCCTATAGAAAATATGAATATTATTAAACTATAATGAAAATGTAGATCAATTATTAGATAGAAAAATTATGAAAATTTACCTCAAGTATAAATTCATAATCGAGGCTCTGAATCATTCATGATTGAGAATTTCATTTTCATTTTCATAATCAGTTGTGTTAGTAATGACCACTCTATAAAATTTTTTCATATTCAATGTAGGATATATTTTTATCCCATAACATTTCATTTTCATGAACTTTTAACATTAATAAATGTAGTGGTGCAATTATTAGGGTAAAGTTACTCTCAGATGGTCCTTTTAATCTATTAGTTGATCATTTAGATTATCTTAACTCTACCTTCATTTTCTACTTATGCTTCCACTTATTTAATAACATACCTCAGTTCAGACCTTTTTTCATTAATTGTAAAAAAATTTATATATAAAATAAATTATAAATTACATACCTCATTATCATAAAGTATCATTATAATATTAAAAAAATTAGGTGAGGAAAGTTCAAATAACAAGTTTGACCATGTGAACATAAATATCATCAAAGAGAACAAGTAACTCAGTACTTAGATCTTAAGCTACATGGATACCTACCTGATGAGATATACAATCATCATAATTATGAATATTTAAAGCATAAATTTCCAGACCTTTCAAGGATGGTTGAAGTGATAAATATTAGGTAAGTCCATGATGTTCAGCCTCCTATCTGATTTGTTCCTCATACATTACTTGAATAATTTTTTAATCAAATGGAGAGAATGAATTCTGAGGTTTCATCTTTGAGATTAAAACTAAGAAATATTAAAACTTGTGAGGCACCCATCCCTAGACTGATTTTCCCTTCCTTAACCGTATTTGGAATGTCTAGTTTCACAAAAATAACTCATAAAAATACTAAAGAAACAATATTTGAATTTGGGATAGCTGAGGAGGATCAATAAATTATTGATTTTTTTTAATTCAAAAGGAAATAGATTTCCTTTATTTTTATGAGAGAAATTTTTCTTCTTGGATTGAATCTAAAAAATCTATATCCATTAATGATCTTTCAGAACCACATATCATTTAACCCTTAGAATAAATCATGAAATCTCAATTTTTACCAATTACTTTAACTAAACCAAAACAATTTTCGGAAAAAACATCAGTTCTAAATGAATCGATCAGGAATAATTCTAACTCCCAGTCAATCTCAAGTACTTTTGATCAACCAAAACTTGAGCATAAGTCCTTTCCATCCTCTATCAACTTTTTATTCATTGGGGATAGCCAAAACCTCCCAGTTTTAATTATTTCTTCTCATGAAACCAATAAATATGGGATGATCCTTGATATATTAATAAATATTATAAAATTAATTAGATCAACCATTTTTTATATTCCATGGATTTTTTCACTCATTGGAGCGCATATGATTGTACTTGAAATAGATTCTAAATAAATTATCAATATCAATCTAGTAGAAGTGATGAAAAATGAAATCCCTAAAATGTTGAAAGTTGGTATTAGGTAAGTTAGGAGGTCCAAGTCAAGATAATGACTTTAAAATAAGTTCTTTTTGGTAAGAAACCTATCATCAGCGTGAATTTTATTTTATTTCATTTTATTGTATTTTATTGTATTTTTTTACAAAAAAATGGTAAAAAAAATTTGTTTGCTTCTTTTATTCTATTTTTCTTATTTGCTTTTATTTTTTAAACTTTTTTTATATTATATGTCATATTTATTTTATTTTACTATATTTTATTTTGAGTGTTTGTAGGTTTAAAAAGAAAAAATTAAAAAATTAAAAATAAATTTTAAAAAATATTCTTAAAAGGGCACATCATAGGTCTTAGTTAAAACTATGCCGTGACTGTAAAGGCTATGGGACTCGAACTCAGGACCGAAGGGACATGGGGGAGTGCAACTTCCACTGACCTAAGGCCTATACTGCTTCCATGTTCTATTTTATTTGTATATATACTTATATTTGACAATTTTTCAACATATATATATATATAATTAAGTTTTATTTTTTTTACTTCTTCCTGATATCGGTTTTTGGTGTTATAAAATAAATAGGTATGTTTTTTTATTTTATGTTCTTTTATTATTTAATTTTCCTTTTCATTTTTTTGGGAACCTCAAGGGGTTTCCATTGTGATTATAATTATTTTGGTGTGTAAGATTTAGGGGTTTCTAAGATTAATTTATTTTTAGGAAAATCACATTTCTTCCAGGTGTAAAAAAACAAACTATCATCATTGATGAGGATTCTATGAGTAACATGGAGATTAAGGGATTAAATGGGAGTAGTATAAACTTCAAATTCAATCACCATGTGACTTCATTCTGTGATTCTCAATTTCAAAAAAAAATCAAACACTTCTCCTCTACCTGTAACCCCTTCCAAATTTTCTTTTCTTTAAACAATTGGGATAGTGTTATTCTAAGTTGGTGGGATGAAATAAAAAAAAATTATTTTCTATGCATAAAAAATAACAAAAAAACGAAATTAAAAAAATTTGAGTTAATGGAATGAAAAATTTATTTAACCTTAAACATGATAATACACATTAAAAACTTTGAAACTAAATATAAAATAATTTTTCCTTCCTTAATTCTGATTTTAATCCATGTTTAAGTTCATGAGATATATTTTGGAAAGTGTGGCTAAATAGTGTGATTTTTCTCCATTAATATTTTTATCTATTTAATAAAAAAATAACAATGCATGTCCTTTGGTACCACTAGTTTAGATATTTGGACAATGGGTTTGAGTTTGGATTATCCCATGTTCGGTTGGTCATTGTCCATGATGTTTGAGGCTGATTATGCTTCATACTTTGGTTAGATTAAGAGATCCTTGGGATATCTTGGATTGGGAGTTTTCCCTGAGTTGTCATCTAGTTATCTCCTCTATTATATGGTTGTGGTTATATGGTATTTGTGAGATAATGGATTATATAGATGAGTAAAGTATCCCTATAGTTAAGTGTGTTCTCTATCTAAAGTGGCTTTAGGCTTCTGAGGTGTTGAAGAACTCATAGAGTGGGTTTTCTATACCTTTAATGTCAAGTGCTCCTGGGGTTGTGGATGTTATATGATCCTGATATTATATATGGAGCCCACTTATTTTTGAGTTCATAGCTAGTTCCCAACTTGTTTTGTAGGATATTCAGGACTGACATGGTCTCTAGTTGTGTTAGACTAGATGTTATTATCACTAGTTCAAGTCGTTATATTAGAGTCCTAGAGCTTGATAGATTTTATTTTTCAATGTGGAAACATGTGGTTATGCCATGTGGTTTATCATTCCTACCTATTGCGTTTATACATCGTGTAGATCATGTATAGATATGGTGTATGTTCTGGTTTTTATCCGGTTAGGTGATCTATGGGATTTAAATCCTCTATAGGGGGCTAGAGTGAGGGTAGATTTATCTCAGGTGTCAGGCTAGAACACATGGTTGGTTGTTTTCTTTGTTTCTATTTCCCCACTATAATTTTGTGTATTTTTTACTTTATGAAAGTTGTTATTAGTTTAGAAAAGGTGGTTATACCATGTTTTCATGAACTTGTTATGACAATAGATTGTAGGTTCACCGTTGGGGTGTCCTGTTAAGATTTATTTCTCACCCCCTTTACGTGCACCTCAATGTGCATGCAGACCAGATGTATTCTTTTAGGTTGGATCACAAGTTGTGTGATGAATGGTGATTAGGTCCAATGTTTTTTAATCAATTGGTTCCACTCATGTGGAGTATCAAGATCAGGTGGGTGCATCTCGAGTGTCATGGAGACTGGGTATGTGGTTTTTCTTGGTGTTGGTAGTAGATCCAGTTGTCTTTATTTCTAGTTTCTTTAAATTTATAAGTGTGTTTGGACTAGTGGGTGATAATTTGTTATATTTTTCATGCTTTGAGTCTATATAACTATATATTGAATTTCATTTATTATATCCTGCCATTGTTTTAGTTTATTTATTATTCATACTATGATGTTTATCCTTATTTATTATTTTGGTTATTTTCCACCATTATTGCACTATAACTAGAGGTTCTAGTTTCCCCAAGGTATCTTTTAGACTCTCACCATTGGTCGGTAACCTCTAGTATTTAGGGAGGTTTTCTTGAGGCCTTGTGGCAAGCCATATTGGGTGATGTGTCAGGTAAAACCAGGCTGGTTCGTTACAAAATGGTGTTATATAATTTTTGATTTTATGATTTGAGGATTTGGTAGACAGGTGGTCTAGGAATATGTCAAAACTTGTGATGGACATAACACTAGTGTGTCATGAACACCTTTGATGATAGGAAGACCGAGTTTTTGGGGCATGGGTTTGTTGTTCTTGGATTATGTTTTGATGGTTTCATGATTTCACCTACTATGATGCACTTGGTTTTGTGAATTTATGGTTTATTATATTTTTTTGTCTATTAGACCATGGTAAATAGGCCAATGTTCATGCATAATTCTAGGAACATAGGATTCATTGAACATATGCATGTATATGGTGTTTTACTAATGATGGAGGTTCAGTTGTTTAAAATTCCATCAACTATTCATATAGTGTTTTCTCATATAAGTAATTGGAGGTATTAAACTCAACTGAAATGCATGTGTATATTTTATTTCAATGATAGGTTGTGTGGATATCATGGAGATCAATGATAGGTTGTGTGGATATCATGGAGATATGTTTTCCAGTTATGGAGATTAATTCCCTTCATTGAGGGATACATGAAGACCCTTATGGGTTGTTAATGGGTTCTAAGTTACCTATTGGTGGCTTGGTGAGGGGAAGGATTCCTGATAAATCATTGGATAGGGCATAATTTTAACTAAGATTGTGGTTTTACAAAATTTATAGGTTCATTTTTATTTAGATAGAAATTTTATTTCCACATATTATTTTTCAGGTCCTATGGTGGGGCCTCTATGTCTATTATTACTGATGGTTTGGCTGGGTGTGGTTGTTCTTCCTTGGTGGGTCCATTGAGTTCTAGTTTCTCTAGGGTGCAGTTGGTCATAAGGATATTAGTTGGTTGAGAAGTGAAGCATTAAGAGTTCTCCCTATCTCTTAGCTGGATTGATAGGGTAGGTTTTCTTGGACCCTTGGACCTACTTATTTTGGTTTCACTTTGGGTAGTGCATTGTAATAATGGTTGGGTTCTTATGGTTTTAGATTGACGCTCGAGTGGAGTTTGTCCATGTGGTTAATCCTGAAATGAGGTAGATGCCTTGTCTTAGAAGAAGAGTATTGAGAGTGCTCTGGTTTTTTATAACTAACCTTTATGAGGATCATAGCCATTGGTTTTTGGAATGTTATCCTAGTTTCATTAAGACTTGGCCCATGTGAGTGTTAGTCTCTTTTCTCATTTGGGAGTGGTTTAAATAAATACTTATGTTGGGGAGTTCAACATGGGTTTTTTGAGGTCTCAAACCTTGTTTTAAGTTGTTTTTTTACTAAAAAAGTTGTATATTTTCATTCTATTTCTCATATATAAGGGGTTTGGACATGTAAATCCATTGTGTTTACTAATGGATGTAGTGTGGGCCATATGATTTTACTTTTGGGTAACATGGTAATGATAAGGATACTCCTATAATGGGGAGCATCAAACTGGTCATGATTTAATGTCTCTCATGTTGGGAGGGATTTTTGGACACTATGATATCAATCATTGGATGGTCAAGATAGTGTCAGTTCTGCCAGTGCTTAGGGATAGATTAGATACTGGTTGACCACTAGGAATTCTCGGGGGTGAGAATCATTTGTGGTGAATAGTTTTTAATGTATCACATTATTGCAAGTTGTGGAAATCTGGGGAAATTTCAACCTTTTTATTCCCAGAAGTATATAAGGTAAAATGGTAAATTCTACTATAAAATGATCTCGAATAATTTTTATGACTACTTTGGTGGTCTCAGAATAGGGTGTTTACCCTAGGATAAAAGTTTGGTAGAAATCTGAGCAATTCTAATTTTCACAGAATATTTAATATTTAATTAATTAAATATTAATTTATTTATGCATTTTAATTTAGTGATATCTTATAAAATGGAGCATCAGATTTAGATTTTATCTCTGAATTTGATCTTGAAATGGGGGTTTTCTCTAGGAAAGGAATAACCTTTCCTCGAGCACCGAGATCGGTCCCGAGCCCCTTTTCTTTTCTTTTTATTTTTCTTTTTTATTCATTTTTATTTTTTCCCTTTTCTTTTCCCTAATTTCCCCTTTATATTCCCATAAATTCTCCTTGGGTATCCCCTTCACATAACTAATAGAGGGTGGGGAGAGAATAGGGAGAGGGAGAGAAGAGGGAGAAGGAGGAGGCGCCACTTAGGGTTTATCCAAGGCCTAGATCGGAATATTGTGGTTGCGGGTAGTGAATTCCACATGAGGAAATTGAATTTTTCATCCAAAGGTATAAATGTTTTATTTTTTTACCTTAAATCCTTTTAGAGTAGTTTTTTGTGTTTTTCAAGCCTTGTATGGGTTATTAAGTACACCTTAGGGGTTGATATGTGATTTTTGGGGAGAAATCAGACATTTCATGTCATTTTATGGGTTTCCCATTTAGGAAAACCCATGTACACAACATATGGTTCAAATAACACATGTCATGTGTCCTTATTATTCATGAAAGATGAGTTTTTGGGACTATATGCCATATACTTGGGAGTACACATCATGTATTGTGCTTCTAGGGGTGTGGTCAAGTTTTCATCCAAACACCCTATGTGTGGGTATGTGGTTGTGTGGGGTACATGGACAGAACTCATGTAGGATTCATGTCGTGTATGCATACATGGTGAGGAAGAACACATGGCTAGTCCAATTTTGGTTTATGGACATGCACCCCATGTGGGATTACACATTGTGAGCTAGGGGAGCATGCCATGTGTTGGAGTTGGTGGCCTAGAACCAACTACTTTGTACTTTATTCATTAATAAAAGCCTTATCACATCTTGATTGTTCTTCTGCATGACAATGCATGTGATAATGTCCTAAGGATAGCTGTTGCATTAAAGGGTCATAGCGGATCTCTGCTATGATGAGAACCTGTAAGTGCCATAACACTGTTCTTGAATATATGTTTTATGTCCGGATGATATTATTTGAGGGACACAAATAATACAGGCCATTAGGGTTGAGGACTCATAAAACATTGAGGCACCATCTCATGGTGTGTGCCCTTGGTAATATCTAGAAGGATATTATGATAATGAGATCCTCCAGTAGGAAATCCACATTTCATAGTGTCATTGGATGTTCCTATCTGCGGATGTGTGTATTGATCCTTATACTTTAAGATTATTATTAATGGGTATTACAACTTGCGCACTTAAATGTATTGATGAAAACTATGATGATACACTATTCATAGTGAGGTAGGATATGTTGGGTTCATCACGAGTAATACTGCATTAATAGATAATACGAGAAAGGATTTGTCCCTTCTGTTCCATAACGGAAGTAGATATCTCAGGCCCTTTGATGGAATTGATATAGCCTAAATAAATCCATGGCCATAGTAAAGTATGGGTGAGTTCAATTCTGCAAAGTCAAAGAAAGAATAATCGAGCACATGGGTTGATGGCACTAGCATGAAACCTGCTTGATTAAAGATATCGAGGCAAAGGTATTATATTACATGGTAAGAATTCATATGAGGTGACACGTCATTGCGGCGTTAACTTCATTCTCTATGGGTGCCTTGGTGTGTTGCTAGACGCTAACCCTGGACTTTAGGCAGGCTCCACCTAATGCCACTGAGAAAGAGTCCTAGAGGTTCACACACTAAGTGTGTCCATGTATCTCAGTTAAATATTAATTTAACAAGTTAAATAAATATTATTCCCGAATGTGGTTTAATAATTATTTAAGGATGCTTGATTGCATTTATTTCGACACTAGTTATTCGAGAGAATATATTGTGGGCGAAATAATTCATTTATTAGCGAGTAATACAGTTACATTTATTTAAGAAATAAATAGCCATTACTCAAGGACTAATAAATGTGGTGGAGGAAATAAAGGAAAGTGGAAAATAAAAGTACATTCCATGTATATTAAATATTCACACCATGTAGTTTTATAGAAAATGAGTACACACCGTGTATTAATGATAAGACTCCATGTAGTTTTTCCAGTTGGGATTTTGAGGATATAATATTGTTTTATTAAATGATATTTATTATAATCAGCGTGGGCACATGTCAAGGAATTAATAATTAAACATGGTGGTTTTCAATAAGAGTTAATGAAATAAATAAAACATGTAACGCATTTATTTATTGTCATAAATCTATAACCTCATACCCGATTATAAATATCCTCACAACCCCAATACTTTGAAACACAAGAGAATCGTTGTGCACAACAATTCTGAAGAATTATTTCAAGCCCGAAAGAACTCCTTCCTCTAAGAATGCTCTCAAGACCGAGAGATCAAGGCGATCTAAGGCGGACAACGCAAGTGAAGGTTCTTACACGCTAGCACCCGGAGATCCCTTCTGTGACGTCCGGATATACATGTTACACATGTGGATCACCGCTAGAGGAATCCTACACTTGGATTCTACAACGCAACGATGGATAACCGAATCGTGACCGGACACATCAACGAAGAAATAATTCCACCAATGTAATTCTTGTGAATTAATTAAATTAATTATAACCAACATATGATGATCCTATCTCTATGGTTTTGGGATTATAATTATTTAGTTTTTTATTGATGTTTTATGCATTTAATAATTTAGTTGTTTCAATTCAAGTTTAATCGTTATAGAAATATGAATCTCGAGATCTGTTCCTCCTCCATAGTTTCTCGTTCAACTTACAGAAACGAATTTTTCTTTTAATTTTGATTAAAATAAAATATAGGAACTCATCCGGAGGATCCAAATGTTTCTGGCCGTACAACACCTGAATATATGGCGTGTATTCAGAAGTACACATCGTGTAGTCTAGGTTCAATGCATTGACTGATCTGCTAAATCAGGTCGTGTATTGGAGTATACCTATGTCATTTATGACACCGTGTGTTGACCATGAATAGGTGGCACAAGGTTTCCATATTAAACATTGTGTGGTCCAATGAACATAGCATGTAGTACCTTCGGGTTAGGGTTGGACCGTGTACCATGTACACGGCTTGCCCGGCTAGAAACCGTGTAACGCGAAAACTACATTGCGTGTGTCCCACTGAACACACTGTGTACTCTGAAAATTTCTGAAGTACATTAACATGCCATGTCCCCGGGCGTGTACTTCGGATGGATGGTGAATAAAAGTACATGTCGTGTAGTCGGAACTACACGCCGTGTACTCGTTGCATGTATTGATGATCATGAGCTAGAATGAGACCTTTGTATGTGAATGGTTTCTTTTAATTTAAATTAAATTTATTGGCCTGCGAACCATATCCTCATTAATATGTAGGGCATGCGCGCCCAAGGATTATTTTATATAAAAATCCCTTTTTACCCCTCACCTATGTGTGATATAAATGCATATGTAATGGATGGATCTCCCAAGCAAGTGGAGGCGGCTCAAGTCAGGAGCCAATGTGAAAACAATCCAAGGAGATACAAAGGTGGACAGGTGGAAAGATGTAAACACGAACCTGAAAGGTTCAATGTGTTTCTCCCCTAGGTCTTAGGTTATTTTATCAACTGCTAGATAAACTAACCAATAGAAAAAGCTCATGATCATACCATTTATTTTATTTTTGTCCGTTACATGGTTTATTTTGGGTGTGTTGTCACGATCACAAAATTAATGAATTAAACGAGCATGTAAGATGGAACTAAAATAAAACCGGCTTATGCGTAAATATTATCTTAGACATGGTTAATCAATTAAGTATATCCCACTTAATATTAAAGAATTTAATCAGAGATAATAAAATTGAAATTTACGTATAAGGATAAAATCCCTCAAAAAATATTAAGTCGGTATTGCCTTCCATAATCTTGGTTAGAATCGAACCATAGTTCAAAGTGCTTGACCAACCCTATTTGGGGTGATTTCAATTATTAGGGAATTATAATTCAAGGTTTTGGGTTGACTTGACTGTGTTCGCATCAAGGGTTGACTGCCACAGCAGGACATGGTGTGACCAAGAGGCAAAGGTTGAGGAAATCCAAAATAAAAGGATGTCAGGATTGGGGAGTCTACTCAGCGGATCAAGGAGCTATGAGTTAATGCAGTTGGCATTTGGAATGCATACCTAAAACCCTTCATGTTTCTTAAACAACCCTAGTTGGGGTAATGCGAAGGGAAATATGGGTCCACGCCACTAGAATATTCAGGAAACATAATATTCTGAAGTCAATGGTGAGGGTTATTGGATTTCGATAAAATAGTGGGAGACTAATAAGTATTAATTTATTTATTTGTCTCAGTTTTTTAATAAATTAATAAACCATTTCTCATCTTAATTTGTAGAAATGGAAAGAAAATTACTTCAAACATATCATTGTGAACTATACTCGAGAAGGAAAACCTTCTCACTGGCACCAATTTCCAAGAGTGGCAGAGGTGTTTACGTGTTATATTTTGCCACGAAAGGAAATTGTATGTGCTGGAAGAGCCTATTACTGTTGTGCATGGGAAAGAGGCAAGTGATGAGTAATTATCTCTCTATATGAAACACATGGACGATGCCACATATGTCCAGTTTTTTATGCTATTGTCCATGTCTAATGAGCTCTTGAAGCAACATGAAAACAAGGATGCAGATAGCATGATGTCTCGCCTTAAGGATCTATACCAAGAGAAGGATAGACAGGAGAGGTATGAGATCTCCAATGATTTGTTTACAACTAAGATTGGAGAGTCTGCACTAGCTGGGCCTCATGGAGTCAAGCTTATTGGCTACATTGAATGCCTGGACATCATAGGGATTAAATTCCCGAATGAGTTGCGTACAGATCTCATCCTAAAATCACTTCCCAAAACCTTCTATAGATTCATTGTCAATTATAACATGAACGGAAATGAGAAGAGTCTATCAGAGCTTCTAACCTTGATTCTCCAGGTAGACAAGGACATGGGGCGTGAAAAACCCGCAGTCCTTATGGTGAACAAGAAAAGTAAGGACAAGGCAAAGGGGCCAAAGACTTGTAAACGGTCTGAAGCCCCCGAGCACCATCCTTCCAAGAAAAGGAAGATCCAGAGGCAGGTAAAGGAATAGGAGAAGGTGTGTTTTGCATGTAGAAATCAAGGCCACTAGAAGAGGAACTGCACCCAGAAGCGTAGGTATGCTAAAGGTCCATTCGTTATCGAATGTAATCTTTATATTTCTGCACATTGGGTATTAGATACAACTTGTGGGGCTCACATATGTATTCAAATGCAGTAACCAAGTAGATTTAGAAAGATTTCCAGAGGAGAGGTGGATCTTCGAGCTTCCAATGGCACAAGGCTGGCTGCATTGGCTATTGGAAATTACCACCTATCACTGCCGACTAGGATGATTTTGGTTTTACATAACTGTTATTATGTGCCTAGTGTTACCAAGAACATAATTTCTGTAACTTTTTTGGATACGGATGGATTTGTTTTCAAATTTGGAAATAAGGGTTGTCTATTTTATAAGAACAACGTATGGTATGGTATGGAACATTTAAATAATGGTTTTTATGTATTAAATTTTGAAAACCAAGTGTTGGTAATCGATAATGAAACAAAATCACATGACTCATACATCACCCAGTTTTGGCATCACTGTCTCGGTCATGTGAACAAGAAGCGCTTGACAAAGCTCTGCCAAGATGGCTATTTAGACTCTACTGAGCTAAAACCACTTGATAGATTTCATGCTTGTTTACAAGGAAAAATGAACAAGCCACCTTTTGGTGGATAGGGTGAAAGGGCCATAGAGCTTCTAGTATTGGTACACACGGATATGTGTGGACCATTTCTAGTAGAAGCTAGAGGTGGATATTCCTACTTCATTAATTTTACTGATAATTTGAGTAGATATGACTATGTATACTTAATGAGGTATAAGTCAGAGGCCTTAGAGAAATTTAAGTAATTCAAGAATGAAGTAGAGAATCAGATTGGTAAGAAGATAAAGAAACTTTGATCGGATCGAGGTGGAGAATATTTGAATCAAGAGTTCATCGATCTTCTACGGGAGTCTGGGATTCTATCTCAGCTCACTCCTCCTTATACACCACAGTGGAACAGTGTTAGTGAAAGGAGGAACCTCACCTTGTTGGACTTGGTGAGGTCGATGATAAGTCATGCGGATCTTCCATTATCCTTTTGAGGATATGCATTACAAACTGCAGCATACACATTAAACCGAGTACCAACTAAGGAAGAAAATGGAATTCCCTCCGAGCTATGGAATGGAAGGAAACCCATTTTGTCGCACGCACATGTATGGGGATGCGAGGCATTTGTTAAGGCCTCCTCAGGCAAAAAACTAGCACCTCGGGACACGAGGTGTTTCTTTATAGGATATCCCAAGGAAACGAAAGGATATTACCTATATAACCCTTCATATAAGAAAGTTATTGTCACCAGACAAGCCGTCTTTCTTGAGAGGGATCACATCCTCAAGAAGTATAGTGGGAGCAAGATTGACTTTGACAAAGTTGATGCTCAAGATACACAGGAGTTGGTACAGGAACAAGTTCCACAGGTCCCCGTGGAAGAGGTTCCAGAAACACAAGTACTATGTAGGAGCTCAAGAGAGGTAAGGGAACCAGATAGATTTGGTTTCCTAGTCACCGAGTATGGTGAATAATTATTGTTGGACAATGATGGACCTCTCTCCTACAAGGAAACAGTAGAAAGCTCAGAAGCTGCAAGATGTCTAGAAGCTATGAATTCTGAGATGGATTCCATGTATCATAACCAAGTCTGGGTTCTGGTCGATGAGCCAGTTGATGTAAAGCCTATTGGATGCAAATAGGTATTCAAGAGAAATCTGGACATGGAAGGTCAATTTAGCACCTATAAATCAAGGCTAGTGGCTAAAGGGTTCAGACAGCGTCAAGGAATTGACTATGATGAAACCTTCTCACCAGTTTCCATGTTTAAATCCATAAGAATCATACTTTCCATAGCAGCTTACCATGACTATGAGGTTTGGAAGATGAATGTCAAAATAGCATTCCTTAAAGAGAACCTTCAGGAAGATGTCTATATGATACAACCATAAGGGTTTGTGACACCAGGTGAAGCCAAACGGGTTTGCAAGTTGCAAAAATCCATTTATGGATTAAAGCAAGCATCCAGGTCATGGAACATTCAATTTTATGAATCCATAAAGGGATTTGGGTTCATTAAGAACGAATGTGAGTCATGTGTTTATAAGCGGTTTAATGGGAATGCGATCATTATCCTAGTAGTATATTTTGACGACATATTACTTATTGGAAACGATGTTCCAGTCTTACAGTCAGTTAAGGACTGGTTGAACAAGTGTTTCTCCATGAAGGACTTGGGAGAAGCAACCTACATTCTAGGGGTCAAGATCATTCGTGATAGATCCAATAGGATTCTTGGACTAAGTCAGGGTACATACATTGACCAGATACTAAAGAGATTTAGTATAGAACAATCTAAGAGGGGATTAGTTCTAGTGTCACATGTCCTACATCTTTCTAAGAAAATGTTTCCTCAAACACAACAAGAGAAAGATAGAATGAGTAAGATCTCATATGCTTCGGCTATAGGATTTATCATGTATGTCATGCTATGTACCAGGCTTGATGTTGCCTATGCACTGAGCATGGTAGGAAGATATCAAGCAGATCCAGGAGAACAGCATTGGACTACTGTTAAGACTATACTTAATTATCTGAGAAGAACTAAGGATATGTTTCTAGTGTATGGAGGAGACGAGGAGCTTTTCATCAGAGGTTATGCTGATTCTGGTTTTCAAAAAGATCAGAACAATCTGAAGTCGCAATCTGGATATGTTTTCTGTCTCAATGGAGGAGTTGTGAGCTGGAAGAGTTCAAAGCAGCCACTTGTCGCCAATTCTACAGTGGAGTCTGAATATATAGCAGCTTCTGATGCAGCCAAAGAATCCATCTGGATTCGGAACTTTGTCCAGGATCTTTATGTGGTTCCTAGTAGTAACAATCCCATTACATTGTATTGTGATAATACTGTAGTGGTGGCTCTTTCGAAAGAACCAAGGTCACATCAACGAAAAAAGAATATACTCTGAAAGTATCACCTCTTGAGGGATTTCTATCAAATGGGTGAAGTTGCAGTGAGAAGAGTTTCCACAGAAGATAACGTGGCGGACCCCATGACTAAAGGCCTATCTCAGCAGAAGTATGAATATCATGTGAGAGCTAGCAGGTTAAAGGTTGTTAGCAGTTATCTCTAGTCCAAGTGGGAGTCTATTGGATTTGGTGGACTAGAACCAACTACTTTTTACTTTATTCATTAATAAAATCCTTATCACATCTTGATTGTTCTTCTGCATGACAATGCATGTGATAATGTCCTAAGGATAGTTGTTTCATTAAAGGTTCATAGTGGATCCCTACTATGATGATAACCCGGAAGTGCCATAACAATGTTCTTGAATATATGTTCTATGGATGGATGATATTATTTGAGGGACACAAATAATACAGTCCATTAGGGTTGAGGACTCATAAAACTTTGAGTCACCATCTCATGGTGTGCTCCCTTAGTAATTCCAGGAGGATATTATGATAACAAGACCCGCTAGTAGGAAATCCACATTTCATAGTGTCATTGGATGTTCCTATTTGCGGATGTGTGTATTGATCCTTAGACTTTAAGATTATTATTAATGGGTATTACAAATCTCAAACTTAGATGTATTGATGAAAACTATGATGACACACTATTTGTAGCGAGGTAGGATGCGTTGGGTGCGTCACGAGTAATACTGCATTAATAGATAATGCGAGAAAGGATTTGTCCCTTCTATTCCATAACGGAAGTAGATATCTCAGGCCCTTTGATAGAATTGATATAGACTAAATAAATCCATGGACATGGTAAAGAATGGGCGATTTCAATTCCAGAAAGTCAAAGAAAGAATAATCAAGCACGGGTTGATGGCACTAGAATGCAACCCACTTGATTAGAGATATCGAGGCAAAGGGATTATATTACACAGTAAGTGTTCGTATGAGGTGACAGGTCATTGCGGCGTTAACTTCTTTCTCTATGGGTGCCTTGGCGTGTTGCTAGACGCTAACCTTAGACTTTAGGTAGGCTCCACCTAATGCCACTGAGAAATAGGCCTAGAGGGTCACACACTAAGTGTGTCCATGTATCTCAGTTAAATATTAATTTAACAAGTTAAATAAATATTATTCCCGACTGTGGTTTAATAATTATTTAAGAATGCCAGATTTCATTTATTTTGACACTAGTTATTCAAGAGAATATATTATGGGCGAAATAATACATGTATTAGCGAGTAATGCAGTTACATTTATTTAAGAAATAAATATTCATTACTCAAGGACTAATAAATGTGGTGGAGAAAATAAAGGAAAGTGGAAAATAAAAGTACACGTCGTGTAGTTTTTCCAGTTGGGATTTTGAGGATATAATATTGTTTTATTAAATGATATTTATTATAATCAGCGTGGGCCCATGTCAAGGAATTAATAATTCGACATGGGGGTTTTCAATAAGAGTTAATGAAATAAATAAAACACGTAATGCGTTTATTTATTGTCATAACTCTATAACCTCATACCCAATTAAAAATATCCTCACAACCACAAAACTTTGACACACAAGAGAATCTTTGTGCACAACAATTCTGAATAATTCTTTCAATCCTGAAAGAACTCCTTCCTCCAAAAACGCTCTCAAGACTGAGAGATCAAGGCGATCGAAGGAGGACATCGCAAGCGAAGGTTCTTCCATGCTAGCACCTGGAGATCTCTTTGGCGAAGTCTGAAGATACGTGGCATGGATTTGGATCACCGCTAGAGGAATCCTACACTTGGATTCTACGACGCAATAACGGATCACCGAATCGTGACTGGACAAATCAACGAAGAAAGAATTCCACCAAGGTAATTCTTGTGAATTAATTAAATTAATTATAACCAACATATGATGATTCTATCTCTATGGTTCCAGGATTCTCTCTTAAGTTTCTTGTTCCTCATTCTATTCTGAAGATTCGGCGTTTTACATCGTGACGGATCTCGGATTGAACGTTGTTTAATGTTAAATTTAAAGTTGGGCAAACCCACCAACGCGCTTCTGCTGTGCCCGGAACCTACACCATGTACTCGGGAGGGGTATATGATGATTGGGGGATTAGGAACACAAGAAAGTACCTATGTAGGGGTACATACTATTTATAGGGTCCACACATGATGTAATTTGTAAAAGTACACACCAATTGTCCTAATCCACATGACAAGGAGGACTTTTTGGGTTACACGTTGTGCACCCAAAGTACATGTTATGTAATTTTTCATTCCTTTACCTATTTTAAATTTTTTTCACCCTAGAGTTAGAATTGTACTTGTGATTAGTCCACTCTAATCATTTTCTATGTATATTGTGATGGTGGAATACTTTAATTTTTAAGAATATGTATGGATGGTGTTTTGGATGGGTGAGTATTTGTGGGAGGATTACTTTGAGGTTTGGTTTCAGAATCCTCATGTGGTTTGGGTTGTGAGCTACAAGGCTTGGGTGAGGGTTATGATATTGTTTATATGCATGTATCAAGTGTTTTATAGAGATCTATTTGAGGTTCTTGTGGAATATTTCTAAATATGGAATCAATTGGTATCTTTGAGGAGGTTATGGTATGTCCCTGCATGTTCGGACCGGTTGATCAAGGTTAGAGCAGTTGATGTTTGGATACTTTGTTAGAGGATTAGATCTATTGGAGCCTTTGGGATGGGTAGACACTGTGGGATGGTAGTTATGGTCAAGTGTCATTAATTTGTTGAGATGAGACTAAGGAACTCTTTAGGATTACTTGGTGGGATGGTTACTGATCAAGTGATCAGTATTTTCCATAGTCGATAGTTGAGAATGCATGTGTTTCATAGTTTGGTAGGTGCTAAGGAGCCCTTATTGAGTCCTACTTTTGAGGTGGTCATAGGAACCATTGTGAACACCTTGGTTGGCATGATTTTCTTTTAGATACCCATTTGGGTGAATTGTTGATCGAGGATTAGCTGGTGTCCACTGAGGGATTTTTGGGATGATTTCTCATTGGGCATGTCCCATGATTTGGATAATCAAGAGGAACCCCTCTTAGGGTGTCCTTCTCTTATTATGGCCTTTGGTCCATCTAAGGATCTTTTGACAGGCATGGACTAAGATCTTAGGTGTAGCAAGGGTTTCCTGTGGTATATTTCGATTTATGTTGTAAACCCAAGGACCGTGGGAGCACTAAGTTTTGGTTTTCCCATATGGTGGGTCATTGATATCTTGTGGTGGTTGTTTGATTGGATTCTGAGATCCAAGGGACTGTGGAGAGGCCTCATTATTTTTTTTAAGAGAGTTTATAGGCACCACTAGTTTGGATATTTGGAAAGTTGGGTTGAGGTTGGATCATCCCTCATTCGCTTGGATGTTGGCCATAATATTTGAGGTAATTTATGCTCGGGACATTGGTTTGAGGAGGATACATGTCAGATATCTTGGATCGGGCTTTGTCCCATAGTTGTTATTTGGTTCTCTCCTCCATTAACTAGATATGGTTAGATAGGATTAGGGGGATAATAGATGATTTGAGTGAGTGTAACCTTACTCTGGTTGAGTGTACTCCCTAGTTAGAGTGGCTTCAGGCTCATGAGGTGCCCAGGAATTCACATAGTGGGTTTTTTGTATTGTGGATAACAAGGGATCTTAGGGTTGTGGATGTTGTATGATCTTGGGTTTATCTATAGTGCCCACATATTGTTAGTTCCATAGTTGGTGCCAAAATTATTCTACAGAAATTTTGGGACTAAACAGTTATTTACTTGTGTCAACCTAGATGTTCATGTCACCAGTTCAGATCATGTTATTGGATTCCTAGATCCCATTAGATGTGGTTTGTCATGTGGATTCCTATGGTTATGCCTTAGGGTCTATAATCCATGCCTATTTCATTTAGATGTCTTGGAGATCATGTCTATATCTATAGAATGTTCCAATTGTCATGTCGTTGGGTGAGCCACATGTTGTAAATCCTTTGGTGGGGCTAAAGTAGGGGTAGATTTACCTCGAGTGTCATGATAGAACCTGTAGTTGGTTGTCTTCCTTGTTTTTATTTTTTCACATTTTTTTCACAATTTTTATTTTATACTAGATATTATTATTTTTGACTAGGAAGAGCATACATGTGTGTATGCACTTTTTATGATTGTAGATTATAGGTTCATCATTGGGAGTATTCTACTAATATTTATTTCTCACCCCTATACATGCACCTCAGTATGCGTGCAGACCTGATTTATACTTTCAAGTTAGAGCATAGGTTGTGTGATGGATGGTTTCAAGGCCCAGTGTTTCTAGATAAAGTAGAATCACTTGTGTGGATTCTCGTTATTGGCCTAGAGTAGCTCAAGCAACATAGAGACCGAGTATTTTTTTTGGATCAGTTTTGGTAGTAGAAACAGTTTTATTTACTTTTTTTATGTTTGTTCAACCCAGTTAATGACTGTATATTGAATGTTTTTTATGCTTTATGTCTATATGATTGTATGATACATTTCATTTATTTTATCATTCCATTGTTTCGGTTTATTTATTATGAATAGTTTTATGTTTATCCTTGTGTATAATTTTGGTTTTTTCTACAGTTATTACACTCTAACTAAAGTCTTTAGTCTCCCCACAATATCTTTTAAACCATATCCACTAGTCAGTAGCCTATGGAATTCAGAGAGGAGTACTTGAGGCCTTGTGGTAAGCTAGATCGATTGATGTGTTTAGTTGACCCGAGATAGTTCATTACGCTAAATTATTAGAGTGAATGTATGAATGAACAAGTTAGGTGACACAAAAAATAATGAAGATAGGGAAACTAAATCCAAGTATGGTTTCTCATTATTAGAGAAAAATATACACCACTTGTGAAATAAATAAAATTATTAGCTGTAAGAATTATTGGGATGTATAATCTTACCTCTCAGTATAAACTAAAACTATCTAATACCATGATTACTCTCTATGCATAATATATAACCAACCTAGATGAATTAAAATCATTCTCAAAAAGAAAGATGGATTTAATTCGAATCATGCTCCCCTAATCCCCTCTATCATATTGGGTATCATTACCTTTCCACTATCACTCTCTCTAGACAACTAGAGAACAACTTTTGAAATAATCTCAATGTGATACTAAATAATAATAAATTTTCACAAGCTTGGAATAATTAAAAATATGTGCTATGCATACCTTTTATCAATTCCACTCTCCCCTATAACTATTGGTCTCCCATGATCGATTTCCAATCAACCATAAATAAACCATGCATTTGTAACGTCCCGGTTCTAGGTGCCACTCATCGGGTGCCCCGAACCCGGTTCGTCACGTGACCTCAAGCGTGTTTCCCTAAACGCCAGAGGCTGCCGACTAACAGCGAGGGCCCAGGTCTGATAGTGGGGAAACTATGCCCTCATTTGTCAAAGTGTAGTGCAGCGGAATACAAATAAAACATACAACGAATAGCAGAAGCAGTAAATCATACACAACTAAAATAAAAAACAATAGTGGATATAACCAACAGTAGATAAATAATGATGTTACATGTCTCAATTTCTAAGAAAACAGCCAGAACATGTTATACATCAATACAGTACACCCAAAAGCAGAGTACAGCAAAACAAAGCAAAACAGCTGGCAGCAGCATCGCGAGCCTAGGCTCGGTCCCATTCCCTCCTACTCCTCAACAACATTCAAGTACCTATATAGGGACTCTTGCCCCTATCCACACCTGCAGAAACGTAATCTGTTTGGGCCGAAAAGTGTGACCCAAACAGGGTGTGAGAAATAAATTCCCAGTAGGCACCCACCAAAGGCCCATGCCCAACTGCGTATAAGCATGCAACGATAGTGTGCAGTAGTAAAATGTAATAATGTAAGCAGTACTCAAAAGTAACTAATTACCAGTTATATTGCCATTTTATTATCCATTTAATCCATTAAATTTAAAATACCACCACAGTGAATATTCTAAATAACAATCTAATGTCCTCAGACACGTAAGCTCCTACCCTCGGGTAAAGAGTATCCAACACAAGAATCTTCCCTCAGGTATAACAGAGTTTTCCCTCAGGCGTAGGTAGTGTCGCCCATAGGCACAGAGTCAGCTGCCCACAGGCACGGAAGAAGTTTCCCTCAGGTTGAAATAACCACTGCCCATAGGCTAAGTAGTGCAATGCCCACAGGATAATCACAACAACGCCCTCAGGCTAAATAGGTAACCAGGCCATGCCCAACATGTAAATAAGCAGTAAAAAAACAATTCCTCTCGAAAAAATTCTACAAAGGCATACCCTTGGGTATCCTGGCCAAACGGCTAAACAGTGGAACACACCCCTGGGTGGTTCCGGATCCAAGAAACGATCCCAACCAGCATTTTAATATCACAATTAATAACCTATTAAATTATAGGTGGTTATTATAGAAATGGCCTCATCCACACGACACCCCAAAATGGGTTCGTGGCACAAAAATGCACAGAACTCATGACAGTTGGAAAAATTAACACTAAGCCACCTACCTTAAACGCCAACGAACGTTATACCCGAATGCCAACTCCAGAAACGCCCAATAACGGCGTAGATATGACGAAGAACAAAACTTTCTTATCCTCAAATAACTCTTATTAGGAGAAGAATTGGTAAGAATCAGTCATGGAGATGGAATCCCTTACCCGTGTGGTTCCAACGAGATCGTCCGAGGTGGAAACCGATTCCAGATGAACACTCGGTGGATCTTCAAAGGTCTAACCTCCTCCTTTGGCTCCAAAATGGCTCAAATGCCTCCTCTGCCAAAAGAGGAGGCTACTGCCTGTTTTAATCTGAAAAAACAAAGTACACAGCATGTACTTCCGAGTACACAGCGTGTACTTCCCAAAATTTTAAACTGTTCCTCTGGAGGCTTCCCGCCAGCGCGGCACTGTTTGCTTGCCGACATGAGTACACGACATGTACTGCTGAGTACACGGCGTGTACTGCCACCCAGCTAGCGGCTGCTCCACCGCCTTACTATTTTGGTCTGTCGAATGACTACACGGCGTGTAATGGACCACTACACGACATGTATTCGGTTCCTACACCCTTTGTCGCCGACATGGCTACACGCCCTGTGTACTCATCCCAATATGGCTAAAAGTACACGACGTGTGGAAAAAGTACACAGCATGTAGTTCCAAAATTTAGGATTTTTCCCCATTTTCCATATTTTATTAAAAATACTTAATGAAAAGAGAAAATAAGAAGCCCATACCTCAAAGAGAAGAACCAGGTTCTTAAAAACTTCCCCCCTAATAGCAATTCTTCCCCGAATTTCCCTTACAAGGGTGGAGAGGATATATCCGTGAAAAACTCCGGCCACTGAGCACGTACGTCGGCCTCCCGCTCCCAGGTCTCGTCCTGCACTCGGCCATGCTTCCATAGCACCCGTACGAGAGGAACTGACCAGCCTCGGAAAACCTCTGTGCTCCTGTCAATGATTCAAATCGGATGCTCCTCAAAGGATGCATCTACCTCCAGCTCAACCTCCTCGGGCTAAAAGACGTGAGATGGGTCTGAATGATAGCGATGCAATTGAAATACGTGGAAGAAGTCGTGCATGTCTCGGTACCGCTACGGTAACCGCAACTGATAAGAAACCAGCCCGACTCTCTCAAGAATCTCAAATGGTCCCACATACTGCAGTGAAAGTTTACCCTGTCTCTTGATCTGCTTGTGTCCCAGCCTCGGTGAAACACGCAAGAAAAACTTATCCCTGACCATGAACTCCAAAGGTCATCTGTAGCAATCAGCATATGAATTCTGATGAGATTGTGTGGTATCCATTGACTTCTGAATCAACTGGACCAGCTCAGACATCTCCTGCACGAGCTGTGGCCCCAGTAAAGCTGCCTCACCTGCCTCTATCCAGCACAATGGTGAACGGCATGTCCTACCATATAAAGCCTCATATGGTGCCATCTCAATAGTTTTCTGGAAGATATTGTTATAGGCAAACTCAACTAAGGGTATAGGCTTCTCCCAAGAGCCCCCAAATTCTAGGATGTATGCACGCAGAATGTGCTCTAGCACCTGTATCGTATGCTCTGACTGGCCATCGGTCTGAGGGTGGTAGGCTGTGTTCAGAAGAACCTGTGTACCCAAAGCCCTCTGAAAACTCTTCTAGAAAGGAGACGTGAAGCAGGAATCCCTATCTGAAATGATAGAATGAGGGACTCCATGAAGACATACGATCTCTCGGATATACAGCCTTCTGAGCTCGTCAACACCGAAGGTCTCCTTGATCGGCAAGAAGTGAGCTACCTTCATGAGTCTGTCCACAACAACCCACACAGCATCATTGCCACGAGGTAACCTCAGCAATCCAGTCACGAAATCCATCGTGACATCGTCCCACTTTCACTTTGGAATGGGTAACTTCTGTAACAGCCCAGCTGGTCTCTGATGCTCCACCTTCACCTGCTGACAGGTGGAACACCTCATAACAAAACCAGCTACATCTCTCTTCATACCCGGCCACTAGTACTAACGTCTCAAGTCGCGGTACATCTTGGTAACCCCGAGATGAACTGCCCAAGCTGAAGCATGAAACTCTCTCATCATCTCCTTGCATATATCCCATGGAACCCATACTCGTCCATGGAAACGCAAAACCTCATCATCACCTATCGTCCAACCAGGAGGAGGGTCCTCACTTTCCACCGACTCCCGTAGAACTAGACCTTCTGAATCAGATAGTTGTATCATCCTCACTCTATCCAGGAGGGAAGAAGTCATAGCTAAAGATGAAAGATAAGTCTACCCCTGACTGTCATGCACCTCTAGATGCATTTCAGAGAACAAAGCCATGAGCTAACACTCACCACTGGCCTCCTGAACTACCTGTATCTGAGTCTTCCTGCTCAGTGCATCAGCTACTGCATTACCTTTACCAGGTGTATAGTCAAGCTCAAAATCGAAGGACTGAAGGTATTCAACCCACCTTCACTACCTCAGATTCAGGTCATGCTGAGTAAAGATAGACTTGAGGCTTTTTTGGTTGGTTAAAACCACAAAATTCTATCCTAATAGATAATGTCTCCAACAGCGCAATGCATGCACAACTGCTGCCAAATCGAGATCATGTGTCAGGTAATTCCTCTCATGTGGCCTCAACTGCCGAGACCAGTACGCAACAACTCGGTCACCCTGCATCAACACTACTCCCAGCCCAATACCTGAAGCGTCATAGTAAACTATATAGCTCTGCCCCTGCTCTGGGAGTATCAGGATCGGTGCTGATGTCAACATTCCCTTCAGGTCCTGAAAATCTGCCTCTCAAGCTTCCAAAAAAATGAACTTCATACCATTCTTATTCAGACTAGTCAATGGTGCTGCTAAGAGGGAGAAGTCTTGTATGAAACGTCTGTAGTAACAAGCCATCCCTAATAAACTCTGTATCTCGAACACGTTCTTAGGATTCTCCCAGGAAACCACTGCTCTCACCTTCTCTGGGTCTACTGAGACTCCTGCCTCAGAGATGATATGACCCAGGAAGTGAATCTGGTCCATCCAAAAGTGGCACTTTGAGAGCTTAGTATATAGTCGATGCTCTCTCAGTGTACTCAATATGATCTCAAGATGGGTGGCATTGTCGTGTTGAGTGTGAGAGTACAACAAGATATCATCCACGAATACTACCACAAAATAATCAAGATACGGATGGAACACATGATTAATCAAAGACATGAAAAATGATGGCGTGTTCGTGAGTCCGAACGGCATAACCGTATACTCATATAGACCATACCTACTCCTGAAAGTCGTGAGAGGTATATCAGATGGTCTCACGCACAGCTGATGATATCCTGATCTCAGGTAAATCTTCGAGAACACTCGTGCTCCACGAAGCTGATCAAAAATATCATCAATCCTTGGTAAGGGATATTGGTTCTTAATTGTCAATTGGTTCAGCTTCCGATAATCCACGAAAAGTCTGAGGGTATTGTTCGCCTTATTCGCAAAAAGGACCGGCGAACCCCAAGGAGAAGTACTAGGTCGGATAAATCCCTTTGCCTACAACTCCTCCAACTGCCTCTTGAGCTCCTACAACTCAAGTGTAGCCATCCTATATGGAGGAATGGACACCGGTGTTGCTCCTGGAACAAGATCAATGGAGAAATCCACCTCTCACTCTGGAGGTAGACCCGAAAAGTCGTCCGGGAAGACATCCCTGAAACGATCAACCATTGGAGGGAAATCTGTCTAACAAGTCCCCTGGTCATCCAGATATAAGCTCGCAATCTAGGCTGTGACTCCACCTCGCCCATGATGCTCTGGTCTAGCTCGACTCGCCTGAACATCCCATTCGCCCTTGTATAAAAACTCTCTGCCCTATGGTGACGTGAAACTCACCCTACGACGATAGCAGTCTACAAAGGCCCGAAAGGGAACCAACCAGTCTATCCCGAGAATGATGTCATGGTTTGTCATCTCTAAGACATAGAGGTCCCAAAGGAAGTGACACCCACCAACCTCAAGGGGGAACTCCTTGCACTGATGCACACCAGCCGTTCTAGTCCCCAACGGAGTTTCTAGCGTCATGATATCAGAAGAAGTAGAAACACATAGCCCAAGGATCTCCACAACGGGAACAGATATAAAACAATGTGTAGAACCCATATCGAAAATTACTAAAGATAAGACAGAAGCTACTAGAATAGTACCACTGACTGTAGAAGGTCCGGGATCCTGCTCATGCTGGGTCTGTTTCACCGCATATGTCTTCCCAGTGTCGTGACCCTGCAACACAGCCTGGATACCCTGAGCTGTCACGCCCTGCTGGCTTTGAGATCCTGGTGTCTACCTACCATAGCCACGACCACCATCTCTACCTGTATTCTCTGTCTTATTCAAGTTCCCTGACTGGTAAGAATCCACTAGTCCTACTCCCTCACGCAGAGTCTGCACAGAACCCCTCTCACTAGCCACCGGTGGAAACTCACTACAAAAGCATTGCAGATGACCAATCTTGCCGCAATCTCGGCACTCCACTGGGTCTCGTAGGCACTGTGGCCTCTTGTGCCCCTCTCTACCACACTGGTAGCACATAACCTGGCCACCTGAAACATTCTTCTAACTGGTAATGTTGCCCTGAGAGAATTCCACCTGTCTCTTCCTCTTGCCAACAGAAAAAGTACCAGTAACTGGTGCTGAACCTCCCTAGACTACACCACTATATTCTCAAAGGTTCCTCTCTGTGATCAACGCCTGGTTCACAATAGCGTGTACATTAGGTAACCTGAAGACATTCACCAGCGCTCGGATGTCATACTGAAGACCATCCTCAAAACGTTTGGCTCTCAACATCTCGTCACCCACCAGCATGGGTGAAAAGAGATGAAGCTCCGTAAAACGAGCAGAATATTCCATCACTGACATAGCGCCCTGCTGTAGATTCATGAACTCTTGATCTCTATCTACTCTCAGCATCTCTGGGAAGAAAAATTCATAAAAGACTGCTTTAAAGTCTTCCCACACCATGTCCATGTGATGCTCTGACTGGGTGGTAACATCCCACCACCTCTTGGCGGAATCACGCAGCATGTAAGTCGCGATCTTGACCCTCCGCCATGGAGGAGTCTCAAGATGCTCGAAAATAGTCTGCATCGACTCCAGCCAAGACTCCACAGCCTGTGGTCCACCATCCCCTGAGAACGTAGGCGGATGCTGCTACTGGAAGATATGTGTCAACTCGTCCATAGATGTGGCAGCCTGCGGTGCTCCCTGAAAGGTCTGTATGAACCGCAATAAGCCTTCATGGAACTGCACCTCCATGCCTGTGTCCGGTATAGTAGCTAGTGCCGCATCTGGCTCTGCTGGAGGATCAACTGGTAGCCCATGGCCCACTATCTCTAGAGTATTCTCATTTCCTCTCTCCTGGCGAACAACGCACGGTCTTCTAGGTGGAATGACACTACAAGTTCAAAAACACACCTTAGAACAAGATTATCAAAGACTGAAGACGAAGAAACCCAAAAGGGAATAGGAGGAATAAGGCTTTCAAAATTTTCAAAACAAGACTACACGGCGTGTACACTGACTACACGGCATGTACACTGACTACACGACGTGTACTTGACTTCCCTTCCCCTGCCCTGGTCTTTCTGCACGGCTAAGCTACACGGCTCCCGTTTGAACAAAAACTACATGGCGTGTATTTCATATACACGGCATGTATGGTGTTATTTCCAACTGCTTGTGTCGTCTGTGACACGTCCAACTACTCGTCTTGACACTACACGGTGTGTTACACCCGCACACGGCGTGTCAACAACCCTATTTCCCCGTCACACGGCTAATTCCACACAGTCTGTCCTTGGACAAGACTACACGGCGTGTCCCAAGGAGAGGTGACACCGACCCATGTTGTTAGTTACACGGCTGAGTCCCCAGGTCACACTACACGGTGTGTACATTATTGACATGGTGTGTTCTATGAAGGAGTTCACCGACCCGTGTTGTTAGTTGCACGGTCGGACTCTGGTTCAAAACTACACGGAGTGTATATCTGGTACACGGTGTGTTTTACCCAAGCTCTTCCCTACCCCATGTCGTCGCCCACATAGTTTGTGACGCGGGAAGAGACTACACGGCGTGTACTCGGAGTACACAACGTGTACTTAAAAATTTCATTTTTCTTCCCAAACAGAAGGACATACACGGCGTGTGTAAAACTACTACACGGCGTGTATACTGGGTTTCCAGACAGTATGTCTCATAAAATTCTATGGAACCCAGAAAATACTAAAAACCAACACATAAGTGTCAAATTCCGACCCGTGAGGGCCCATACTCCCCCACGAATCAAAGTTTGAAATATTATCTATGTTATAACTAATAAACGGTCAATGAACCACCAAATTCCGGTCAATGGGGGCCCATACTCACCAAAAACCAAAGTTTGGCATCCATTCTATAAACAGACTTACACAAAATACCCTATCAAACAGCAGGTATTTATCAAGAAGCTATCACAACAGCATGCTTTTCTAGCACAACAACTATCACAACAGCATGTAATTTCTAATGCACCTACATGGCATGGAACTATGCATGGAATGTGATTTCTAGAATGTGTCTAAATGATGCATGAGATGGAATACCCTCATCTCATCGGGTTGCAACTAAATAGAACCCATGAATAAAATATTACCATCACAATCACAAGTGTGACACCCTTCGGTGAAAACATATCAACTGTAAAATTTTCAAAATCAGAAAAATTGCAATATATGAGGTAGACTGGCTTTCCCTTGTACACGGGTTAGCTACGCCCGGGCACAGCTTATTACCAACTACCGTTCATCCTATCCCTGACTAAGGCTCCAAATAATAATTCAAAGAAAAGAACCCCTTTGATACCACTTTGTAATGTCCTGGTTCCAGGTGCCACTCATCGGGTGCCCTGAACTCGGTTCGCCACGTGACCTCAAGCGTGTTTCCTCAAATGCTAGAGGCTACTGACTAGCAGCGAGGGCCCAGGTCTGATAGTGTGGAAACTATACCCTTATTTATCAAAGTGCAGTGCATCGGAATACAAATAAAACATAAAAAGAATAGCGGAAGTAGTAAATCATATACAACTGAAATAAAAAAACAACAGTGGATATAACCAACAGTAGATAAATAATGATGCTACATGTCTCAAGTTATAAGAAAACAGCCATAACATGTTATACATCAATACAGTACACCCAAAAGCAGAGTACAGTAAAACAAAGCAAAATAGCTGGCAGCGGCATCGCGAGCCTAGGCTCGGTCCCATGCCCTTTTACTCCTCAGCAACAGTCAAGTACCTGTATAGGGACTCTTGCCCCTATCCACACCTATAGAAACATAATCGGTTTGGGATGAAAAGAGTGACCCAAATAGGGTGTGAGAAATAAATTCCCAGTAGGCACCCACCAAAGGCCCATGCCCAACTGCGTGTAAGCATGCAACGACATTGTGCAGTAGTAAAATGCAATAAAGTAAGCAGTACTCAAAAGTAACTAATTACCAGTTATATTTCCGTTTTATTATCCATTTAATCCATTAAATTTAAAATACCACCACAATGAATATTCTAAATAACCAGCTAATGTACTCAGACACGTAATCTCCTACCCTCAGGTAAAGAGTATCCAACACAAGAATCTTCCCTCAGGCATAACAAAGTTTTCCCTCAGGCATAGGTAGTGTCGCCCACAGGCATGGAAGAAGTTTCCCTCAAGCCGAAATAACCACTGCCCACAGGCTAAATAGTGCAGTGCCCACAGGCTAATCACAACAACACCCTCAGGCTAAACAGGTAACCGGGCCATGCCTAATATGTAAATAAGCAGTAAACAAGCAATTCCTCTTGAGGCAATTCTACAAAGGCATACCCTCGGGTATCCTGGACAAACGGCTAAACAGTGGAACACACCCTTGGGTGGTTCCGGATCCAAGCAACGATCCCAACCAGCATTTTAATATCACAATTAATCACCTATTCAATTCTAGGTGGTTATTATAGCAACATCCTCAGCCACACGACACCCCAAAATGGGTTCGTGGCACAAAAACGCACAGAACACACGATAGTTGGAAAAATTAACACCAAGCCACCTGCCTTAAACGCCAATAAACGTTATACCCGAACGCCGACTCCAGAAACGCCCAAGAATGGCATAGATCTGACGAAAAACAAAACTCACTTATCCTCAAATAACTCTTATTAGGAGAAGAATTGTTAAGAAGCAGTCAAGGAGATGGAAGCCCTTACCCGTGCGGTTTCAACAAGATCGTCCGAGGCAGAAACTGATTCCAGACGAACACTCAGTGGATCTTCAAAGGTTAGGCCTCCTCCTTTGGCTCCAAAATGGCTCAAATGCCTCCTCTGCCAAAAGAGGAGGCTACTTCCTATTTTAAGCCAAAAAAAACAAAGTACACAGCATGTACTTCCCAAAATTTTAAATTGTTCCTCTGGCGGCTTCCCGCCAGTGCGGCACTGTTCGCTTGCCGACATGAGTACACGGCATGTACTGCTGAGTACACGGAGTGTACTGCCACCCAGCTGGAAGCTGCTCCACTGCCTTACTATTTTGGCCTGCCGACTGACTACACGGTGTGTAAAGGACCACTACACGGCTTGTAGTCAGTTCCTACACCCTTTGTCGCAAACATGGATACACGCCCTGTGTACTCATCCCAACACGGAAAAAAGTACACGGCGTGTGGAAAAATTACACGGCGTGTAGTTCCAAATTTTAGGATTTTTCCCCATTTTCCATATTTTATTAAAAACACTTAAAGAAAAGAGAAAAAAAGAATCCCGTACCTCAAAGAGAAGAACCGGGTTCTTACAGCATTATAGAGAAGGGGATATAAAATTTAGAATAAAATAAAAGTTTTAATCAAAGTTAAAACACTTGCTTGTGTTGCTTTTGAAAACCATGCATGCATTACACTATTACCCAACTAAAAATAAAAAAATGAAAACAAAAATATAAACTACACATCCCTAAGTGGTTGATGTATACCTCTTCATTACACTCTCACTTTTTTAATTGGAACTATATCCCCCCCAGTTATAGATCCCCATCTATGTGTATATGTCCTTTTATTTATAAGAAAATCCTATATTTTATCTCCCATGTCTTTATCTTATCTCTTGTATCTTTTTCTATCTTTTATCCATATTTATACCATGTATATATATAAATATTTATCCATTTAAATCTCACTTGGTATGTATGGAATCCACATGTGATCATCTACTTATATCTCCCATGAGATATATCTTTTATTTATATACCATATCTTCATATCTATTTTGTATCTACATTATATTTGTAGGTTGTATCTTTACTTGAATCTCACACATTATCTTCTCACTTATCCTTAACAATTTATACTCACTCAAACTATTTTAGATTCACATGAAAACCTATGTGAATGATATCCTCTTATCTCCCATGAAAATATATCGTGCACACTCATGGAGAAAATGTGGTTCAACTTTATATCTATATAGATATATCTTATTAAAAATGGGAAGTAGTATTGTGGAAAAATTCCATCACCATAAACCTACACTGCATCATGTTATGAACAATATAGTGTAGGGAAACTCCTTATCTAAAATTCAAGCTTCTAGAAAATATTTCACCTCCATAACATATCTGAAACCCTTACATCGAAGACCCCTTAAAACCAAAACCCTTCTCAATATAACACCATACCTCCATGAGGAAACAATTAAACTAAACTAAAACCACCCATCCTTCCTTCAAGAATCTTCTATAACCTTTCTATATCTCATACTATGGTGAAAAACTTAATTCTATGACATAAAATAGAAATAATCACCCCTTTTTCTTCACAAAATGATTGAATGTATTACCTTCTATTTCGTAATATACAAGCTATGGTGTAGTCACATGAGCTCCTTATATTCTACCAAAGTGAATTGCGATGATTATCCATGGACCAATGTAAAAATTAGTATCCTTTTTCATGACCTCATTCACCATTCATCCACTCCCTCATCTTTATAGTGGACTCGTCAGCTTTACATGGCATGAAAAAAGCTACGGATCTTCATAAACATCAAACTGAGTTCATGCATGGTGTAACAGATTTACATCAGATTTCCCAATCTCAAAAATACTTCCATGGAGGTTCTTCAAATTCACAATCTCATACAGAATAATTCTAAGCTTCACATATGGTGGAAATGGTTTATCTTTGGGAAGTATTCATGTTAATATGGCAGTACTACTAGGAAAGTGGAAATGGAACCTATCTGATTTAGGGGTGATGTGAATGTACCAAGGTAGAGATTTTTTTATTAGAATGCATAGTACCCTAGATGCATGAAATCTAAACTAAAATTATAGATGATTTCCATGATACTAATATTCATATTTCAAAGTAACAAAACCAAATAATTATCAATGATAGAATAACTTTCAAGCTTCAGATAAGAATATTTCTTCAAAACATTACTTTCCAATGAAACAAATCAATCATGCAATTTACTCTTCCAAATTGGAATTGATGTGCCTATTCTAACTTCTATACAATCATCTTAATCTACTGTTACTAATATTTCAAATCACGATCTACCACACTTGGAAATTTTTTCTGTAACATATCAGGTAAATAAAGAACATGAAATATTTCATATTTATTAATATTTGTGAGTTAAATATTAATTATAATTTAAAGGGGATGCTATGTTCGATGGCGTACCCAATACGCAACAATAGGTTTCTTTGGAATCTTACGTTGCACACTAATAATATAATATTATTATTTTAAATGGTAGTTAATGCCTAGCCGCTGTATTGGAGGGAATAAATAGAACTAACTAAAATATTATTATACATGTTTTTTTGAATATTTTTACATTTATCCAATAAAATTTAGAGGAATAAAATAAGTAAATAATTCTATTTTAAGCATAAATACTCTAATATTCACTAAAAGGTTGATTTATCGCCTTTTAATGGTGAACCCTATTTAAATCTAGTTTTTATCACTTTTATATGTTCTATTTAAGAAAATAAGATTCTTCTTTAGAATCGGGACACCAAAATTTACTTTGGATGAAATTTTGGTATTTTTCTGATAATGTTCATTTTTAATGAATAGTGAAAAATATTGTATTTTAATTCAAAAATACCTTTTAATCTAATTTATTTATATGGTTAGATTATCTTTTTAATTGGTTATAAAGTGTAATTAGAAAATATTTTTACCATTTAATCCAATTTTATACATTTTAATTAATTTCACTTTGAAATTGGACATAAAAAAGTGTCAATCTTTTGATAGTTATTATTTCTTAAAAGCACGCTTTTTTTTGACAACGAGAATTAATTTTAAATTATTTTCTACCACTTCTGTGTTTTGAATTTGGAAAAATTTATTCCATATTTGGAATCAGTAGGTCCAAATTGTGTAAATAGGTAACTTTTATTTTTAGACATTTTAAATATTTACTTCAGTAAATATTTTATTTACCATGATTAAAGAGTAAATATAATAAATAAGGGTAAAATATAATATTATAATAATATTAAATTACCCTAACATGTGTCCTAATACTATTGTATGATACATATACAACCATGGGAATCCTTGGTTTGAATTTGGGACCCCATGGAACCACATGGGAGTAAAATGACACTTTATATTAATTAATTTAAAGTAAAGACAAAAATGACAAAAACAAATATCTTTTTGTAAATAAATTTTTACAGGGGGTTATATAAGTTATCTTTCCAACTATAAATATTATTTGTAAATATAAAATTATTTCCTACGTCATGGTATTTTTTTATAATTTTTGGAAATCAAATAAATTAAATTATTTATGACACAATAATGATGCAATATTTACGTCATTAATAAATGGTTTAAATAAATAAGATTATAAATATTAAAACAATATCCAAAACCTGTCCAATTATTATTGGATTATTTTATTTAGACCATTAGTCATCTTAAATTCTACGTTAATGATTAGTTGACCTTTTGAAACTGAAGATGAGGTTATAATAAAATAATTATTTCAAACTTTCCTAAAGATCCCCTCCTCTCCCTTATAAAAAGCCCTCACTTCATACCCATTTATCATAATTCTCAAGTCTTTGGATTATACAACCTCTGCTCCAATAAGCTCCCAAGATACCTCTCTTCATCCTATAAGCCTTACCTTAGGTATAAAACACTTCAAGAAACCCTTTTGGTTTAAACTAAAGGGAGTTACCGGATTTAAAGGTAACATCTTCTCTTAAGTTATTTTGTTTTATTTTACTTCTCCAACCCACTAAACTCTTTTTATTCCTTAATTTTATAGAAACAACAGTATCCAAAATATACTAGGATGTTTTTATGATAATTATTAAAACTACACTTACACACACCTCCATCTAATGGGTAAAGAACATAATGTTTCTATGGATGGAAAACTAATGTCTCACGAAATGATGATTATTCAATTAACTCCTATCGCCTCTCATGGTGTCCATTATGATGGAACTGTATTTATATATGATATATATTATGTATATGTTTTCTTTATTCTTCTGTATTTTTCATTTATATCATACCTTTATGGTTTCTATAATAGGTAAAGGCAATAATTTCAATTTAGAAAGTCGGACTACTGCCCCCTCAAAGTGATATGACTCGTCAATGCCTTATGTGGGATGTATAAAGGATGGAGTTAATGATATTATATATGATATTATACTATAATTATAATATACCTATGTATCATTATGTTTTAATTCCATTAAAATAATATATATAAATGGACGTAGTGTTCATGCATACGTACGACTTACCGTCTCCATGAACGGTGCATTTCATTTCTTATCTCCAAATGTTATGTACTGTTATAAATAAATATATATACTGGATATATATTATGTATATGATATCTAAATCATGAATATAATTCTGTAAATAATTGATTTTTGACCACATGGACAAATTGTAATTATAACAAGTTCATTTTTTAACTCAAATTCCGAACATCGACAAAATGTCTGATATGAACTCAAATAATTAACTAACTCTTATTGCAAGGTAATAAGTGATATAAAAGTAATAATAAACATTAAAAATTTTATTAATCAAGTATAAATTAACTTAAGTTTATTATTTATAAAGAACAAGGAACATACGAGTCAAGTTAGAGACGAGATAAGAGATTTCTTATGTCACTTTTAATTCCGTGAGATTTCCATTGTTCACTACTTATTTATTGCATGTGGTGTATTGTGTACTCACATTTGATATATATTATCATAATTATATTTATATTCATGGTATTATATTATTAATTTGGTGTTTATTAAATTTTGGTCATACGACTCGATTGATTACAACGTGGTAAGGGGTTTTCATCTCACTTTTTATTCCCGTGAGATTCATGCTATATTTTCCAATATTTCCTTTTTTGTAGTGTATGTACTACCCATTATTGTATTAATTTTGTTATATAATTCAATTTATGGTTATTTATATATTCATTTAATGATCCTTATTTCATGGTTTGTATGTTCCGTAAGTTACAAAATTGGTAAGGGAAACTTTTAACCCAATTTATATTCCTTGGGTTAATCTTCTAATTATTAATTATGTCATGCTATGATTATGTGTGGAATCACTATTTATTTATTTATGTTGTAATTTCCACTCCTTTTTGTGTGGATATACTTTTGATACAGATAATCACTCTATTGATAAATTCTCAAGTCATCGATATGAACTTGATAAGAGTAATTTTAACTCAATTTCCATTCATTGAGTTAAACATCCAAGTCATTGGTTTTGTCATAAAAAGAACATGTGTGAATGTACTATGATTTATTTACACTAAATATCCAATCATATTAAGTGTAATTATATTATTCACACATTATTATGTAATTTATTTATCCTTAATCTAAGGATACAGTTTCTATAAGGGATTTCATCTCAATTTACATTCCATTGAGACTTCATTGTTGTTATGAACCAATTCACTCTTATATGGTGTATATACTGTCCTTTGGTATATTATATCATAAATATATTTATTCTCATGATATTATAAAGTTTTTATTCAATGTTATTCCTTAGTTTTTTGTATTCAAGAGTCTTTAATTTTGTTAAAATCTCTTTAACTAAAATATCATTTTAAATGTTTTAAAGATTTATTCATCTAAATCATTATCATTAATGTCCATGTTTTAAAAATGGTTTTAAGGATTTATTTATGTGGACATTAATGTTTTAAAATGATAAATTCATTTAAAATTTTCAAAGTGGTATGGGACACTTTGATTCAAAAATCTCTTTATTAAATGTTTTAAATGGTTTTATAAAGCATTGTTTATTTCAATATCTTGATTTGATATATTGTGATTGGAATGTGAAATGTTATCTTTCTTTTATGCTTGTGTTATTTGTTATGAATATGTTATGCTTATTGGGAATTATTTATGTATACGGGTGGTTCCGTGATAAACCTAGGGCGGGTGAGCCCGAGATAACTCTCTAATGCATTGGGTAACGTGACGGAGGTAAATGTGAATGTTTCTCCTAAGAGATTTAGGGAATATACTGTGATGGGTATTCCAAATGTGAATCCCTATGTAGTTGTGATATCTACAATGTAAGTTTGATATGTATTCCATAATTTACCTTTATGATTTATGATTTCTATGTGTTATTCATAAATCTTATGATTTCATGAGGTATGTTATGATTGAAAAGTATGGTTTCATTGTTTTGTATTTATTGATGGGCTAATGTTTTCATTCCTTATTTTATATCTCTTACTGATCTTTTTATGATCATCCCAAGTTTTTTAAATGTTTTCCACAAGACTTAAAGATGAATAAGGGTCAAGGATGGGATCAAGGAAAAGTCATGCTATCTAAAACATGGAACTAGACATGACTCTTTTTTTCAAGAGTTTTTATTTTATGAAAAAATGGATACTGAGTAGAATTGTTTACATGTATTATTCATGTTGTTATGTAAATGTTGTGACCAAATTCTCTACAACTCTAAACCTGAAAAGATCCTCAATTTGAATTATCCATTTAATTCAAGATTATGTAATTTTTAAGGTCGGTCCTTATAGTTGGTATCAGAGGTCGGTTTAGACAACTTTAGGGATTAGGATTTTTTGTTTGACACATGGTTAGTCTCTATGTCTACTCTTTAAGTTAAATATTTATTTTTAAAAAAATTTCAGATCAAGTAAAGTCTGTTATAGATGGAAGGAGGAGGATCTCAAATGACATTTCTTATCTTTTCCTGATGACTTACTTGCAATAATTATTGTAAAGTCGTGTTCAGATGATTGTGAAACTTTTTCTAACATACAACTCACTTGCAAGCAATTGTTTGAGATATCAAACACCTCCACTATACCCTGATATCATTGTGGATTATGGGTTGTATTTAATAAAATCCTATTTTCAAAATATTCTCATATTTTCAATAAAGGTAAATATTTTCAAGGAATTTTGAAATATTTTACCTTATCACAAGATTTTGAAGAATATTATGATTTTGAAAAAGGTGCTGAAGAAGGAGACCCTTGTGCAACCTATTTATATTTGATTTTAAAATATAGTCTCTCAGAACATACTTATGGTATTTTAAAAGGACCATTGATTGAAAGTTTCAACTCAAACTCAGTTCTACTATTTTATAAAAATCAATTTTTATCAGATGTTTTGAAATTATATGTCATACATGATTATTTTCCAAAACTATTTTGTTGTGAACACCCTTATGACCCAAGTTGTATAAGGTGTATTTGGATGAATGAAGCAAATTATTTTTAAGGATATCTAAATCATTGTTTCAATGCTTGTACCTTCTACCTATATGAACAATATTATGATGAAACCATGTGGACACCATGATCAAGGTATGATGTCATTTCTTTTTGAAATAGTTTTATTTTATTATATAGAGGAAAAAAATGACAATATACAAGATGTTGAGGTCTTAATGTGTTGGGATGAAAATGAGAGGTATAAAAAATCATTAAGGTTAAAACATGTTAGGGTTATTTTTGAGTTTTATAAAAAGGACAACACGCAGACCATGTGACAACCCGTCGCATCAGACAAAGCTGTAGGAATCAAACCCACAACCAAAGTGCGATTGGGATTTATCACCTACCACTAGACTACCTGTCCGGTATGACTTATTATTTTTAGTTAAATGATTTTATGGATCAAGAATATATTTATTTTGGAAACTTATGTTTTATTAAATGGATATCCTTAATATAGGAAAATGATTTTTTGATTAATTGATAAAGGTTATTTTAGAAGATATTCTCTATTTTGGGGAAACACTATATGCCTATGGAAAATAGAATACTTTGATATTTCAATTAAGGAGTAATGGTGGAATTTAATTTTGGAAGAATATCTGTTTTTATTGTGGACATATAGCGATTTGGGTTATTTATGGAAATGATTAACCTATCATAGAGAATATATGATTTGGTTAATTATGCTTCAGTATGAGACCTTAAGGGTATTCTATGTTTTTGGAGTTAAATGTTAAGATTTACTATGGAAGACTATGTGATTAAATCCTTATGAGTTTTGGGTTTCAATGTTAGTTTGGATTATTTTGAAAAAATTTAAGTACAATTGTGTATTGAATGGTCTTTCTTAAACTTTGGGTACTGTTTGTTTAATTTTGGAGATTAATAGTAGTATTTCTTTTTATAAAGGATTATCCTTTTTGGGGATTATATGATCTCGTACTAACCATTTTGGTTTTAGTTGATGTCTAAAGACAAGGTAAATATATAGTTCTTATTTTGTGGATGATTTGATTCTCTAGAAGTTGATTCTAGCACTTTTAATGTGACCAAGTCGGTTTCAATACTCATCGTTTGGAGAAAAGATGAGTTTGTGGTAGAATTTAGTAATATATGAAAATATATGGGACAAGTAAGTATGTTTCCTTATGTTTTTATTTAATCTTGTAAATAAATTACTCAATGATAAGTAACTTAAAATAAAAAAAAATTCTGTTAACAATTCCTACTGAGGAATCAAGGACTGTTTAACCCATCATAAGATTATAATTTTCTGGTGGTTAACTTTCTCTTAATAATTTTTTCTATCACTCTCCATCATAACTTGATGGTTTTTTTCTCCTCCATATCCATGTTTTCAGAGAATCCTAGTATCTATTGTCTCAGGTAACCATTTTACTTATCTTCATTTACTTTAAAGCGGTAGTTTTATTGACTCTTTTTCTGATGTGGGACTTTCAATTAATTTTATGAGCCCAACTTTAAAATTGTGAGGATGCAATTTCCAAAAGGGGGGAAGGATATAACATCCCAGGTAAATAAAGAACATGAAAATTTTCAAATTTATTAATATTTTTGAATTAAATATTAATTATACTTTAAAGGGGATGCTATGTTTTATGGCATACTCGATACGCAACAATGGGTTTCTTTAGAATCTTATGTTGCACACTAATAATATATTATTATTATTTTAAATGGTAGTTAACACCTAGTCATTGTATTGGAGGGAATGAATAGAACTAACTAAAATATGATTATACATGTTTTTTGAATATTTTTACATTTATCCAATAAAATTTAGAGGCTTAAAATAACTAAATAATTCTATTTTAAGCATAAATACTCTAATATTCACTAAAAGGTCGATTTACCACCTTTTAATGGTGAACCCTCTTTAAATATAGTTTTTGTCACTTTTATATGTTCTATTTGACAAAATAAAATTTTTTTTTAGAATTGGGACACCAAAATTTACATTGGATGAAATTTTGGTATCTTTCTGATAATGTTCATTTTTTTAATGAATAGTGAAAATAATGTATTTTAATTCAAAAGTGACTTTTAATCTAATTGATTTATATTGTTAGATTATCCTTTTAATTGGTTATAAAGTGTAATTAGAATATTTGTTTTACCAGTTAATCCAATTTTGGATATTTTAATTAATTTCACTTTGAAATTGGACATAAACAAGTGTCAATCTTTTGATAGTTATTATTTCTTAAAAACACGCTTTTTGTTTTGACAGCAGGAATTACTTTTAAATTAATTTTTTCCATTTATGTGTTTTGAAATTGGAAAAATGGATTTCATATTTTTAATAATTAGTTCTAAATTGTGTAAATAGGTAACTTTTATTTTTAGACATTTTAAATATTTACTTCAGTAGATATTTTATTTACCGTGATTAAAGGGTAAATATAATAAATAAGGGTAAAATATAATATTATAATAATATTAAATTACCCTAACATGTGTCCTAATCCTATTGGATGATACATATCTAACCATGGGTATCCTTCGGTCTAATTTGGGACTCCATGGAACTACATGGGAGTAATAATGACACTTTATATTAATTAATTTAAAGTAAAGACAAAAATAACATAAACAAATATTTTTTAGTAAATCAAATTTTACATGGAGTTATATAAGTTATATTTTAAACTATAAATATTCTTTGTAAAGATAAAAATATTTCCTAAATCATGGTATTTTTCTATAATTTTTTGACATCAAATAAAATAAATTATTTATGACACAATAATGATGCAATATTTACCTCATTAATAAATGATTTAAATAAATAAGATTATAAATATTAAAAAAATATCCAAAACCTGTCCAATTATTATTGGATGATTTTATTTCGACCATGATTCATCTTAACTTTGACTTTAATTATTAGTTGACCCTTTGAACCTGAAGATGAGGTTATAATAAAATAATTGTTTCAAACTTTCCTAAAGAGCCCCTCCTCTCCCTTATAAAAATCCCTCACTTCCTACCCATTTCTCACACTTATAAAGCCTTTGTCTCATACAAACTATACTCTAGTAAGCTCCCAAGATCCCTCTCTTAATCCTAGAATCCTTACCTTAGGCAGAAAACACTTCAAGAAACTCTTTTGGTTCAAACCAAAGGGAGTTACCCGATTTAAAGGTAATGTCTTCTCTTAAGTTCTTTTGTTTTATTTTAGTTATCCAACCCCATAACTCTTTTTATTACTTTATTTTATAACAACACTAGTATATTAAATATACTATAATTTTTTTATGAGAAATATTTTAACTACACTTACACACACCTCCATCTAATGGGTAAAGAACATAATGTTTCTGTGGATGGCAAACTAACACCTCGCGAAATGATGATTGTTCAATTAACTCATATTGCCTCTCATAGATTCCATTATGATGGAAATTTATTTATATATGATATATATTATGTTTATGTTTTCTTTATAATTATTTATTTTTCATTTATAGCATACCTTTACAGTTTCCATAATGGGTAAACGGGATAATTTCATTTTAGGAAGTGCGGACTACCGTCCCCTCAAAGTGATATGACTCGTTAATTCCTTATGTGGTATGTATAAAGTATAGAGTTAATGATATTATATATGATATTATACTTTAATTATAATATAACTATGCATAATTATGTTTTAATTCTCTTAAAATAATAAATAGAAATGGAAGTAGCGTTCATGCGTACGTACAGCTTACCGTCTCCATGAACGGTTCATTTCATTTCTTATCTCCAAATGTTATGTACTATTATAAATATAGATATATACTGAATATATATGATTTATATTATATCTAAATCATTAATATAATTATGGATATAATGGATTTTTTACCAAATGGACAAATTGTAATTATAACAACTTCATTTTTTAACTCAAATTCCGAACATCGACAAAATGTCTGATATGAACTCAAATAATTAACTAACTATTACTGCAAGGTAATAAGTGATATAAAAGTAATAATAAACATTAAAATGGTTATTAATCAAGTATAAAATAACTTAATTTTATTATTTAGGAATAACAAGTAACATACAATTCAAGTTGGACACGAGGTAAGAGATTTCTTATGTCACTTTTAATTCCGTGAGATTTCCATTGTTCACCACTTATTTATTGCATGTGGTGTACTTAGTACTGAAATTTGATATATATTATCATGATTTTATTTATATTCAAGGTATTATATGATTCATTTGGTGATTATTAACTTTTTTTCATACGAATCGATTGATTACAACGTGGTAAGGGGTTTTCATCTCACTTTTCATTCCCATGAGATTCATGTTATATTTGCCACTATTTCCTTTTGTGTAGTGTATGTACTACCCATGATTGTATTAATTGTGTAATATAATTAAATTTATGGGTATTTAGATATTGATTTTATGATCCTTCTTTCATGGGATGTATGTTTCGTAAGTTACCAAATCGGTAAGGGAACCTTTTAACCCAATTTCTATTCCTTGGGTTAATCTTCTAATTCTTAATTATGTCATGCTATGACTATGTGTGGAATCACTATTTATTTATTTATGTTGTAATTTCCACTCCCCTTTGTGTGTATATACTTTTTATACACCTAATCACTCCATTGATAAATTCTCAAGTCATCGATGTGAACTTGATAAGAGTAATTTTAACTCAATTTCCATTCATTGAGTTAAACATCCAAGTCATTGGTTTTGTCATAAAAAAGAACATGTGTGAATTTACTCTGATTGATTTACACTGAATATCCAATCATATTTAGTGTATTTATATTATTCACACATTATTCTGTATTTTATTTATCCTTAATCTAAGGATACAGTTTTTATAAGGGATTTCATCTCAATTTACATTCCATTGAGACTCCATTGTTGTTATGCACCAATTCACTCTTATTTGGTGTATATACTATCCTTTGTAATATTGTATCATGAATCCATTTATTCTAATGATATTATAAAGTTTTGATAAATGTTATTCCTCAATTATTTGTATTCAAGAGTCTCTCATTTTGTTAAAATCTCTTTAACTAAAATATAATTTTAAATGTTTTAAAGATGTATTCATCTAAATCATTATCATTAATTTCCATGTTTTAAAAATGGTTTTAAGGATTTATTTATGTGTACATTAATGTTTTCAAATGATAAATTCATTTAAAAGTTTCAAAGTGGTATGGGACACTTTGATTCAAAAATATATTTATTAAATGTTTTAAATAGTTTTATAAAGCATTATTTATTTCAATATCTTGATTTGATATATTGTGATTGGAATGTGAAATGTTATCTTTCCTTTATGCTTGTGTTATGTTTTATGAATATGTTATGGTTATTGGGCATTTTTTACGTATACGGGTGGTTCTGTGATAAACCTAGGGTGGGTGAGCCAAAGATAGCTCTCCAATGCATTGGGTAATGTGACGGAGGTAAACGTGAATGTTTCTCCTAACAGATTTAGTTAATATACTGTGATGGGTATTCCAAATGTGACTCGCTTTGTAGTTGTGATAGCTACAATGTAATTTTGATATGGATTCCACAAGTTACCTTTATTATTTATGATTTCTGTGTGTTATTCATAAATCTTATGATTTAATGAGGTATGTTATGATTGAAAAGTATGGTTTCATTGTTTTGTATTTATTTAGGGGCTAATGTTTTCATTCCTTATTTTATATCCCTTACTGATCTTTTTATTCTCATCCCAAGTTTTTGAAATGTTTTCCATATGACTTAAAGATGAATAAGGGTCAAGGATGGGATCAAGGAAAATACATGCTGCCTAAAACATGGAACTAAACATGACCATTTTTTTCAAGAGTTTTTATTTTATGTAAAAATAGATACTGAGTAGAATTTTCTACATGTAATATTCATGTTGTTATGTAAATTTTATGACCTAATTCTCTAAAACTCTAAACCTAAAAAGATCCACAATGTGAATTATACATTTAATTCAATATTATGTAGTGTTTAAGGTTAGGTCCTTATATTTTAACTCATAACTCAAGGTAAAACTTTAATAGAGTCTTTTACATACCTTGAATATATGATCCTAATCATATTCTTTCACAAGATCTAAAATCTCTACCCTGTAAAGAAAAATATCACAAATAATCATGAAGATGTATAAATTAGAATCATATTTGTATGGGGATTAAGGAAGGTAGGAAAATGATATAAAAACATAATAATGTCAAAAGGTAGGTTATATCTAAATCACATTTCTTGATATTAAATGACAAGATCAATAAAATACTCTTTCTTAATGACATGTAACAAACCTGCCTAGATTTACACCTAAACTGGCACCCGACCTGACCCACCATTAGGCCTAAAATGTATTATGAATCCCCATTAGTTTGAAAATGAGTTGTTGTATATCAATAATTATCTTTATTAATGATTTCACCATCATTAAAAATATAAAATAAACCCACAATCGAAAAAAATAAGAAACCAAACAAACATGGAATAAGTAATAAACATCCATACAAGGATAAACAATAAAGAAAATATAAATAGAAAGTAGATATAAATAAATATCCTGGGATAAAAGGATAATACAACATCCTAAAAGGAATAAAATAATATGAAACCCAAATAACTAAAAAATCACCACTAGTGATGATTAGTCACTTATCACATCACATCATCCATCCATGGACAAACCTAAACCAAAGGAACAAAAGAGAACTGGGTGCCTAAATCTTGAAACATATATGTGTGAGATAAACATCCCATTTGGTCACCACCTATTGAGAATATGTAAATCCCTTAGTAATATAGTTCATAAAAATCTAGTTTGAATATAATATATAAAATAGGGTTTTTAAAATGCTTAACAAAAAAAGTGGAATAACATGCCACATAAATTTTTATAAACAACTAACTTTTTTATAAAATAAAAACAAGGATAGTTATACATTTTAATTTATGAATTTCAAAACAAGGAAATGGGGGCCTTTAAAACCATATAAAACAACCCAAAACATCATTTATCCCTATTTCCTTACATTTCTTAAAAATCCCATTTTCAAAAATAACCTTTTTGAGGTATATTTATTAAAAACCCATTTAAGAAATATCCAAGCCATTTATTCCATTAAAAAAAATTTCAAACCATTTAAAAACGCCCATTTGAAAGCAATCAAAAACATTCTCAATGTGATTTGAAAATCAAATATATACACCAAGGCAATGAGGAAACTCAATCCAAGAAAACAACCAAAAAATAGTGCTATAAAATAAAATTAACTTGGGTGTACAAGTAATCTTGGAAATGGAATCACTTAAATTTTCCTAAAAATAACCTAAGAATCATGGAAAACATCCCAATGTTCATGTAATAAAGACCCAAACTAATCAATAGGAACATAATATAGAAATAATGAACCTATCATGTCCCTAGTAGTCTTTTAGAACTATCTAAGGATACTTATAACCTCCCATGGGTACACCACTACCTCAACCCAAAATAACTCTCACTACCCATATAACTCATAATAGACTCTAATTCATTGAGAAAACACTCCCTAATTAACAAGTTATTGTACCAGGGTCATCACTCATCCATGCTATCTATAGATTAACTAGGACTCTAATGAAATTTCAAAAAATGGAGGTGAGTAACTAAAGAAACAATTAATCATTGAATAAATACAATTTTAAACTTTTAAATTTAAACCTCACTTTAACTACTACACCCTCGTAAGAAACAACCCATTTTTCATATATATACAATCATTTAACAATAATAAAAATCAATATAAATCATTCCATCATGAGTTTAAAATCCATAATGGGCACAAATAACACACACATGGCACAATAGTGAGCCTCACACCTTTATAAAAAACTTTACTTAAAATGAAAATAGATATTTCATAAAATTTCTTGAGAATCCATTCCATTTTCACACCATTTGAAAACTACTTTTCAAATTTCCTTTATAAAACCATTTATCAAACCAAACTTTAAAACCCATTTGGAAAACCCAAAAAAATTCCCAATCATTTTTCAAAATTTTAAATCTATTTCCATTTAGAGAGAAAAAAAGTGATACGCACCCATTTTTATAAAAATATAATTCTCTATTTAAAACATTTCAAGATATCATGAGATAAAATGGTCTCAAACCATTTAAATATTTAATAATAACTCACTTTATTTGAAAAAAATCTTTAAAACATCACACACCTTCTTTAAAGGTAAACCGGTGGTAAACACCCTTTAAAAACATTTAAACACCTTTAGAAAAGTCACTAAAACATTTTAAAAAACACTTGGTATATGAAATATGTCTATTAAAATCATTAAAATAATTTTAAATCCATTTTAAAAAACAAAAAGTGTATTTTATACAAATTTGATTCCATAATGAAATATTCCAAAACACTAAAACCATTTTAAAATAGTCGCCCTAACAATTTCACAAACACTTAGTATGAAACACATCCATGAAAAGTGAAAAATACATTTGAAAAAAATTTCAAGAATAATAATGGACTATAATGTGATTTTAAATTCATAAGAAAACATTTAAAATATACAAACAATTTATAACATTCATTACAAGGGAATTTCAAAGAAACACCTACCCCATTCAAGTAGAACTCAACCAAAACTTTTCACCTTCAATGATGAATGTGAAACCAAGACAAGATACATCCTCCTCAACCTTAAATTCCATAAAGACTCATCTTTAAAACCTCCCCAAACCCTGATCCTGAACTGAATAGCAGTTAGGGTTCATGGATGAAAGGAAAATCGAGAGAGATGGAAATTTTAGAAGAGAGGATAAGGAAAGAGGAATAAAGAGAGGACTAACTACTTGAAATTGAGAATTATATTTCTAAAAATAAAATTTAATAATAGGAAAGATATCCTGAATACACTCCCCACCCTTTTTTTAATGATGGTGGAGAAAGGATGCACCAATTCATAAAAATTTTATAGTTAAATTGGGTATATTTCCAATTTTCAAGTGACTGGGTAGGCCACATGGTTTTCCAAACTATCCACCAACCATGAAAATGGAACTACCTATGCAAGATTATATCACATTATTTAGACACATGTTTTATAAACCATGTTCCAATCATTCAAAACCACTCTATTAAAACTATAGATCCTATTACACACTTATCACATGGTTTCCACTAACAATGCACAAGTTGTGCACTAATACCCAAACACACTAAGATAATATAATTATTTATTCTAGGAATCACATGGTTTAGGTATAACCATGTACTAATTATTTATAATAACTATTTTCTATACAAAATGAACTAAAAATCCCACTGTGTAAGGCTACTCGTGTGGTTTCCCTAAAAACGCGTGTACAAACTATACATAGAATGAAAATTACAAAAACTTAAAAATTTAACCTTAAATTCTCCAAAACTTAAGATTAAAAAAGAAAACATTAAAATAATATAAAATATAAGGTATTAGTGACATTTGGGTGTCACAATTCCCCCCAACATGCCACTTTCTGCCCTTAGAATGTCCTAGTTCAAAGTAGTGGACAATGGGAAAAATATTAAGAAGTTATAGGATGAATTATCAGAGATGATTCTAAGGGATAAAGGATAATAAAATAAAATATATCTCAAAAAGAAAAATATAGATCCTCAATCAATAGGATTAATTCTCAAATAGCATCATATAACATCAAAAAAGATTCATCAACTAAGGAATACTAATAAAGGAATACCAAACATGGGTCTCCCCAGTATATATAATTACTCTAAATAAATAAAATATGGATGACCTCTCCTATAATGAGAGAATATAAAAATAATATGTATATAAAACCCAACAAATAAAACAATCAAATTTCACTAACCATAGACATCCAAAATACCATCTCACTCCAAAAAAAGAGAAACAACCAAGAATCACCTGAAAGAAATAAAATCAAAATAACATCCAAAATATTATGATCGAGTCTCCAAACTAATCCATATTCATTACATAAAAAATTGCCAATAGTATCAAGACTAGATTACTAAAACATCACATCTAAAAGAATTAAAAGAAATAAATGACAGAATACATGACTCAATTAAGAAAATGACATGGTCTATAACCATGGATCAAAAACTAAGAGAAAATGGGTAAACGTAGGACCTAACACCCAGAATATGCTCTCATGGTAAACACAAACAGATATAAATCAATAATAGCAAGTTCATAATCTTGTCCAATTAAATTCATATCTTAGCCACCTGAATCACACAATCAAGGTCTTTCTATATCCAAACAATGAATCAAAACTTATGCATGGACCTCACTATAAGGCTATCATTACTAAAATCAACCACACAATTCATATATTAAAATAGGCATAAACATATAAAACTGCAATACCTAAATAATAACAACCAAAAAACACCAAAGTATCAAACCAATAAAATCCATTTCAAGTCTATAAAGCTCTAACTCATTGAGAATAAATCCTTAAAATATACCATCACCTAAAAACATAAGGAGGTCTATCCAAAAAATCACCCATCTAACTAAGTCTCACCTATACTAGTATCATAAATAAAATTGATAGATAAAGTGCTAATGAACTATAAAAAAGGAAATAACACTTTCCACTCCACTCAGATTCTAGGAAAGATCTAAGAATGAAAAAATAACTAACCCTAGTGAAAAACACTTCACTTATACTCAAGATATTTTATGGGAGAAATACATTAAATACAACAAACTATAATCCCAATCTAGTCATGTTTCTAAAATCAAATAAAATTATCCGAACCAACATTAAGGGATAAAATCCAAAACACAAATCATACAAGGAAAATCCCATGCAAAAATATCATTCCTTTTAAAATCCACCAAATTTTCAAAGGAATAAAATCCCATTTTCCAAAAACACATGGGAATTTAAAATCACCTAGACATTTTAAATCACTCTATTCCATTTAAAATCCCAATTATCTAATAGAATTCCAAAACATTTAACAGAGCTTCAAAAACCATGAGTTACTTAATAAAACAAGAACCCCACTCAAGATTCTCAAACCTCATCCTTTAAAATATTTAAAAATACTTAACTCCCTTATTAAAAAGTGTTTTAAAACCATTTAACACTTCATTTTTATTAAATTTAAACAATAACTTCTTAAAAAATGACCAAGTGTATTTAAAACTCCTAACACTTAAACCATCAATCAATTTTAAAACCAAATGTTTTTTCAGATTTGCAATAAAATAAACCAATTTGGAATAAAAACATTTCCTAAAAACTTTTCATAAAACCTATCTCAATTTATAAAAAATATCAAAGGCTTAACTTCCAAGACAAAATAATTTTCCATGAAATCCTCTATTTTCACTAAAAACTAATTTTCAAAACAATGACACAAAAAAGTTGGAACACCATAATCTCAAACAAAATCCATTACATATCATCAATATATTAGAAGATCCACTTGATTCATTTCCCCTACTGTAAATTCATTATGGTAGGTCTAAAGAATAATTCAAATGGGATGAATAACCATGATTGACTCATCTATAAGGTTTTATAGGCCATGGTTTATCCATGAAGAAATCCCTATAATATTTTCAAGAAAAAATCATTGGATCAATTCATGGTTTATCAAGCTGTGCTAACTAAACTCATGTTATCGATCCACTTTATGTTACCATACAAAAGCACTAAAATAACCTGCAAGGAAAATCACACCATGTAATGAGGATAAACACACCATAAATGGTAAATATAATGAAATTATGAATTCAAAATTAAAATTCCACTACCCATGGAAAGTCAAACATCATCACAAAAGGTGGTGATCAAACACCCACTCATGACCAACCTCCAAAGTCCCAATGATAATCCTAATTCAATATTATCAAAATATCACAAATAATAAGTGAGTTATCTCAAGAACTTATGTCCCTACTGAGAAACATAGGCTATGATACCATTTTTTGAGGAAATATCTCACACGACCACCTAAACCGGCACCTAAACTAGCCCTCCACAATGCCAGAAAGTCATTCCCAATCATCATGGTCTATAAAATTATAGGGACCCATAATATTCATAAATAAATATTATATATAATTGTATAAATATTAAATACATAACATCATAATACCATCTATAATTTTATAGTTTTAGTGTCTTTGGAAACTTGGATACATAAACAAATTATTCATGATAGATATACATCATATCCCACTTAGTTCTTCAAAACTACCACCCTTATTATTCATATAAAACTTAAAAATTTTCTTTATATCCTAGGGAAAGGAAACATAATAAAGGGTGATCTTAGATTCTCGTTAAGGGTAAAAAAAAGGTAGATATTAATGATAATTTAAAATAGCATGAGTATAAGGGTATAAGAACACAATATTAACATTTAAAAACCATACCCAGCATATCATAGATAATAATCTTGAGTCATAGAATAAAGCTTGTAATTTCATAAGACAGGATTCATAAAGTAATCAAAGAACATGATCTATGAGATCATAACATTTTCATAAGACATAAGTTTTTGATATACACATAAGCATAGAAAAACAATTCTTTAGTCAATGATCACTTTCAATATTATCATTGTGGATTGTGTTCACTCCCCATTCTATCATATCCTTAACAAAGTTTCAATCTCAAGTCTATAATAGTGGATCGTGTTCACTCTTAATAACATCATTTCCTTAGTCAAGGTTCACACACAAGACTATGATACTGGACAAGGTCCCTTACTGAACTGGGTTCACTCCCCATTCCAGTCCTTATTATCTCATGAGATATACATATTTACTCAATGCATTGGAGGGATATATAATTCTAATACCACCCATTACATGATTAAAATCATATATATATTTTCCAAAATATAATAAAATATTCATCATATCATAACCTGTAGAATGAAAATAGGTTTTATAAACACTTCAATATTTCATTATGGCATAACCCATGGAAAATAAATAGGTTTCATAAATATCTTTTCATCATAATCATAAACCATCCAGAGAAAGAATAATTATGGTATCATTATATCATATCCATATTAAATCTTAATTAACATCAAATGATATCATCTTAGGTGAAAAAATCCTTTAAAATATTACTTGGAATGTTTCTTGAGTAAAATACCAATTTCACTTTGAAATCACTTATTTAAAATCAAAAAAATTCCCAAATATTAATAAAAAAATTATTTTAAAATAACTATTGAAACTTGTAAATGGATATTCAAAGATCTTAGTTTTCATGGAATTGGGAAATTATTTTCATTTTGTGTATATTAAAACAAATATTCCCTTCCCATTTTATTAGAAAAAGTAAAATGTACCATGTTTGAAAAAATAAAATAAGATTACTTTTAAAATTTAAAAAAAATCAAAAATTGGTATAAATTACTCTTAAATGTTTTTTAAAAACATGGACATAGAAGAAAAATGATTTATGACTGAAGAGATAAATAAAGTCAGTTTTTATTTAAAAAAATCATTTGGTCTCTTGAGTATTTAAAGAGATAAAACTGAAATTAAAACATGTAATATCAAGAAATAACTAGAGGATAATAAATTTAAGTGGGTTTAATATAAAATTATCATATAATTTCCTTAAATGTAAATTCAATCATAAATAATCCCAATTAAAATGAGATTAAAACATAAATCCCTTACCTCAGGTTCAAATTTATTAAATACTTATCTAACCTTCGGTATAATAAATTTAAATTTATTATATGTTTATCAAATATTCATGTACATACTTATAATATCATATATTATCCAATTATAATATTTCAACACCCATTTAATAATAATTCCTTATTAAAATTTCTATTTTGGGTGTTGATTTTTTCGTTCTTCATGAGAATTTCGACTTGGTGGTTATGGTACTTATACTTTTATCATGGTTAAATCACCTACACAATTTTATCAATGATATATATATCATATATATTCACTATATGTATCTTTATAGTGATCCATAAAATGTAGAGATAGAAAAATGAATTACACCATTCGTAGAGACGGTAGGTCGTACGTACGCATGAACGTTATTTTCACTTTTAGAAGGATGGAAGAAAATAAAGATAAATAATAATTAACCATTTAAAATTAATTATTATATGATATATATCATATATATTAGTTAAAAATATAAAATGAGTCACATTGCTTCGTAGAGGTGGTAGTCCCCACATAAACACAAGTGATGTTATCATTTTCCAATGGATATTAAGGTAAGATTGTAGATATGATATTATAATTATAAAAGAATAATTATATTATAAATATCATATATAAACATCAAACCCATCATAATAATAATACATTAAATATAGTGATTGAAAATGAATTGTGTCATTACGTGGAGGTGGTAGTCCACATGTTCTCACGAGCGATACTTTCACTTCCCATTTGATAGAAAATAGGGTGGATAATGGTAATTTAATAATAATTATTATAAAATTTCAGTATATTGATGATAATAAATTTATTATTTGATGATTAATATCTTATATTTAGAGGAGGTGGAGTAAGAAATAAATAAATAGGTCGGGTAGGATGATTATCACTTCTTTTGTAGGCCTCCTTTAGACCATTACTTAAGAACCCTTGGAATGGTATTGTAAGGATACTATAACCAATAATTATTGTATATAGAAGTTTATAAGAGAATTTTTTAGTTTTTTTTCAATATGTATGGCTAAAATTTGTGTAAATAAAAGAAAGAAGTGGTGTCCTTTTATAAGGGAGGGAAAGGACACGCTTGGAATTACAAAAAGATTAAAATATAATTAATGTATTTCTCAAGTATAATGATTCAAAATAGACATGAATATGAATAAAAATAGGCTAAGGTATAAATATAACCACCAAATGAAATTTATATAGGTTTTGGTTTCATTTTAAATCATATATTTTGGTTCAGCTCCTTCATTAACCGATTTTAACCTTAACTGTGCAACAAATTTTTCAATATTAAAGGGTTATAATTTTATTTATAAGGTGAAAATTATCTCATAAATGGAAGATGGATGAAATTTTAGACCATTTATAATCCTAATTTTCCTATTTAAATATTTTTATGATTTTAAATAATTTAGTGGAATATTATTTGACATAAAATATCATTAATGTCATTTTTGAAAATATTCATTTAATTTTGACTTTAAAGAAAACATGAAAACAAATTAATTAAAATATAAAACTTTAAATCATTCATAATATTTTATTTTTATCTATAATTGTTTTATAAATTGCCCAAAAATTATTACTTTTAGAGTTTTTAAAATAATTTACTTTATTTTCCTACTACTTGAATAGGCACTATGTCAGTATTTCATACGCATTTAAGGTGGTTATTTTATCAATAAATTTTAAAAAAATTATCAAAATAAAATAAATTAATTAATATTTTAAATAAAAATTTATAAATAAACATAACTTGTTTGTATCCTCGTCTTAAAAAATATTATATATATTAAAAGTAAGAAAGTGTCATTTTTGACTTTATATTTTACTGAAATATTATAAAGGCCAAGATCAAAGTTAAATGAAAAAAATGTTGAATTTTAGAAATTCATATGATTTTGGATGAAATAGACTCATATAATGAAATAAATTCAAGTTGTTAAATGAATTTTAAGCCTTATCATATTAGTTTTAACCCTTATTAACCCATTTAAATTTTACTATGGTAACAAAAATTTACTATGGTTTCTATTCATATTGTTCAAAAACAAAAGGGAATATTTATCAAATTTGAACCACATAATTCAAAATATGGAATCCATTTTTTAAGATACAATTTATATATGTGGTAGAAATAATTTTTAAAATTATCCCACAAAACGTGATGAAAAGCAGTTTTCCAAAAAAAATGTTTTCTAATGTATAAAAAAAATTATACCAAAATGAAAAAAAAAAGTAATTTTAATGACCTTAATTATAATATTAATAATATAAATGAACTAATATTACTTATAAAACTATTTTAAACTGTAATGGAACTTTTTAAATTCTTTAAATGAAAAGACAATTTTCAATGAAAATTAGTATTTTCCACTATTCATGAGAAAATCAATATTTTTATAAAATTATAAAAAATTCATTATAAGCTAATTTTGAAATGATAATTTCAAAAATAAAGTTTATTTTTTCAAATTTATTTTCTAAAATTGGAAATATTTAATTATAATATTTTATAGAAAAAATAAATAAAAACTTTTTTGAGAAAAAATCATTTTTAAAGAATATAAAGACTTTACTAAAAAATTGAATATTTATTTAGAAATATATTTGTTTTATTTAAAAAAATTATAAATAATTTTTAAAATGTAGTTATTCTGATTCACCCATCCAATTTAATGTCTAGGTTATAACGGTATATTATGTTATGGTTCATTTAGACTTGAGTTTGCATGTATCACAAACTATCAAAGAAATTAAATTTATTTAAAGAGAAATATATCATAAAATCTCAGGGAGTTGAATTATACCCCCCTTAAAATAATTTATCCCTTGTAATTTATTCACCTTGATACAAACAAATGAGGATATTCTACTTTATTTTATACTCAGGTTTCCAAGTAGCTTCCTTGAATTTGTAATTCCTTTAGAGAACTTGAACCTAGTGAGTAATCTTATTTCATTGCACTTTATCTCTATAATCCAATATTTATACTAGTTTTTCTTCATAGGAAAGATCATGCTCTAGTAGTACAAACTTTGATTTTATTATATGTGAAGGATCAGTTTTATACTTCCTCGAGATAGATACATGAAACACATCATGAACCTGTGAGAGGTTTAGTGGAAGTTTCAAGTGATAAGCTACCATCCCTACTAAATAAAGAATTTTAAAGGAGAAAATATAACTAGGTCTTATATTTCCCTTATTTTTTAATCTCATGACCTTCTTCCATGGATAAATTCATAATAATACCTTATCACTAACTTCAAATTACATATTTGACCTTTGATTTTCAGTATAACTTTTCTATCAACTTTGAGCTGCCTTGATGTTCTACTAAATGGATTTGACTTTATCTACCATTTCTGAAAATATCTAAGGTACCAATAACTTTATTTATTTAACTTTATTCTAGAAAATTAGAGTTCTACACTTATTTCCATATAGGTATTTATAAGGATCCATCTGAATGCTCGATTGAAATCTATTGTTGTAAAAAAAACTATATTAGAGGAAGGTGTTGATCCCAACCACATTTTAAATCCATATAATAGGATCTTAGAATATATAATAGGGTTTTAATGGTTATATTAGACTGACCATCTATCTTAGGATGATAAGCAGTACTAAAACTCAAATTTATGTCCTAATATTACTAAATACTTCACCATAACTTTAAGGTAAACCTTGAATCCCTATTAGATATAATATAATGTGGAACTCCATGAAATCTTACCACTTATTTAATTTATATTATGGAAATATAATCAAGAGATAAATCTTAACTAATAGAAATGAAGCATGTTGACTTCATAAGGTGATCGACTATAATCCAAATATAATTATGGCCTTTAGATGTTTTTGGGGAGTTTGATAATAAAATCCATGGTGATATTTCCCAGATTCCATTTTGTTATGAGTAATGGTTATAATATCCCCTAAAAAATTTCCTTCTCATCCTTAACATGATGATATACCAATCACCAAGATACATACTCTTCAATATCACTCTTTATGTTTTCCCACAAGAAATACTCTTTCAGATCTCTATACATCTTCATACTTGTAGGATGAATATATAATGTTGAACTCTGAGCTTCATCCAATAGCTACTTAAAGTTTTCTATTGATTTGACACATACACGGTTCCTAAACTATATCATTTTATCATAATCAAGGTTGAAATATTGAATATTTCTCACCTTATTTTTCAACTCTACATCTTCCTTTTGTGCCTCTTTATCTTCACATGGATGTATGGTTAAACATTTATCTAAAAAGGATAGTATTTGTCCCATTTCCTCAAGATTTCAAGTTCTATATTCTATAAATCCATAAATATTGGATCCCTTTCAAGCCTCATCATGGAAAAACTAGCATGGTCTTTTTGAATCAAGGCATCATCCACTTTGTTCACCTTCCCAATGTGGTAATGTATTGAATAGTCATAATCTTTAATCAGCTCCAACCATATTCTCGGGTTCATATTAAACTTTTTCTAATTGAATCTATAGTTAAAAAATTTATGATCAGTGTATATGTCACACCTCTCTCTAAAAATATCATGCCTCTATATCTTTAATATAAAAATTTCTGCTACTAACTTCAAATCATGTTTTGGTTAATTTTTATCATGAATTGTCAATTTTTGTGAGTCATTAGCTATCACTATATCATTCTACATGATGAAACATCCCATTCCCTCCTTTGATATATAACTATATATTTCAAACCCTTCTCCATTGTGGTGTAATATAATCACTGGTGTACTGACTAACCTTCTCTTCAGTTCCTTGAAATTTTCTTCATATTCATTATTCCAAAGTTAATTAAATCCCTTCCAAGTTAACTTGGTTGGTGGATTAGATATTAATGAGGAATTATTCAAAAAAAATTGATAATATACAAATAAACTAAGAAAACTATGGATCTCAGTCACAATGATTAGTCTAGAACAATAATCAATAACTTCCATCTTTTATGTATTCACCAATATACCCTCAGTTGATATTATATGACCCAAAAAAGAAAATTTTTATATCCAAAATTCACACTTATTAAATTTTTCATACATTTTATCCTTCTTTAAGGTATTCAATACAATCCTTAAGTTATCTTCACACTCTTACTTACTACGGTAATATATAAGTATTTCATCTATGAATACTACCACAAACTGATGAAGTAAATCTCTAATACCTCTATTCATTAAATATATGAAGATAACAGGATAATTAGTAAGAATAAATAGAATCACTATAAATTCATAGCATCCATACCTCATATAGAAGGTAATCTTGGTTATGTTTTCACTTTTCACCCTCAACTGATAGTATCAAGATCGAATATGATTCATGGAAAAATATTTTTCTCCTCATAATTGATCAAACAAATAATTGATATAGGGTAAATCATACTTATTCTTGATTATGATCTTGTTAAGTTTGGGATAATCAATGTAGAGTTGCATTGATCAATCTTTCTTCTTTAGAAAAAGAACAGGTGCACCCCAATGTGATTACCTTGTTTAAATTAATCCATCATCAATATTATCTTGGAGTTTCTTCTTTAATTATTGTAACTTAATCAGGTCCTTTCTATATTGAGTCTTTGAAATAGGAGTAGAACCATGTGTGAGTTATATTGAAAACTAAAATTCCCAATTTGGAGGAAGAAAATGCAATTATTTTGGAAAAAAAACATAATAAAACTACCATAAAATAGGTATATCTTTGATGTTGAGTTTCTTCCTAACCATCTAATATAAACACCTCTTTGAATAGAAATCAAGACCCATGCAATAGATGCAATTTCCTTTGAAAGTTCATATTTATCATTTCACTCATAGACTATTATAGGTTGGTTTTTAATATCAAACATGAATTCCATTCTTCAATAATTGATGTGGGATTTATGTAAATAAATCCAATCTAGGCCTAAGATAACATCAAATTCAAATAAAGAGAGATAAATGATATTTATAGGAATCGCATTATCACAAACTTAAATCAGAGAAGAATCATAGAATTGATATGAAATCATTATATCATTAGAAGTTTTCAATGATAATTCAACATCTAATCATTGGGGAGGTATTTTGATATCTATAAAAAATTATTCACATATAAAATAGTGGGCATATAGAGAATCAAGTGATACATTAGAAGTTATAGAGTGAATGGTAAGTGTACCCTTAACCAATTCATCATCAAAAATTATGATCATGTGATATTTACATTTGTATCTAGGCTTAAGAGGTTACCAACAATGATCATCATCATTAACCTTAAAATTTGAGAATTGGTTATCATAATCCCCATACTCCATGAATTTGAAACATTAGAGGGTGGGTGGTTCATTATATGGTTCTTTATCTCCATCATTATATAAATTTTTATTCCTTTCTATTGGGAATTCGATTACTCAATGATCTTACTTTCTATACTTAAAACATTTTTCAGTTCCTTTAATATAATTTCCTCCATGTTTCCTTCCATGCTTCGATCATAAAGGAAATTTTATCTTTTTCTCTCCATGGTTTTTAAAATTTCCACTAAATTCTGTCTTTATATTCTTATAAAAACCATGATATTGATGGGTAACTCAAATCACCATATCCACCTTGATAGCACATCAAATTTTTTCTTCATAGCTACTAAACTCTCTTATGGATAATGCCTTTTGGAGACTTGGTTTTAAGCCACTAAAGAATCAATAAACCAAAAATTTAGATTAGATGATAATACCAAAAGTGTGCCTCACAAGTCTTGTAAAATTTTCATCATAGGTACTAATAGATTCATCATCTTTCTGCTTTATATCAAGTTATAAATCCTGGGTCTTAAACATTACATAATATTGAATTTAAGTTAGAAGTTTTACTTTATTTCACATTGAGTAACTTTTTATAATTATCATAGAATTAGGCCATAACTCATAAATAAAAATACCATAAAATAAAAAAGTGGAAACTAATGATTAGTATACATTTTTTTCATTTTATAAAACTTTTAAAATAAATCATGATCTCTTTTCATGAAAACTCTTCATGAATTTCAACTTGAACTCTTATTTTTCCTTACTCATACTTAAATCCTGTAAAAACATTTTTAAAAAATTGGGATGAGAACAGAAGCTTGGAAAGGGATAAAAAAAGATGGAAACCATTAGTATTGTGAAAAACATTAAAACCCATAAAAGTAATTTCTTGAAAACATAAAATTTTACCCACAAAGGGAAACATCATTATGTTCAAAATATCATTTATTTTACATTTTAAAAACAAATTATTTTCATGAAAATTCATTAATAATCGTGTAAAATTCATGTAGGTATCTTGAGACATCATCCCCTAGAGACCTTATAAACCCCTTATAAAACCTTTATATAACCCTTATAGGTTTTAATAACCATATGGTCAGCTTCCAATATAATTGTTTGGAGAATATAATCATCACCCAATGCATTAGAGTTCTATCTGGGTGCACCCATTGTTTATGCTATAACAGGATCACTCGACATTATCTAGGTGTACCAATAATTTATAATGTCTAAGAACCAAAACTTGAATAAAATATTTCATCATTTTAAAAACTCTTTTAAACTCGTATGTAAATCAATTTCAGATATCAAAAGACCATTTTATTTCAAAAAACCCATTTTAATAAAATTTTATTTTAAAAAAATCAATACCAAAATACCAAAAAGAAATATAAAGTGGGTTTTTTATTTAAAAAAACAAGTAATATTACAAAGGAAGATAAAAATAAAATAAAAGTCATTATGACATGAAAGTTTGTTGTCTTCGTACTTTAAAAATAGTACATTTCATTTTTCATTTATCAAAATGTTTTATTTTAAAACATGTAAAAAGAATACTTTTGAAAACCTTTAAAATAAAGTAAATATATATATAAAATAAAATTTATAAATCTTTTATGTACATATAAAAAATTTCAAATATCATTTTAAAAACATGGACATGGAAGAGAAATAGAGTTTGAAGAGGATCCTTAAAAGGTATTTTTTTTTCAAAGAAAAGCCCCATGTCACTTGAGAAACACTTGAATCATAAAACCCATTAAATAATGACATTAAAAACATTAAATATCATGATACAAGATTAATTATTGATATATAATGTTAAATGGGTTGTATATACACCTTATAAAATAATAAATGTGTATAATATCAAGACACTGCTATAATAAGAGCATTTAGTGACTACTAAAAACGGCCGCTAAAGGGATTTATCAGTCATAGTTGCTCTATCAATATTGATAAATAGTGACCACTAAATGTGGTCTCTAAAACTTCTCGAAAAATATCACATATTCAGGTGTTTGGGAAGGTGGGGGACTTAGGAGAGGTAGAGGAAACCTTCAGGTGTCGGCAATGGAAGATTTATGGTGGCCGGAGGGAGGTGTGGTAAGATGATAGTGTTTAATGTTGGTGGTATGATGTCGGTGGGAGAAGGGGTTATCCGTGAGGGGGAAGGGGTGGTGAGGGGTGACACATATGGTATCAAGGGTTACCAAATGTGACGGGGCAGCGGCAGGGTTAAGGGTGGATGGTGGCATCAATTTACAGCGATGAGGTAGGAGTAGAGGAATGACGGGGCAGAAAAAATCCCACATATTTTTTACTTAGGATTAGATACCACCATTGGAAGTTTATAGTAGTATTAATAGTGACCACCAAAGGTGGTTTCCCACTTCCATGGGTGAAAAAACAAAAAATTATACTAGTGATAATTGCCTCAGTGAAAGGAAATTGAGACGAAGTCACTTACCTTCAGTTAGATTCAACATGTGTGTCTTTATCTTCCTGAATAATAAACTCGTGTTAATTATTTACTTGCTTGATAAACTTTTTCAATTTTATTATTACTTTTAATTCACTTATTAACTATTTATATACAATTACTTAATCAATTAAGTTTAAGTCATATGTTTTGACCACATTCGGTTTTTGTGTCAAAAACAACTTTGGTAGGTCAACCATAGTCAAAGGGGTCGTTATTTAAACATATAAAAAATAATAATAATGAAGTATTTATCATATTTATACATAAATTATATTTTTAAAACCAATTATTAAATATGGTTATAAAAAATTAACTAAGATTATAATCATGGAGAAGGTAGGCCATACATATGCATGAGTAATGTTTCCATTTTTCCAATGATCACTATAAAAAGAATGTAAGTAACATTTATCTTTCCATAATTATAATTATGTAATAAATAAAATATTATTTAATTATATATACTTATATATATCATTATTGTGATTTGGTGATAAAAAAACAATCACATCGCTTTGAGGAGGCGGTAGTCCACACATCCATTAACAACGTTATCACTTTTTTAGTGTGTGAAATGGTAAGAAGAAAATGATATATTATATTTTAATAAAGATAATTATGTCATTAATATCATAATTATTTCATATATATCATATATATTCATTATATTTACCTTTATTATCTTCCATTTAATACTTTAGTGAACAATGATTCACATCACTTCGTGAGGCGGTAGTCCGTCATACACACAAATTGTGTTATCGTATCCATTACGGTATGAAATGTAAAAATGGTGTATATTATATAATGAATATAGATGTATAATTATATTATAAATATTATAAATATCATATATAACTAGTATTTCAATCATTATTACTAACCTTGAGAAGTGGTAATGAAAAAACGAATGACGTTGTTTCATGAGGCGGTAGTCCGTCGTACACTTGAATGGTGATTTTGTAACCCATTTGAGGAAAGTGTGTGTGGGTTTAGGTCATAAAAAAACATAAAAACATATAAATATATTTATTATAATTATTTTATTATATATTCATGGTATAATAATAATTTAAAGGGGTGGAGAAATAAATCAAACAAAAAATGTATGTTGATAAACGTTGTCTCTTCTTCGAGTAACTCCTTTTGGTTTGAACCAAAGGAATTACTTGGTTGGATTTATGAACAAATTAAGGATTATAATATTATAGTAAGAGAAAATATAAGTTATTCTTTTAGGTATTTTTCAATACAAATGTATTGAGAGGTGTGAATAGAGGAGGATAGGGGGAGTCCTTTTATAAGAGAGGTGAGTGGAAAACTTGTAAAGTTTTGAAAGAGGGAATTCCACCCACATTTTTTCCATGTAAAGTGGATCCAATAATGAACCAAACTAGATAATTTAAGTTATATGGTTAAAATATGATCATAAAATGGGTTATTAAAAGGTTTCTATGTCATTTGACCACTTAAGTTTAAAGTTTAGTCACCTGGTAATTCTCATTTTTATGTTAATCACTGTGATTAATTTTAAACATTTTCACTAATCGCTTTGGTAAAAAAATTAAGTTGAAATTATTAGAAATTATAAATTATTTTTATTAAAACTATGGAATCCATTTTTACAAATTCAATTCACATAAGTGGAAATTTTTAATTTAATATTAATCTGACATTCGTTGCGAGACAATGGGTTTTTAAGAAGAGTATTTTTTTAGAAAAAGATGATTCTATGTTAACTCTATGACTAAATATAATCATTGTATGAAACTAAAATAATATTTAATAATATATATTATATGAAATTAATTTAAAACATTACCCATTATGAATTATTTAAATTAATTAAAAATTTCAAACATTATGAACTTTAAAAAGGTTTTTAAAAAAACTCGTCTTTAAACCCAAAAACAAACTTATAGTAAAAAACAATATAAAGTTGATTAAAAAGTGATTAAGTGTAAAAAATATAATTAAATAATACTTATTTTAGTTAAAAACATATTTAAAAAATATTTATACTTTTAAATTATTTAATTTACTAAAAATATATGATAATTTTACAAAAAAATGTATTTTTTACTCTTCACTAAAAAATAAATATTTTTTGAAAAATCCCAAAATTTTACCCAAATTAAATTATAATATTCTATTTTAAAAAATTATATTTACTTAATAAAATTAAAATTTTGAAATTTTGAAATTAATATTTTAAATAAAACCTTATAAGAAAAGTGTTTAATTAAACTATTCCCTTTTTGATAAAAAAATAACTTAATATTTTTATAACTAATAGAATTATATAATTCATATGAAAATGATCTATTCTATCATTAACTGGGTTGTTACATCCTTCTCCCCTTTTATAAATTTCATCCTCACAATTATATTAACATATTAAACAAGTAGGGATACCTTTCCCTCATAGGATTTTTATATTCCCATGTTGTCTCTTTAACCATGTGATTTTTCTATAAAACCTTAACCTGGTGAATCACCTTATTACAAAACATTTGATTTTTTCATTCAAGAATTTGAACTAGTTATTCCTCTTAATAAATATTCTCTTCCAACTTAACTACTTTAGGGCTCAAAACATGACATGAATCTAGCACATATTTTCTTAACATTGAAACATGAAATACATTGTGTACCTGAGATAAACTCATAGGTCAATCCACTTGGTAGAAAACTGATACAACTTTATCTAGGATTTCCTATGGTATAATGAACCATCTACTTATATTCCCATTATTACTAAAATGTATCACACTTTTCCATAGATAAAATTCGAGAAAACGTGATCACCTACCTTGAAAGAATGATATTTCCTCCTGTTATCCATATAAATTTTCTATCTTCTTTGAGCTATCCTCATGTGCTGCTGAATCAACTGAACTTTCTCTGTTATATCCTCTACCAAATCAGATCCTAGTAACTTCATTTCTCTTAAATCAACCCAAAATGATGGTTATTATCACCACTTTCTATATAATTCCTCAAATGGTGCACTCTGTATACTAGAATAAAAATATTTGTTATAAGAAAACTTAAATAAAGAAATATGTTGAGCCCAACTTCCCTAATAATCCATTGAACATGAATGAATCATATATTCCGTGGTTTTAATTGTTCACTCAGACCTTCAATCGAATTGGGTATGAAATTTTGTAATGAAATTTAATTCAGTACCTAATTACTTTTGAAGTCCTTTCCAAAATTTAGATGTAAACCTAGGATAACAATCTAATACAATGGAGAGATAAATTCAATGTAACCTGAAAATATTCATTATATACAGTCGATAAATCTAATATAAAGACATTTTATCTAAAATGGGAATGAAATCCACATATTTATTTAATCAATCAATAATAACCCAAATCACATCATTACCTCCTAATATCCATGGAAATCCCACCACAAAATCCATGGATATGTTTTCCCATTTCCACTCTAGAACAGGAAAAGGTTGAATTGTACCCTTTGGTAATTGTAGTCTAGCTTTAACCTTCTGAAAATTAAAACACTTCATGGTAAATTCAGAAATATCTATTTTTATTCCATCCCACCAATAATTCTCCTGAAGGTCTTTGTACATCTTAATGTTTCCTAGATGAATGCAAAATGGAGAACTATGAGCTTCAATCAACAACTCCTTCCTCAATTGGTAATCACAAGGAGCACATAATATTTAACCAAATCGTAAAACACCTTCTTCATCAATATTAAAATTAGGTGACTTACCCTTCTTAATGAATTCTACCTTTTCCTGCAAATATTGATCCTCCTTCTAATCTTGCTTAATTATTTATAAGAAATTCAACTGCACTGAAATGTGAAAAAAAATAGAGGATGTCCATGTATCCACAATTCCTAGGCCAAAATTAATCAAATCATTAACCAAAGGGTCACATTCTAAATGTAACATGGTTAATGTATCATTTCATTTTTTAACTCAAAGAATCGGTCACTTTGATTTCTTTTCTCTAGTGATATTGAATCATGTTATCATAATCCTTGATTAGTTCCAACCATCTTCTTTGTCTTATGTTCAATTCTTTCTCACTGAATATATAATTCAATATTTTTTTATCAGTATATATTTCACGCTTTAGTCCATACAAATGATGCCTCCAATTTTTAAAATAAAAAAAAAATAGTAACTAAATCCAAATCATGTGTAGGGTAATTTAACACATGTGGTTTAAAATGATGTGAAGTATAAGAAATTACCTGATCATTATGCATTAGGGAAGAACCAATTCATTTCAACAACTCATCACTATAGATAAAATATTTTCCATTTCTTTAAGGTAGGTACAAAACTAGAGCATTCACCAATATTCTTTTCATTTATTGAAAAAAAATCATCACATTATTTTTTCCAGATGAACTTAACTCTTTTTTGAGTTAACTAAGTTAGAGGGTTAGACAACCAAACAATTTTTTTAACAAATCATTGGTTGTAACCCGCTAATTCAAGAAAACTATGAATCTCTATGAAATTTTCAGTTCTTATCCTATAACATCATGTTGCCTTGATCGGTTAATTTTCCACCTTTTCTAAGTTCCCATTCGGTTAAAAATCCTTTTATGTGATTTTTCGGGGTTTACTACAGATTGTAGAATGGGTATATGTTATGTACATGAAGTACACATCATGTACTTGGTCCTGGTTGCATGTCGTGGATTGGGAGATCACGCCGTGAATAGGGAGATCACACCATGAGCTGGTACACACCATGTACCTGAGGTACCCATCATGAAGGGATTAAATATCAATTTTTCAACCCGAGGTGATGAGTTTTCTAGCGTACTTATCCAGTGTGGCCTACACGTCATGACCCCTTGGTACATGTTCTAACTCGACCCTCACCCAGCTTAAAGTCACGTGTTTGGCTACTTTTCTCAGTCCTTTTCATTTCAAACTTCATATCTCTCAACCTAGATAAGTTCTGGTGAATTTTTTAGAGACTCAACTCCTTCCAGATCGAAACAAATGGCTTGGGATCTTCATTCTTCTTGTGGTACGATTACTGGGTAAGTGTTCCCCCTCATTATTTAAGATTCTCTCTTCCTATCCTCTTGGGTATTCATTGGGTCATCTTGGGATTTATGGATCCATGTCTTGTGGTGTTGGATCTTGCTACTAGGTAGAGTTTAGAGGTTTTTACACCTTTGTTCTTGTTGATTGGTGCTGTTGCGAGTGTCATTCTTCAAGAAAGTGGTTGGTGGTTCTATCTCGATTAGCCAAATTAATTACCATTATATTTCTTGGTTGGTTTCAATTGCTGATTTAAATTCAAACTCTCAACCTTGATTTCAATTCCTTTGATAAAACTCAATTCTATTTAATTGGGATATTTGAAATGGTTTTGGCATAGAAACTTGGAAAACCCCTGATTCCATTGAATTGGGGTGGGTTTAAAGAAATTAGATGATTTAAATTGTTGAATTTAAATTATGGATTTGATGGAAATGTTTTTAATTAAATTATGGAATTTAATTGTGGAAATTAATTGCAAAAAGAATGCAATTAGTTTTGAATGGATTTTAAACTCATGAAAATGGCTTAAAATGATTTAATAGAAACTCGGTAGTTTTATCTTGTGAAAAAGGCATGTTTTTGAATAAAACCTTTTTTTGTTTTAAATAGAAAGGAATTAGAATTTTTAAAATAGAAGAATGGGATTGATCGTATTTTAATTAGTTATAAAATATTTCTCCCATAATGTAAGAGTTCATGCAAGCCGTAGGTAGTTAGTGAGTTATTTGGATACACTCTACACGACGGCAATGTTCTAAAACATACATGCGGCGGGTCACATACCTGATGGGTTGGTGATGAGTATCATTTGTCCAGTGTCATAGGGACGTGTGTATACACATTTTTCTGAGTTCACTTAGAGAGTGCAAAATCCTATAGCTGGTAAATACTATCATAACATTTTTCATATGACCATGTTGCTCACTTTTTTATTTATATTTGAGATATAAATGTATTCCAATGCTGTTTTAATTGCTTTACATGTCTGCTGAAATTATATAAACTATTTCATATAAATGTTTTACTTAATCCATTTTTTTAGAAATATTGCATCTCTTTTAATGTAAATCATGTGCTTTGAATGTATTTTCCATCATTTTGAAAATGTATAGCATTTTTTTTTAAATATACTTTTAAATTTCCAAACCTATTTGTTTTGAAAAATTAAAATATTTTCTTTAGATAATCTATATTTGGCATCTGTTATGGAATCTTTGGTGGTATCCTACTGGGATTAGGCTCACATCCTACTTTTTCCTTCAGGTGTTTGTATACTTTCTTCTTCTAGAATCGATAAAATGGATGCAGTCTCTTAGAGGTGGATATAGCTATTGAGATATGGACATGATGAGTTGTATCCTTAAGGAACTTGGGGAATTTTTCTTGTTTAGTACTTTGGTTTGTAGTATGTTTTATTTTATGACTCGTTGTATTCTGGTACCTTTAATCCCTATAGAGTTTTCTTATTGATATGCATATTGTATTTTATCTTTCTCTTTCATATTCTTATGAAAAAATTGTTCCAACTTGTATTTTGTAAGATGCCAGGTGCTAGTCGCCAGTCCTTGGGGATCGAGAATGCCCTTTGGGTCATGTCAGGGTTGGATCAGTTATCGGGTTACCAGAATGCTTAGGCTGGTTCGTGAAAAATTAGTATCAGAGGAGGCTGTTGATCTTCCTTTTTCATGAATTCAGTATGCATTTTTGAAATATTTTCAGGACTTATGAGGTATTTACAATTGAGTTCTTGGATATCTCTCACCGTAAGAAACCTTAAGTTTCCATGGGTGGTTATGGAAAGAAGTTTTGTGTATTAGTTCTAGTATTTTCCCTATTTAGATTTAGATAGATATAAATACAAATCTTGTTTGTCCCTTTTATTGAGAATATTTTCTCTTTCTACTCATTTTGGGTGTCAATATAATGTCTTATTTTATCTACTAATGTTGTATAGCATCATGCCTCCAAAAATACATGCAAATCAGATACAAGAAAAGGATATTTCTGAACCTGAGTAAGAAAATCCTATTGTTGATCTGAATCTGGTTGAGGTGATTGTGCACACTGTCCAAGCTCTAGGACAGGCACCACCTCCAGTTTTCGCTCAGGCTCCAGCTATGGATCCTCGTGGGGATGTTCTCCAAAATCATTCTCAAGAGCTCCTTCACTAGAATACACCAGTCTTCAAGGGATCTACAGATCCTCAACATGAAGAGGAATGGTTGGGAAACATAGAACATTTGTTTGAGTTCTAAGAGAATCTGTAAGTGATCAGAATGATGTGTGTCACCTTTGTGCTAGAGGGACCAAGAAGGATATCGTGGGAAATGATGGTAATAGTAGGGAAACATGAGTAATTACAGTGGAAAGACTTCAAGGTTATTTTCACCAATCAGTTATATATAGAGTCGATGGTGTTAGTTAAGGCTTTGGAGTTCTTCAATCTTGAGTGGGCCAATAAAACTATGACTAAGTATTCAAATATCTTTTCTGAGCTGGTGTAGTTTTCTCCTGAGATTGTATCTAATGAGAGGATGAAGGATCAACAGTTCGAGTTAGGACTTCGATAAGATATATATTCTCAGGTTTTCTTAGTAAATATTACCACTTATGTTGATGTGCTGGATAGGTCGATGATGGTTGAGAAGGACTTGTCTAGAAAGTAAGAGTTTAAGGGATTTCCTTTTTATCTTGGTGATAGCATTGGTTCTGTAAAAGTAAAATAGAAGGGTGATTATCCTCATAGAATTTCTCAATAGCAGAGTCATTCTAGACCTCCTACAGCTCCAGGAGGAAGTTCTTTAACTTACTACCAGTGTGGAAAGCCATGAAATTCTAGGAGGGTTTGCACTGAGGTACCCAAGAACTATAGCTCCTATGGACATTCAAGACAATTACAAAGGTTCTGTAATCACTTATCCACTCCTTGTAGTGGGGTAGGATCATCATCTCCTATTAACACTATGGGGAAATCAAATGCTTCACGTTCAAAAGGGTTCCATCCATAGGCATTTGGAATGAAGCATCTTCACGCAGTGGAAGAGTCTCCAGAGGAGGCAAACATAGGGTCCAGCGACTGTGAGAGGTACCATTACCATTACTTCATCCTTAGTGACTACTCTTTTTGATACTAGTGCATATCACTCCTTTATTTCAACCTGTATTGTTAACCTGCTTAATCTTTCTATGGATCAATAATCTTATGCAATGGATATTACTACACCCAGTGGCATGTCCCTTATTTTTCAAGGAGAATGGGACCCAAGGTTGAGCAGATCCATACCTTCTTATCCAGAGTTGAGGAAAGTGATATCAGTTTTTGATTTTTGACCTGGATCAAGATTCAATGGGTGGTGATCTTCCTCCAATTTTCATCAAGTTCTCTGACGTGTTTCCTTCATATTTATCTATTCTTTCACTAGTGAGAGAGGTTGATTTTTCTATTGACTTAGTTCCTAGTACTCAACTAATCTCTATCCCTTCTTACTACATGGAACTAGCTGAACTAAAAGATCTGAAGTCTTATTTGGATGTCCTTCGTGAGAAAGGCTTTATTCATCCAAGTGTGTCACCTTGGGTAGTTCCATTTATCTTTTCTAAGAAGTATTATGGTTCTCTTCACCTATATGTTGATTATCAAAAATATCAATCGAGTTAATATAAAGAAAAAATACGCATTACCACGGATTGATGATCTGTTTGATCATCTGAAATGGGCGAAGTGGTTTTCAAAGATCGACCTTCAATTTGGTTACCATCAATTGAGGATAAAAGAATCTGACATTCAGAAGACTGGATTTCAGAGTAGGTACGTGCACTTTTAGTGCCTTGTTATTCCCTTTGGTTTGACAAATTCTCCTAATGTTTTTATGGTTTTAATGAAAAATATTTTCCATGAGTATCTAGATACCTTTTTGGTAGTCTTTTTTGGATAACATTCTTGTTTACTCCAATTCTGAGAAGGATCATGTGCAACATCTTAGAATAGTTCTGAATCTACTAAGAAATCATCACTTTTATGAAAAGTTTTCAAAGTGTGATTTTTGGATTTGGGAAGTGAATTTCTTAGGACACATGTTGTATGAATAGGGTGTATCAGTTGATCCTGAAATGGTAAAGGTTGTTATTACTTGGGAGCAACCACAAAATGTCTTCGAGATTTGGAGCTTCTTGGGCTTAGCTGGATATTACCGCAAGTTTGTGAAGGAATTATTAAAGTTGGATTCTCCAATGACTGCTCTGACTCAGAAGAGGGGTAAGTTTGCATGGAATGATAAATTTCAGAGTTCTTTTGTTGAGCTAAAACTTCTATTGACTATTGCACTGATGTTAAATCTTCCAGAAGTCAGGCAGGTCTATGTGGTCTTTTGTGATACATCAGATTATGTCTTGGGTTGTGTTCTTATGCAGGGTGATCATGTAGTGGCATATGGATATCTTCAGCTTAGGGAACATGAGAATAATTATCCTACCCATGATCTGAAACTTGCAGTTGTGATGCATGTGATTAAATGATGGCAGCACTACCTTTTTGGAGAAAGGTTTATTGTGTATTTAGACCACAAAAGCCTGAGTTATATGTTCTATCAAAAATATTTGAATCTTCATTAGAGTAATTGGGTAGATTACCTATTGTATTTAGACTTTTACATCGCTTATACCCTAGGGAAGGGTAATGTTATTTTTGACACTTTGAGAAGGCAACTTACAACCTAGACAGTGAATGAATCTTCAGAAGATTTTAATTTGATGGCTCTCTTTGCACAGTTTCATATTGAAGTTCAGGAGGAAGGGGTTGATGTTTCTTTAGCCAGTTTGTAGTTTTTGTCTTCTATTCTTAAGATGATTCTTCAAGATCAAGATCTTGATGATGACTTCTATATCATCGGATAATCCCTTTATAGTGGGGAGATAATTTCCCAGTGGTCGTTCTCCAAAGAGAGTGTTATATGCTATCGTAATCACTTCATTGTGTCATTAGCGGCAAGAAAGGAAGTGATGGGTGATTTCCATAATTCTTAGTGATTTTTTCACCCAGGAACCACTAAGATGTTCTATGACATAATGTGGTAGTTCTGGTGTCCAGGTATGAGACGATACATTGTTGAGTTTGTCTCACATTACTATACACACCAACAGATCAATGTCGAGCACCAGAAACCTTTGGGTTTACCTCAACCACTTCCAGTCCCTGCTTGGAAGTGGGATGACATCTATATGGACATTGGGTTTAGTTTCCTCATACCTAGAGAAATAAGAATGCAATATGGGTTGTGATCAACAGTCTGACCAAGTCAACTCACTTTATACCCATTCATGGTATGGTCAAAGTTGAGGAGTTGGGAGACCTCTATGTAAAAGAGATTTTTTTCTTTCATGGAGTTCCATCTACTATATTATATGATAGGGATCCTCAATTTACTACTTGCTTTTAGAGAGGCCTTCAGAAGGCACTGGGACCTCAGGCTCATTTGAGCATGGCCTTTCATATGAAGTTGGATGGCCAGACGGAAAGAGCTATATAGATTCTTGAGGATATGCTTCATACCTGTGTCCTAGACTTTGGTGGGTCTTAGAATGATCACTTAGGGTTTTTTGAATTCTATTATAACAACAGTTACTAGTCTGCGATCAGAACGGAACCTTTTGAGGCATTGTATGTTCATCCTTGTAAATCTCGGTTGTGTTGGTTGGAGGTCAGTGAAAGTTCCTTGGTTGAATCAAGCTTGGTATAGGAGACAGCAGTAAAGATTCAGTTCATTCATCAAAGGATATTTACAGCACAAATCTGATATAAGTCTTATTTTAATCGACGTTGTAGGCCTTTGGAGTATTCAGTTGGTGATCAGATGTTCTTAAAGGTTTCACCCTGGTTGGGTCATCGATGGCTTGGGAGGAAAGGTAATCTTACTCCTCACTTCATAGGACCTTTTGAGATTGTTGAGAAGGTGGGAAAAGTTGCATACCACTTTCCACTTCCACCGAAACTAACATCAATACATAAGGTGTTCCATGTATCACAATTGAGGAAGTATCTATCTAATCCATCTCATTTTTTGAGCTGGAGTGATCTTGAGATCAAGCCTGATTTATCTTTGACTGAGCAACCAATCAGGATAGTTGATTCTAAGACCAAGGTACTTCATAGGAGGAAGATACCTTTGTTTTTTGTACTATGTCAAAATGTCTCTGATAATCATGAGACATGGGAATGTGAGGCACTTATGAGAGAGCAGTGGCCTCATCTTTTTGGCATGGAAGCTTCTTCATAGGATTTTTAGGGATAGAAAGTTTTATGGTTGGGAGGCTGTAACATCTCATTAACTTGATCAGGTAATTTTCCATATTTTATAAGTTCACATTCGGTTAAAAATCCTTTTTATGTGATTTTTATGGTTTTACTGCAGACTGCAGAACAGGTACACGTTGTGTACCTGAAGTACATGTCGTGTACTGGGTGCCGGTTGCATGTCGGGGATTGGGAGATCACATCGTGAATGGGGAGATCACACCGTGAGCTGGTACATGTTGTGTACCTTAGGTACACATCATGAAGGTATTAAATGTTGGTTTTTCAACCCGAGTTGATGGGTTTTTTGGTGTACTTATCCAGCATGGCCTAGACATCGTGACCCCTTCGTACACGTCGTGACTCGAACTACGCCCAAATTAAATTCACGTGTTTGTATATTTTTCTCAGTCATGTTCATTCTATACTTCAATTCTCTTTACCTAGAGAATTTCTTGTGCATTTTTCAGAGACTTGACTCTTTCTGGATCAACCCAAATGGATTGGGATCTTCGTTCTTCTTATGGTGCAATTCTCGGGTAAGTATTCCCCCTCGTTATTCAAGTTTCTCTCTTCCTATCCTCTTGGGTTTTCAATAGATATTCTTGTGATTTATAGATCCATGTCTTGTGGTGTTGTATATTGATACTAGGTAGAGTTTTGAGGTATTCTACACCATAATTCCTATTGATGGGTGTCATTACGAGTGTCGTTCTTCAGGAAAGAGGTAGGTGGTTCTATCCTGATTAGCCAAATTGATTACCATTGTATTGCTTGGTTGGTTTCAATTGCTGATTTAAATTCAAATGCTCAACTTTGCTTTTAATTTATTTAATTAAACCCAATTACATTGAATTTGGAGATTTGAAATGGTTTTGTCATGGGAACTTAGAAAACCCCTGATTCCATTGAATTGGGGTGGGTTTGTGTAAATTGGGTTATTTAAATTGTTCAATTTAAATTATGGATTTGATGGAAATGTTTTCATTTAATTTTTTTAATTTAATTTAATAAATGAATTGAAAAAAGTATGGAATTAGTTTTGAATGGATTTAAAACTAATGAAAATGGATCAAAATGATTTAATAGAAACCCAGTGGTTTTATCTTGTGAAAAAATGCATGTTTTTAAATAAAACCTGTTTTAGTTTTAAATGGAAAGGAATTGGAATTTTTTAAATGTAATAATGGGATTGATCTCATTTTAATAAGTCTTAAAATTGTTCACCCATCATGTAAGAGTGCATGCAAGCCTTAGGTAGTTAGTGAGTTATTTGGATACACTCTATGCTACGACAACATTCTAAAACATACATGTAGTGGGTCATATACTAGATGGGTTGGTGATGAGTCACCTTAGGTTAGTGTCATAGGGATGTGTGTATAAACATTTTTTTGAGTTTACCTAGAGAGTGCATGTAACACCCGAGACTTTTATGTTATATAAATCATCAAATGAATCTTTTTCTACACAACACTTGCTTGGTTTGCCTTACACGCAATCGCGACCTTCCTCGATAGCTTTCGTCGTACGCAATACCGAGTTTCACTAAATAACAATATGCTATTAAAACTAGCCGTTATGAATAGTAATAACCACTTTTTGAAATTTTATAAATTTTATTTTTCAAAATGGACTTTATTTTTGGACTCAGAATATCAAATTTAGCCTAAGGTTAAATTTTGGTACTTTTCGGATAACTTTAATATTTTGATGAATAGTGAAAATTACTAAATTTTAATTAAAAACAACTTTTTTAATCAAAACATTTAATAGTGATAAATTATGAATTTGAGTGGTTTTAAAGTATATTTATAATATATTTTTACCACTTAATATAATGTTGGTCATTGGACACAATGTTACAATTAAACCGAACATAAACAAGTGTCAATCTTTTGATAGTTATTATCTCTTAAAAACACGCTTTTTGTTTTGACAGCGGGAATTAATTTTAAATTAATTTCTGCCACTTCTGTGTTTTGAATTTAGAAAAATGGATTCCATATTTGGAATCAGGATGTTTAAATTGTGTAAATAGGTAACTTTTATTTTTAGACATTTTGAATAATTACTGCGGTAAATATTTTATTTACCATGGTTAAGGGTAAATCCGGTAAATAAGGGTTAAAACATAATATTATAATAATATTAAATTACCCTAAAACGTGTCTTAAACCTATTGGTTGATACATGGTCGACCATCGGCATCTTTGGGTCGATTTTGGGACCCCATTGATCCACTTGTAAGTGATAATGACACTTTATTTTAATTAAGTTAAAATGAATACAAAAATGACACAAGCATATATCTTTTAGCAAAACAATTGTTACATAGGGTTATATATGTTGGATTTTAGATTATAAATATTCATTATAAAGATAAAAAGATTTCCTACATAATGGTATTTTATTTGTAATTTTTAGACTTTAAATAATTTAATTTATTTATGACACAATGATGATGCAGTAATTATCTTATTAATGAAATATTGACATAATTGATGTTATAAACACCAAAATAAATGTAATTTAAGACTTTTTATGAATTACAATAATTTTCTAGGTTACTATGATATATTAGTGTTGATTTAATCAACTTGGTTAGAACATATAAGTCATTTATTACTTTCACAAAAATCATATATCAAATAGTGTCAAAATTGACACAAAATAGTTTTTAAATCAAATATTATATTATTAATTGTTATTGTATTCCTAAAAATCTAAGGTTCGGCCAAATGACTTAGATAAGGATATATATTTTAATAATAAACAATTTGGGGTTCGTTTGGCATGTTATAGTAAGTGTATTAACCATATAGTGAAAGAAAACAAAAAGACATGGTAAAAGTTAAATTATTTAACTTAGAGTTAAATCTAATTGATAAGGTTAAAATAATACCCTAAACTTGTCTAAATCCTATTGGTTGATAGGATTTTGACCCTTCCCCACTTTATCTTCGAAATAAGACCCTTTGGAACCATTATAAACCGATTTTGACTTTAATATAAAATAATATTTTGAGATATTCCTAAGGTGCCCCTCTCCTCCCTTATAAAAGGGCACCTCCTCCCCCTCCTCCTCACACCAAATTGAGCACTCAAGCTCGGACAACCCCTGCCATTTTCTCCTCTCCACTTCCCTAGAATAGTCCTAGAGGTCCTGTTCTTCTCCAAAGACCACTCTTAGTTCCTTAAGTGGAGGATTCAAAGAGGCGTTCCAAAGAAGAGGTAATATCTATTACCGATCTTTTCAATTTCTTTCTTCTTCAACTTCTTCTTCTTTAGTTGTTTCATGATGAAGTAATAACATCAGTATTACTTACATACTGATATGTTATTATAAATATGAAACAACCCTAATTCACCTTCTATCCATCCTACGGAAAAATGAAATCACCGCGCGTGCGTACGTACGGAATACCGTCTCCACGCCGTGGTGTAATCTATTTTTCCACCATCACTTTACAAGGATGGGTATAATGGTGTAATGAGTAACTATTTATGATTATTATAAAGTAATTTTGATACTGAAATAATATATATATACTCCAATACATTTCCACGATCATAGGAACGATATCATCACTCGTGCGTACGTACGGAATACCGTCTCCACGATGTGATGCGACTCGTTCTACATGATCATCATTACATAGTAATTATATAAATGAATTGAATGAATAAATATGATATATGTTACACTAATACCATTCTGGATATAAGGTATCTATAACCTTGAAATAAGAATAAGAATTTATTCGGCAAAACACGCGTAATAACAAAAGGCAATAAAGACCCGAGTAACAAGTAACAATGAAATATTACTAACAAGAAGCTAAGAATATGACCATATATGATATCATATCAATATGTATGATTCTGGAATAAGTAAATAACATTATTTAAACCATTATACAGGATCTTCGGACACATACAAGGCAAATTGGACCTAAGGTAAGGGAAATATCACAATCTCATTTTTATCCGAGATTGTTTATTCGTAAGTATTTACTGGGGTGTATTTTATCATCCACATCCATGTTTACTCAATATGTAATATTATTTCCATCCACCTAAAATTGTTTAAATCCATTTTTACCCTTCGGTGAGTTTTTAGTAATACGTATGAAAGGAATCTTTTGTCGTTTTTCGTACGAGGTACTTTTTGACTTTTCCGACAAAAGTACGAAGAATGTTTTTTTTTAACTTATACGGCATGAATGGATTTTTAAAACATTATTTCCAAGAAGCTTCATTTACAAGTTTTCAAGTTTATTTTTAATCAACTTCTTTTATTTTAAAGTTGTATGACATGTTATGAAAGGAAAAATGTTTTTGAAGAAGAAAGGATATTTTCCTCAAGAATGGAGTTCAAGTGTTTTATCAAAATTATTTTCCATCTAAGATAATAAAGGGTTCTGTTTTTATCCCTATTATTAAATTGATTTGATCATGTTGTGATGGAATTATTTTTATGAATTCCTTTATCTTATATGAATTGTTTTATGATGTCATGTTGTTTAAGAATCCCATTTTTATTACATGGGTTATGTGATGATGTAAGATTTATGATTATGTGGCACACATAAGAAAGGATTCATTATAAGATGGGTGGTACCTATATCTCCCTCCAATGCATTGGGTAAAGATTTTATATCTCATGAGATAGACATGGCTGGAACGGAAGGTTATTTCGGTTCAGTGATACAGGACTGAAACGAGGAGTGAACTCGGTTCAGAAAGGGACTTTGTCCACTAAGATAGTCTTGGCAATGAGTCATGACTAACAAGAAATGATTTTCCATGATTATGTGTGCATGCCACAAAGTTTCAAGTTTTATGTTATGATTATGGGGATCTCATTTTCACTTCTATGATTTATTCCATGTTAAGATATTATGATCTCTTTTGCAGGTTTTGATTTTCAAAAAGATATGATATGATTTTTATTTCCTTTATTTTCCCTTGCTGAGCATTTGAGCTCACCCTTTTATGTTTTCTTTTCCCCAGGTCAGGAAGATGGATATTAAGTAGAATATGCTAAAAGGGACCCTAGATATGATGAAATAAATGGGAGACACTGTAGAAGATTTATGAACTAGTTGTTTATGTTTCCCAGTTTCTAAAGACACTATACCTATATGGTCCTTTGTGGTTTTGTCATATGTTGTAATAAGTGTGCTTCAATTTTGAAGTATTAACAATGTATGTAAAGTATGGGTCGTTATAGTTGGTATCAGAGGAAAGGTATAGTCAACCTTTGGAAACTAGGATGTGAAAGCCTTAGTAAGAACCCTAAGGATAAGTCTAAGCATAGAACACAATATTAGTGTTTTAGAAATGTCCTTGAATAACCTAGGATAAGACCTTAAGCATGAAAATTTTATTCTTGAATTATGTGGTTTTCCTATTATAATTAGTGTTGCTCACACTATTCTTCTTGGTTTTAGTCAATGGCTGGAACCCGAAGGAACCGTGTTAATGCGGAATGCGATGGGAAATGCAATGATTGTCCCCCTGAGCAACCAAACGATATGGGAGATGGAATACAAAATCTTGTAGCCATGCTCACACAACTTTCTCAAGCTATGAATCATGCAGGACTTCCAAACGAGCAAAGGAAGGAGCAACATTCTGTTGAATCCTTCATGAGGCAGCGTCCACCTTCTTTCAGTGGGTCTACTGATCCATTAGTTGCTGAACAATGGATTAGTACAACTGAAAAGATATTTTCAGTTCTTCAATGTTCTGAACATGATAAAGTCATCCTAGCAGTGTATCGTTTGGAAGGAGATGCTGATCAATGGTGGAATCTTATTAAGAATACGAGTCAAAGGGATGAAATTGAGTCTATGGAATGGGACGAGTTCAAGAACTTATTTTTCAATAAGTACTTCCCTCGTATTCTCCGAACAAAGATGGAGAAAGAGTTCCTTGAACTGAAGCAAAGGGATGATGAATCTGTTAGTACCTATGAAGCAAATTTTACAAGACTCGCAAGGTACGCTTCTGGTATTATTATCCAACCTGAGAGTAAGATCGATCGATTCTTTAGTGGCTTAAAACCAAGTCTTCGAAGGGTGTTAGCCATAAGGGACTTCAATAGCTACGAGGAAATCGTTCGATGTGCTCTCAAAGTCGAGATGGAGATTGGAGTAACCCATCAGTCACATGGGTTTGATAAGAAGAGGAAGATGGAATTCAAAGGAAACTCTAAAGAGCACACTGAAAAGAAGATGAACTTTCCCTTATGCTCAAAGTGTGGAAAGAAACATGGAGGGAGTTGTCTTAAAGGGACAAGTAAATGTTTTAAATGTGGAAAGGAAGGTCATCGGGCATTTGAATGCCGTGATAATGGGAAGAAGATGTCTAATGACGCAAACAAAGGAAGGGATACACAGAATGAACCTACTACACTTCAATGTTTCAAGTGCAAGGAGATGGGGCATTATGCCAATCAATGCCCAAATCCAAGGGTTGATGATGATGGTCGACGTCAACAAAATCTTAAGGCTAAAGACAAAGGAAAGTCACATGAAATTTCTATCAGCGATGTGGAGTACGATAACGAAGTGGTGAAAGGTACACTTACCATCCACTCTAAAGTAGCAAATGTTTTATTTGATTCTGGATCCACCCACTCTTTTATTTCTGAAGAATTTTCTAAGGGTATCACCGTATTACCTCAACAATTAGATGTTGAGTTAGCTGTGACAACACCTAATGGCACATCAATCGCATCAAAAGTTTATAATTCTTCTCCGATCGAAGTTTGTGGGAAAGTGCTTCCTGCAAATCTTGTGATCCTTCCTTTAGTGGAATTTGATGTGATTCTTGGAATGGATTGGCTTTCTCTACATGGAGCTCATATCAATTTCCAAAGAAGGGAAGTCACATTTCATATTCCAGATCAATCTACGATCGTCTATCAATGCAAGGATGAACATAACCTTCCAGTGGAAATTCCTTCCATCTTATGGGTCATGATTCCACTAAATGAAGGTTATTTATCTCAAATGGTTGGAGAGAAACTTACGATTAAGAATATGCCCATTGTACGAGAGTTTGATGATGTCTTTCCAGAGGAATTACCAGGTCTTCCACCAAATCGTGAAGTTGAGTTTTCAATAGAACTCGTACCGGGTGCTTTGCCTATTTCAAAGACACCTTATAGAATGGCCCCAATTGAGTTGCGGGAATTGAAGAAGCAACTCCAAGAGAATCTTGATAAGGGATTCATACGCCCTAGTGCGTCACCTTGGGGAGCACCTGTTCTATTTGTTAAGAAGAAAGATGGATCAATGAGACTCTGCATTGATTATCGAGAACTTAACAAGATCACTATCAAGAACAAATATCCTCTCCCACGCATTGATGACTTGTTTGACCAACTACGCGGAGCTCAATACTTTTCCAAGATTGATCTTCGTTCAGGGTATCATCAATTAAGGGTCAAAAGGGAGGATATACCAAAGACGGATTTCCGTACAAGGTATGGACACTATGAATTTATAGTGATGCCATTTGGTCTTACTAATGCCCCTGCTATCTTCATGGATCTAATGAATAGAGTCTTTAGAGACTATCTTGATCAATTTGTGGTAGTCTTTATAGACGATATTCTTGTCTATTCAAAGAGCAAGGAAGAGCATGAAGATCACTTGAGAATTATATTGAAGACCCTGAGAAAGGAGAAGCTTTATGCCAAATTTACCAAGTGTGAATTTTGGCTTCAAAAAGTTGCATTTTTGGGTCACATAATCTCAAAAGAGGGGATATCTGTGGATCCAGCAAAAACAGAGGTTATCGAAAGATGGTCGAGACCAACAACAGTAACTGAGATCCGAAGTTTTCTTGGTTTGGCTGGATATTATCGACGTTTTGTAAAAGATTTTTCACGATTATCTAATCCAATCACCAAGTTGACTCGGAAAGGAGTTAAGTTTGTCTGGACAGAGGAATGTGAAGAGAATTTCAAGGAGTTGAAAAGAAGGTTATCCAGTGCACCTGTGCTCACACTGCCTTGTAGTGGAGAAAGGTTTGTGATCTATAGTGATGCATCCAAGAAGGGATTGGGGTGTGTTCTTATGCAAAATGATATGGTGATAGCTTATGCCTCACGACAGTTGAAAATCCATGAGCAAAATTACCCAACACATGATTTGGAGTTGGCTGCGGTAATCTTTGCATTAAAGATTTGGAGGCATTACCTTTATGGTGAAAGGTGTGATATTTATACTGATCATAAAAGTTTAAAGTATATTTTCACACAAAAGGAGTTGAATATGCGTCAAAGAAGATGGTTGGAGATGATTAAGGATTATGACTGCTCAATCCATTACCACCCTGGGAAAGCAAACAAGGTGGCAGATGCATTAAGTCGACAAGACCATGCTAGTTTATCCATGATGAGGATCACAAAAGATCCAATATTTATGGATTTACAAAGGATGGATCTTGGAATTATAATGGAAAGGGAAAAATCTTATCTTTCTCAAATGAATGTTCAACCATCTATACATGTGAAGATTAAAGAGGCACAGAAAGAAGATGTCGAGTTACAAAAGAAGGTGAGAAATGTTCCTGAATTCAACCTTGATTGTGATGGGATAATAAAGTTCAGGAATCGGGTTTGTGTTCCTTCCATCCCCGAATTAAAGAAGGAGCTGCTGGATGAGGCTCATAGTTCTTCATTCTCTATTCATCCTGGAAGCACGAAGATGTATAGGGACCTGAAAGAGTACTTCTGGTGGGATGGCATGAAAAGAGATGTTGCTGAATATGTCTCTCGATGCTTGGTTTTTCAACAAGTTAAAGCTGAGAGACAGAAGTCTAATGGGATGTTACAACCATTACCCATACCCGAATGGAAATGGGAAAACATCACTATGGACTTTGTCACAGGACTTCCTAAAACATCCAAAGGCAGTAATGCTATCTGGGTCATAGTTGATCGTCTTACAAAGTCTGCACACTTAATTCCTATTAGAGAGGATTTCTCTCTAGATCAGCTTGCCAGGATATATGTAAAGGAAGTGGTAAGATTACATGGAGTACCACTTTCTATTATATCTGATCGGGATCCGAGATTTACCTTGAAGTTCTGGCGAAGTCTTCAGCATACTCTGGATACAGAGTTGAGTTTCAGCACTACTTATCATCCCCAGACAGACGGTCAGTCTGAGAGAACAATTCAAACCCTAGAAGATATGTTGAGAGCTTGCTCTATGGATTTCAAAGGAGGTTGGGATCAACACCTACCTTTGGTGGAATTTTCTTATAATAATAGCTTTCACTCCAGTATTCAGATGGCTCCTTATGAAGCTCTCTATGGAAAGAAATGCAGGACTCCAACTTGCTGGGATGAAGTTGGGGAAAGAAAGCTATTAGGACCTGATCTCGTTGATGAAATGGCAGAAAAGGTCAGATCTATTCAACAACACATAAGAGCAGCTCAGAATCGACAGAAAAGTTATGCCGACAACCGAAGAAAAGACCTAGAGTTTGAAGTGGGTGATAAAGTGTTCTTACGAATATCTCCCTGGAAGAGGGTTATGAGATTTGGAAAGAAGGGGAAGTTGAGCCCTAGATATATCGGTCCTTTCGAAATACTGGATCGTGTTGGGAAGGTAGCTTACCGATTGGCGCTTCCACCGAATCTCTCTCAAGTTCACGATGTGTTCCATGTATCTCTCCTGAGAAAGTACATACCTGATCCTTCACATGTACTCAGCTCAGAAGTTGTACCGCTGGAGCAAGATCTTTCTTATGAAGAACAGCCGATAGAGATTCTGGATCGTAGCGAAAAAGTTCTACGAAACAAGACCACTCGATTGGTGAAAGTTTTATGGAGGAACCACCAACTTGAAGAAGCTACTTGGGAGCTTGAGGATATGATGAGGGAGAAGTATCCTCATCTGTTTGTTACAAAGTGACGAATTTCGAGGGCGAAATTCTTTTTAAGGGGGGTAGAATGTAACACCCGAGACTTTTATGTTATATAAATCATCAAAGGAATCTTTTTCTACACAACACTTGCTTGGCTTGCCTTACACGCAATCGCGACCTTCCTCGATAGCTTTCGTTGTACGCAATACCGAGTTTCACTAAATAACAATATGCTATTAAAACTAGCCGTTATGAATAGTAATAACCACTTTTTGAAATTTTATAAATTTTATTTTTCAAAATGGACTTTATTTTTGGACTCAGAATATCAAATTTAGCCTAAGGTGAAATTTTGGCACTTTTCGGATAACTTTAATATTTTGATGAATAGTGAAAATTACTAAATTTTAATTAAAAACAACTTTTTTAATCAAAACATTTAATAGTGATAAATTATGAATTTGAGTGGTTTTAAAGTATATTTAGAATATAATTTTACCACTTAATATAATGTTGGTCATTGGACACAATGTTACAATTAAACCGAACATAAACAAGTGTCAATCTTTTGATAGTTATTATCTCTTAAAAACACGCTTTTTGTTTTGACAGCGGGAATTAATTTTAAATTAATTTCTGCCACTTCTGTGTTTTGAATTTAGAAAAATGTATTCCATATTTGGAATCAGGATGTTTAAATTGTGTAAATAGGTAACTTTTATTTTTAGACATTTTGAATAATTACTGCGGTAAATATTTTATTTACCATGGTTAAGGGTAAATCCGGTAAATAAGGGTTAAAAAATAATATTATAATAATATTAAATTACCCTAAAACGTGTCTTAAACCTATTGGTTGATACATGGTCGACCATGGGCATCTTTGGGTCGATTTTGGGACCCCATTGATCCTCTTGTAAGTGATAATGACACTTTATTTTAATTAAGTTAAAATGAATACAAAAATGACACAAGCATATATCTTTTAGAAAAACAATTGTTACATAGGGTTATATATGTTGGATTTTAGATTATAAATATTCATTAGAAAGATAAAGAGATTTCCTACATAATGGTATTTTATTTGTAATTTTTAGACTTTAAATAATTTAATTTATTTATGACACAATGATGATGCAGTAATTATCTTATTAATGAAATATTGACATAATTGATGTTATAAACACAAAAATAAATGTAATTTAAGACTTTTTATGAATTCCACTAATTTTATAGGTTACTATAATATATTAGTGTTGATTTAATCAACTTGGTTCGAACATATAAGTCTGTTATGGCTTTCACAAAAATCATATATCAAATAGTGTCAAAATTGACACAAAATAGTTTTTAAATCAAATATTATATTATTAATTGTTATTGTATTCCTAAAAATCTAAGGTTCGGACAAATGACTTAGATAAGGATATATATTTTAATAATAAACAATTTGGGGTTCGTTTGGCATGTTATAGTAAGTGTATTAACCATATAGTGAAAGAAAACAAAAAGACATGGTAAAAGTTAAATTATTTAACTTAGAGTTAAATCTAATTGAAAAGGTTAAAATAATACCCTAAACTTGTCTAAATCCTATTGGTTGATAGGATTTCGACCCTTCCCCACTTTATCTTCGAAATAAGACCCTTTGGAACCATTATAAACCGATTTTGACTTTAATATAAAATAATATTTTGAGATATTCCTAAGGTGCCCCTCTCCTCCCTTATAAAAGGGCACCTCCTCCCCCTCCTCCTCACACCAAATTGAGCACTCAAGCTCGGCCAACCCCTTCCATTTTCTCCTCTCCACTTCCCTAGAATAGTCCTAGAGGTCCTGTTCTTCTCCAAAGACCACTCTTAGTTCCTTAAGTGGAGGATTCAAAGAGGCGTTCTAAAGAAGAGGTAATATCCATTACCGATCTTTTCAATTTCTTTCTTCTTCAACTTCTTCTTCTTTAGTTGTTTCATGATTAAGTAATAACATCAGTATTACTTACATACTGATATGTTATTATAAATATTAAACAACCCTAATTCACCTTCTATCCATCCTACGGAAAAATGAAATCACCGCGCGTGCGTACGTACGGAATACCGTCTCCACGCCGTGGTGTAATCTATTTTTCCACCATCACTTTACAAGGATGGGTATAATGGTGTAATGAGTAAATATTTATGATTATTATAAAGTAATTTTGATACTGAAATAATATATATATACTCCAATACATTTCCACGATCATAGGAACGATATCATCACTCGTGCGTACGTACGGAATACCGTCTCCACGATGTGATGCGACTCGTTCTACATGATCATCATTACATAGTAATTATATAAATGAATTTAATGAATAAATATGATATATGTTACACTAATACCATTATGGATATAAGGTATCTATAACCTTGAAATAATAATAAGAATTTATTCGGCAAAACACGCGTAAGAACAAAAGGCAATAAAGACCCGAGTAACAAGTAACAATGAAATATTACTAACAAGAAGCTAAGAATATGACAATATATGATATCATATCAATATGTATGATTCTGGAATAAGTCAATAACATTATTTAAACCATTATACAGGAGCTTCGGACACATACAAGGCAAATTGGACCTAAGGTAAGGGAAATATCACAATCTCATTTTTATCCAAGATTGTTTATTCGTAAGTATTTACTGGGGTGTATTTTATCATCCACATCCATGTTTACTCAATATGTAATATTATTTCCATCCACCTAAAATTGTTTAAATCCATTTTTACCCTTCGGTGAGTTTTTAGTAATACGTATGAAAGGAATCTTTTGTCGTTTTTCGTACGAGGTACTTTTTGACTTTTCCGACAAAAGTACGAAGAATGTTTTTTTTTAACTTATACGGCATGAATGGATTTTTAAAACATTATTTCCAAGAAGCTTCCTTTACAAGTTTTGAAGTTTATTTTTAATCAACTTCTTTTATTTTAAAGTTGTATGACATGTTATGAAAGGAAAAATGTTTTTGAAGAAGAAAGGATATTTTCCTCAAGAATGGAGTTCAAGTGTTTTATCAAAATTATTTTCCATATAAGATAATAAAGGGTTATGTTTTTATCCCTATTATTAAATTGATTTGATCATGTTGTGATGGAATTATTTTTATGAATTCCTTTATCTTATATGAATTGTTTTATGATGTCATGTTGTTTAAGAATCCCATTTTTATTACATGGGTTATGTGATGATGTAAGATTTATGATTATGTGGCACACATAAGAAAGGATTAATTATAAGATGGGTGGGACCTATATCTCCCTCCAATGCATTGGGTAAAGATTTTATATCTCATGAGATAGACATGGTTGGAACGGAAGGTTATTTCGGTTCAGTGATACAGGACTGAAACGAGGAGTGAACTCGGTTCAGAAAGGGACTTTGTCCACTAAGATAGTCTTGGCAATGAGTCATGACTAACAAGAAATGATTTTCCATGATTATGTGTGCATGCCACAAAGTTTCAAGTTTTATGTTATGATTATGGGGATCTCATTTTCACTTCTATGATTTATTCCATGTTAAGATATTATGATCTCTTTTGCAGGTTTTGATTTTCAAAAAGATATGATATGATTTTTATTTCCTTTATTTGCCCTTGCTGAGCATTTGAGCTCACCCTTTTATGTTTTCTTTTCCCCAGGTCAGGAAGATGGATATTAAGTAGAATATGCTAAAAGGGACCCTAGATATGATGAAATAAATGGGAGACACTGTAGAAGATTTATGAACCAGTTGTTTATGTTTCCCAGTTTCTAAAGACACTATACCTATACGGTCCTTTGTGGTTTTGTCATATGTTGTAATAAGTGTGCTTCAATTTTGAAGTATTAACAATGTATGTAAAGTATGGGTCGTTATAGTTGGTATCATAGGAAAGGTATAGTCAACCTTTGGAAACTAGGATGTGAAAGCCTTAGTAAGAACCCTAAGGATAAGTCTAAGCATAGAACACAATCTTAGTGTTTTAGAAATGTCCTTGAATAACCTAGGATAAGACCTTAAGCATGAAAATTTTATTCTTGAATTATGTGGTTTTCCTATTATAATTAGTGTTGCTCACACTATTCTTCTTGGTTTTAGTCAATGGCTGGAACCCGAAGGAACCGTGTTAATGCGGAATGCAATGGGAAATGCAATGATTGTCCCCCTGAGCAACCAAACGATATGGGAGCTGGAATGCAAAATCTTGTAGCCATGCTCACACAACTTTCTCAAGCTATGAATCATGCAGGACTTCCAAACGAGCAAAGGAAGGAGCAACATTCTGTTGAATCCTTCATGAGGCAGCGTCCACCTTCTTTCAGTGGGTCTACTGATCCATTAGTTGCTGAACAATGGATTAGTACAACTGAAAAGATATTTTCAGTTCTTCAATGTTCTGAACATGATAAAGTCATCCTAGCAGTGTATCGTTTGGAAGGAGATGCTGATCAATGGTGGAATCTTATTAAGAATACGAGTCAAAGGGATGAAATTGAGTCTATGGAATGGGACGAGTTCAAGAACTTATTTTTCAATAAGTACTTCCCTCGTATTCTCCGAACAAAGATGGAGAAAGAGTTCCTTGAACTGAAGCAAAGGGATGATGAATCTGTTAGTACCTATGAAGCAAATTTTACAAGACTCGCAAGGTACGCTTCTGGTATTATTATCCAACCTGAGAGTAAGATCGATCGATTCTTTAGTGGCTTAAAACCAAGTCTTCGAAGGGCGTTAGCCATAAGGGACTTCAATAGCTACGAGGAAATCGTTCGATGTGCTCTCAAAGTCGAGATGGAGATTGGAGTAACCCATCAGTCACATGGGTTTGATAAGAAGAGGAAGATGGAATTCAAAGGAAACTCTAAAGAGCACACTGAAAAGAAGATGAACTTTCCCTTATGCTCAAAGTGTGGAAAGAAACATGGAGGGAGTTGTCTTAAAGGGACAAGTAAATGTTTTAAATGTGGAAAGGAAGGTCATCGGGCATTTGAATGCCGTGATAATGGGAAGAAGATGTCTAATGACGCAAACAAAGGAAGGGATACACAGAATGAACCTACTACACTTCAATGTTTCAAGTGCAAGGAGATGGGGCATTATGCCAATCAATGCCCAAATCCAAGGGTTGATGATGATGGTCGACGTCAACAAAATCTTAAGGCTAAAGACAAAGGAAAGTCACATGAAATTTCTATCAGCGATGTGGAGTACGATAACGAAGTGGTGAAAGGTACACTTACCATCCACTCTAAAGTAGAAAATGTTTTATTTGATTCTGGATCCACCCACTCTTTTATTTCTGAAGAATTTTCTAAGGGTATCACCGTATTACCTCAACAATTAGATGTTGAGTTAGCTGTGACAACACCTAATGGCACATCAATCGCATCAAAAGTTTATAATTCTTCTCCGATCGAAGTTTGTGGGAAAGTGCTTCCTGCAAATCTTGTGATCCTTCCTTTAGTGGAATTTGATGTGATTCTTGGAATGGATTGGCTTTCTCTACATGGAGCTCATATCAATTTCCAAAGAAGGGAAGTCACATTTCATATTCCAGATCAATCTACGATCTTCTATCAATGCAAGGATGAACATAACCTTCCAGTGGAAATTCCTTCCATCTTATGGGTCATGATTCCACTAAATGAAGGTTATTTATCTCAAATGGTTGGAGAGAAACTTACGATTAAGAATATGCCCATTGTACGAGAGTTTGATGATGTCTTTCCGGAGGAATTACCAGGTCTTCCACCAAATCGTGAAGTTGAGTTTTCAATAGAACTCGTACCGGGTGCTTTGCCTATTTCAAAGACACCTTATAGAATGGCCCCAATTGAGTTGCAGGAATTGAAGAAGCAACTCCAAGAGAATCTTGATAAGGGATTCATACGCCCTAGTGCGTCACCTTGGGGAGCACCTGTTCTATTTGTTAAGAAGAAAGATGGATCAATGAGACTCTGCATTGTTTATCGAGAACTTAACAAGATCACTATCAAGAACAAATATCCTCTCCCACGCATTGATGACTTGTTTGACCAACTACGCGGAGCTCAATACTTTTCCAAGATTGATCTTCGTTCAGGGTATCATCAATTAAGGGTCAAAAGGGAGGATATACCAAAGACGGCTTTCTGTACAAGGTATGGACACTATGAATTTATAGTGATGCCATTTGGTCTTACTAATGCCCCTGCTATCTTCATGGATCTAATGAATAGAGTCTTTAGAGACTATCTTGATCAATTTGTGGTAGTCTTTATAGACGATATTCTTGTCTATTCAAAGAGCAAGGAAGAGCATGAAGATCACTTGAGAATTATATTGAAGACCCTGAGAAAGGAGAAGCTTTATGCCAAATTTACCAAGTGTGAATTTTGGCTTCAAAAAGTTGCATTTTTGGGTCACATAATCTCAAAAGAGGGGATATCTGTGGATCCAGCAAAAACAGAGGTTATCGAAAGATGGTCGAGACCAACAACAGTAACTGAGATCCGAAGTTTTCTTGGTTTGGCTGGATATTATCGACGTTTTGTAAAAGATTTTTCACGATTATCTAATCCAATCACCAAGTTGACTCGGAAAGGAGTTAAGTTTGTCTGGACAGAGGAATGTGAAGAGAATTTCAAGGAGTTGAAAAGAAGGTTATCCAGTGCACCTGTGCTCACACTTCCTTGTAGTGGAGAAAGGTTTGTGATCTATAGTGATGCATCCAAGAAGGGATTGGGGTGTGTTCTTATGCAAAATGATATGGTGATAGCTTATGCCTCACGACAGTTGAAAATCCATGAGCAAAATTACCCAACACATGATTTGGAGTTGGCTGCGGTAATCTTTGCATTAAAGATTTGGAGGCATTACCTTTATGGTGAAAGGTGTGATATTTATACTGATCATAAAAGTTTAAAGTATATTTTCACACAAAAGGAGTTGAATATGCGTCAAAGAAGATGGTTGGAGATGATTAAGGATTATGACTGCTCAATCCATTACCACCCTGGGAAAGCAAACAAGGTGGCAGATGCATTAAGTCGACAAGACCATGCTAGTTTATCCATGATGAGGATCACAAAAGATCCAATATTTATGGATTTACAAAGGATGGATCTTGGAATTATAATGGAAAGGGAAAAATCTTATCTTTCTCAAATGAATGTTCAACCATCTATACATGTGAAGATTAAAGAGGCACAGAAAGAAGATGTCGAGTTACAAAAGAAGGTGAGAAATGTTCCTGAATTCAACCTTGATTGTGATGGGATAATAAAGTTCAGGAATCGGGTTTGTGTTCCTTCCATCCCCGAATTAAAGAAGGAGATGCTGGATGAGGCTCATAGTTCTTCATTCTCTATTCATCCTGGAAGCACGAAGATGTATAGGGACCTGAAAGAGTACTTCTGGTGGGATGGCATGAAAAGAGATGTTGCTGAATATGTCTCTCGATGCTTGGTTTTTCAACAAGTTAAAGCTGAGAGACAAAAGTCTAATGGGATGTTACAACCATTACCCATACCCGAATGGAAATGGGAAAACATCACTATGGACTTTGTCACAGGACTTCCTAAAACATCCAAAGGCAGTAATGCTATCTGGGTCATAGTTGATCGTCTTACAAAGTCTGCACACTTAATTCCTATTAGAGAGGATTTCTCTCTAGATCAGCTTGCCAGGATATATGTAAAGGAAGTGGTAAGATTACATGGAGTACCACTTTCTATTATATCTGATCGGGATTCGAGATTTACCTTGAAGTTCTGGCGAAGTCTTCAGCATACTCTGGATACAGAGTTGAGTTTCAGCACTACTTATCATCCCCAGACAGACGGTCAGTCTGAGAGAACAATTCAAACCCTAGAAGATATGTTGAGAGCTTGCTCTATGGATTTCAAAGGAGGTTGGGATCAACACCTACCTTTGGTGGAATTTTCTTATAATAATAGCTTTCACTCCAGTATTCAGATGGCTCCTTATGAATCTCTCTATGGAAAGAAATGCAGGACTCCAACTTGCTGGGATGAAGTTGGGGAAAGAAAGCTATTAGGACCTGATCTCGTTGATGAAATGGCAGAAAAGGTCAGATCTATTCAACAACACATAAGAGCAGATCAGAATCGACAGAAAAGTTATGCCGACAACCGAAGAAAAGACCTAGAGTTTGAAGTGGGTGATAAAGTGTTCTTACGAATATCTCCCTGGAAGAGGGTTATGAGATTTGGAAAGAAGGGGAAGTTGAGCCCTAGATATATCGGTCCTTTCGAAATACTGGATCGTGTTGGGAAGGTAGCTTACCGATTGGCGCTTCCACCGAATCTCTCTCAAGTTCACGATGTGTTCCATGTATCTCTCCTGAGAAAGTACATACCTGATCCTTCACATGTACTCAGCTCAGAAGTTGTACCGCTGGAGCAAGATCTTTCTTATGAAGAACAGCCGATAGAGATTCTGGATCGTAGCGAAAAAGTTCTACGAAACAAGACCACTCGATTGGTGAAAGTTTTATGGAGGAACCACCAACTTGAAGAAGCTACTTGGGAGCTTGAGGATATGATGAGGGAGAAGTATCCTCATCTGTTTGTTACAAAGTGACGAATTTCGAGGGCGAAATTCTTTTTAAGGGGGGTAGAATGTAACACCCGAGACTTTTATGTTATATAAATCATCAAAGGAATCTTTTTCTACACAACACTTGCTTGGCTTGCCTTACACGCAATCGCGACCTTCCTCGATAGCTTTCGTTGTACGCAATACCGAGTTTCACTAAATAACAATATGCTATTAAAACTAGCCGTTATGAATAGTAATAACCACTTTTTGAAATTTTATAAATTTTATTTTTCAAAATGGACTTTATTTTTGGACTCAGAATATCAAATTTAGCCTAAGGTGAAATTTTGGTACTTTTCGGATAACTTTAATATTTTGATGAATAGTGAAAATTACTAAATTTTAATTAAAAACAACTTTTTTAATCAAAACATTTAATAGTGATAAATTATGAATTTGAGTGGTTTTAAAGTATATTTAGAATATATTTTTACCACTTAATATAATGTTGGTCATTGGACACAATGTTACAATTAAACCGAACATAAACAAGTGTCAATCTTTTGATAGTTATTATCTCTTAAAAACACGCTTTTTGTTTTGACAGCGGGAATTAATTTTAAATTAATTTCTGCCACTTCTGTGTTTTGAATTTAGAAAAATGTATTCCATATTTGGAATCAGGATGTTTAAATTGTGTAAATAGGTAACTTTTATTTTTAGACATTTTGAATAATTACTGCGGTAAATATTTTATTTACCATGGTTAAGGGTAAATCCGGTAAATAAGGGTTAAAAAATAATATTATAATAATATTAAATTACCCTAAAACGTATCTTAAACCTATTGGTTGATACATGGTCGACCATGGGCATCTTTGGGTCGATTTTGGGACCCCATTGATCCACTTGTAAGTGATAATGACACTTTATTTTAATTAAGTTAAAATGAATACAAAAATGACACAAGCATATATCTTTTAGAAAAACAATTGTTACATAGGGTTATATATGTTGGATTTTAGATTATAAATATTCATTAGAAAGATAAAAAGATTTCCTACATAATGGTATTTTATTTGTAATTTTTAGACTTTAAATAATTTAATTTATTTATGACACAATGATGATGCAGTAATTATCTTATTAATGAAATATTGACATAATTGATGTTATAAACACAAAAATAAATGTAATTTAAGACTTTTTATGAATTCCACTAATTTTATAGGTTACTATAATATATTAGTGTTGATTTAATCAACTTGGTTCGAACATATAAGTCTGTTATGGCTTTCACAAAAATCATATATCAAATAGTGTCAAAATTGACACAAAATAGTTTTTAAATCAAATATTATATTATTAATTGTTATTGTATTCCTAAAAATCTAAGGTTCGGACAAATGACTTAGATAAGGATATATATTTTAATAATAAACAATTTGGGGTTCGTTTGGCATGTTATAGTAAGTGTATTAACCATATAGTGAAAGAAAACAAAAAGACATGGTAAAAGTTAAATTATTTAACTTAGAGTTAAATCTAATTGAAAAGGTTAAAATAATACCCTAAACTTGTCTAAATCCTATTGGTTGATAGGATTTCGACCCTTCCCCACTTTATCTTCGAAATAAGACCCTTTGGAACCATTATAAACCGATTTTGACTTTAATATAAAATAATATTTTGAGATATTCCTAAGGTGCCCCTCTCCTCCCTTATAAAAGGGCACCTCCTCCCCCTCCTCCTCACACCAAATTGAGCACTCAAGCTCGGCCAACCCCTTCCATTTTCTCCTCTCCACTTCCCTAGAATAGTCCTAGAGGTCCTGTTCTTCTCCAAAGACCACTCTTAGTTCCTTAAGTGGAGGACTCAAAGAGGCGTTCTAAAGAAGAGGTAATATCCATTACCGATCTTTTCAATTTCTTTCTTCTTCAACTTCTTCTTATTTAGTTGTTTCATGATGAAGTAATAACATCAGTATTACTTACATACTGATATGTTATTATAAATATTAAACAACCCTAATTCACCTTCTATCCATCCTACGGAAAAATGAAATCACCGCGCGTGCGTACGTACGGAATACCGTCTCCACGCCGTGGTGTAATCTATTTTTCTACCATCACTTTACAAGGATGGGTATAATGGTGTAATGAGTAAATATTTATGATTATTATAAAGTAATTTTGATACTGAAATAATATATATATACTCCAATACATTTCCACGATCATAGGAACGATATCATCACTCGTGCGTACGTACGGAATACCGTCTCCACGATGTGATGCGACTCGTTCTACATGATCATCATTACATAGTAATTATATAAATGAATTTAATGAATAAATATGATATATGTTACACTAATACCATTCTGGATATAAGGTATCTATAACCTTGAAATAAGAATAAGAATTTATTCGGCAAAACACGCGTAAGAACAAAAGGCAATAAAGACCCGAGTAACAAGTAACAATGAAATATTACTAACAAGAAGCTAAGAATATGACCATATATGATATCATATCAATATGTATGATTCTGGAATAAGTCAATAACATTATTTAAACCATTATACAGGAGCTTCGGACACATACAAGGCAAATTGGACCTAAGGTAAGGGAAATATCACAATCTCATTTTTATCCGAGATTGTTTATTCGTAAGTATTTACTGGGGTGTATTTTATCATCCACATCCATGTTTACTCAATATGTAATATTATTTCCATCCACCTAAAATTGTTTAAATCCATTTTTACCCTTCGGTGAGTTTTTAGTAATACGTATGAAAGGAATCTTTTGTCGTTTTTCGTACGAGGTACTTTTTGACTTTTCCGACAAAAGTACGAAGAATGTTTTTTTTTTAACTTATACGGCATGAATGGATTTTTAAAACATTATTTCCAAGAAGCTTCCTTTACAAGTTTTCAAGTTTATTTTTAATCAACTTCTTTTATTTTAAAGTTGTATGACATGTTATGAAAGGAAAAATGTTTTTGAAGAAGAAAGGATATTTTCCTCAAGAATGGAGTTCAAGTGTTTTATCAAAATTATTTTCCATATAAGATAATAAAGGGTTATGTTTTTATCCCTATTATTAAATTGATTTGATCATGTTGTGATGGAATTATTTTTATGAATTCCTTTATCTTATATGAATTGTTTTATGATGTCATGTTGTTTAATAATCCCATTTTTATTACATGGGTTATGTGATGATGTAAGATTTATGATTATGTGGCACACATAAGAAAGGATTCATTATAAGATGGGTGGGACCTATATCTCCCTCCAATGCATTGGGTAAAGATTTTATATCTCATGAGATAGACATGGCTGGAACGGAAGGTTATTTCGGTTCAGTGATACAGGACTGAAACGAGGAGTGAACTCGGTTCAGAAAGGGACTTTGTCCACTAAGATAGTCTTGGCAATGAGTCATGACTAACAAGAAATGATTTTCCATCATTATGTGTGCATGCCACAAAGTTTCAAGTTTTATGTTATGATTATGGGGATCTCATTTTCACTTCTATGATTTATTCCATGTTAAGATATTATGATCTCTTTTGCAGGTTTTGATTTTCAAAAAGATATGATATGATTTTTATTTCCTTTATTTGCCCTTGCTGAGCATTTGAGCTCACCCTTTTATGTTTTCTTTTCCCCAGGTCAGGAAGATGGATATTAAGTAGAATATGCTAAAAGGGACCCTAGATATGATGAAATAAATGGGAGACACTGTAGAAGATTTATGAACCAGTTGTTTATGTTTCCCAGTTTCTAAAGACACTATACCTATACGGTCCTTTGTGGTTTTGTCATATGTTGTAATAAGTGTGCTTCAATTTTGAAGTATTAACAATGTATGTAAAGTATGGGTCGTTATAGTTGGTATCAGAGGAAAGGTATAGTCAACCTTTGGAAACTAGGATGTGAAAGCCTTAGTAAGAACCCTAAGGATAAGTCTAAGCATAGAACACAATCTTAGTGTTTTAGAAATGTCCTTGAATAACCTAGGATAAGACCTTAAGCATGAAAATTTTATTCTTGAATTATGTGGTTTTCCTATTATAATTAGTGTTGCTCACACTATTCTTCTTGGTTTTAGTCAATGGCTGGAACCCGAAGGAACCGTGTTAATGCGGAATGCAATGGGCAATGCAATGATTGTCCCCCTGAGCAACCAAACGATATGGGAGCTGGAATGCAAAATCTTGTAGCCATGCTCACACAACTTTCTCAAGCTATGAATCATGCAGGACTTCCAAACGAGCAAAGGAAGGAGCAACATTCTGTTGAATCCTTCATGAGGCAGCGTCCACCTTCTTTCAGTGGGTCTACTGATCCATTAGTTGCTGAACAATGGATTAGTACAACTGAAAAGATATTTTCAGTTCTTCAATGTTCTGAACATGATAAAGTCATCCTAGCAGTGTATCGTTTGGAAGGAGATGCTGATCAATGGTGGAATCTTATTAAGAATACGAGGCAAAGGGATGAAATTGAGTCTATGGAATGGGACGAGTTCAAGAACTTATTTTTCAATAAGTACTTCCCTCGTATTCTCCGAACAAAGATGGAGAAAGAGTTCCTTGAACTGAAGCAAAGGGATGATGAATCTGTTAGTACCTATGAAGCAAATTTTACAAGACTCGCAAGGTACGCTTCTGGTATTATTATCCAACCTGAGAGTAAGATCGATCGATTCTTTAGTGGCTTAAAACCAAGTCTTCGAAGGGCGTTAGCCATAAGGGACTTCAATAGCTACGAGGAAATCGTTCGATGTGCTCTCAAAGTCGAGATGGAGATTGGAGTAACCCATCAGTCACATGGGTTTGATAAGAAGAGGAAGATGGAATTCAAAGGAAACTCTAAAGAGCACACTGAAAAGAAGATGAACTTTCCCTTATGCTCAAAGTGTGGAAAGAAACATGGAGGGAGTTGTCTTAAAGGGACAAGTAAATGTTTTAAATGTGGAAAGGAAGGTCATCGGGCATTTGAATGCCGTGATAATGGGAAGAAGATGTCTAATGACGCAAACAAAGGAAGGGATACACAGAATGAACCTACTACACTTCAATGTTTCAAGTGCAAGGAGATGGGGCATTATGCCAATCAATGCCCAAATCCAAGGGTTGATGATGATGGTCGACGTCAACAAAATATTAAGGCTAAAGACAAAGGAAAGTCACATGCAATTTCTATCAGCGATGTGGAGTACGATAACGAAGTGGTGAAAGGTACACTTACCATCCACTCTAAAGTAGCAAATGTTTTATTTGATTCTGGATCCACCCACTCTTTTATTTCTGAAGAATTTTCTAAGGGTATCACCGTATTACCTCAACAATTAGATGTTGAGTTAGCTGTGACAAAACCTAATGGCACATCAATCGCATCAAAAGTTTATAATTCTTCTCCGATCGAAGTTTGTGGGAAAGTGCTTCCTGCAAATCTTGTGATCCTTCCTTTAGTGGAATTTGATGTGATTCTTGGCATGGATTGGCTTTCTCTACATGGAGATCATATCAATTGCCAAAGAAGGGAAGTCATATTTCATATTCCAGATCAATCTACGATCGTCTATCAATGCAAGGATGAACATAACCTTCCAGTGGAAATTCCTTCCATCTTATGGGTCATGATTCCACTAAATGAAGGTTATTTATCTCAAATGGTTGGAGAGAAACTTACGATTAAGAATATGCCCATTGTACGAGAGTTTGATGATGTCTTTCCGGAGGAATTACCAGGTCTTCCACCAAATCGTGAAGTTGAGTTTTCAATAGAACTCGTACCGGGTGCTTTGACTATTTCAAAGACACCTTATAGAATGGCCCCAATTGAGTTGCAGGAATTGAAGAAGCAACTCCAAGAGAATCTTGATAAGGGATTCATACGCCCTAGTGCGTCACCTTGGGGAGCACCTGTTCTATTTGTTAAGAAGAAAGATGGATCAATGAGACTCTGCATTGATTATCGAGAACTTAACAAGATCACTATCAAGAACAAATATCCTCTCCCACGCATTGATGACTTGTTTGACCAACTACGCGGAGCTCAATACTTTTCCAAGATTGATCTTCGTTCAGGGTATCATCAATTAAGGGTCAAAAGGGAGGATATACCAAAGACGGCTTTCCGTACAAGGTATGGACACTATGAATTTATAGTGATGCCATTTGGTCTTACTAATGCCCCTGCTATCTTCATGGATCTAATGAATAGAGTCTTTAGAGACTATCTTGATCAATTTTTGGTAGTCTTTATAGACGATATTCTTGTCTATTCAAAGAGCAAGGAAGAGCATGAAGATCACTTGAGAATTATATTGAAGACCCTGAGAAAGGAGAAGATTTATGCCAAATTTACCAAGTGTGAATTTTGGCTTCAAAAAGTTGCATTTTTGGGTCACATAATCTCAAAAGAGGGGATATCTGTGGATCCAGCAAAAACAGAGGTTATCGAAAGATGGTCGAGACCAACAACAGTAACTGAGATCCGAAGTTTTCTTGGTTTGGCTGGATATTATCGACATTTTGTAAAATATTTTTCACGATTATCTAATCCAATCACCAAGTTGACTCGGAAAGGAGTTAAGTTTGTCTGGACAGAGGAATGTGAAGAGAATTTCAAGGAGTTGAAAAGAAGGTTATCCAGTGCACCTGTGCTCACACTGCCTTGTAGTGGAGAAAGGTTTGTGATCTACAGTGATGCATCCAAGAAGGGATTGGGGTGTGTTCTTATGCAAAATGATATGGTGATAGCTTATGCCTCACGACAGTTGAAAATCCATGAGCAAAATTACCCAACACATGATTTGGAGTTGGCTGCGGTAATCTTTGCATTAAAGATTTGGAGGCATTACCTTTATGGTGAAAGGTGTGATATTTATACTGATCATAAAAGTTTAAAGTATATTTTCACACAAAAGGAGTTGAATATGCGTCAAAGAAGATGGTTGGAGCTGATTAAGGATTATGACTGCTCAATCCATTACCACCCTGGGAAAGCAAACAAGGTGGCAGATGCATTAAGTCGACAAGACCATGCTAGTTTATCCATGATGAGGATCACAAAAGATCCAATATTTATGGATTTACAAAGGATGGATCTTGGAATTATAATGGAAAGGGAAAAATCTTATCTTTCTCAAATGAATGTTCAACCATCTATACATGTGAAGATTAAAGAGGCACAGAAAGAAGATGTCGAGTTACAAAAGAAGGTGAGAAATGTTCCTGAATTCAACCTTGATTGTGATGGGATAATAAAGTTCAGGAATCGGGTTTGTGTTCCTTCCATCCCCGAATTAAAGAAGGAGCTGCTGGATGAGGCTCATAGTTCTTCATTCTCTATTCATCCTGGAAGCACGAAGATGTATAGGGACCTGAAAGAGTACTTCTGGTGGGATGGCATGAAAAGAGATGTTGCTGAATATGTCTCTCGATGCTTGGTTTGTCAACAAGTTAAAGCTGAGAGACAGAAGTCTAATGGGATGTTACAACCATTACCCATACCCGAATGGAAATGGGAAAACATCACTATGGACTTTGTCACAGGACTTCCTAAAACATCCAAAGGCAGTAATGCTATCTGGGTCATAGTTGATCGTCTTACAAAGTCTGCACACTTCATTCCTATTAGAGAGGATTTCTCTCTAGATCAGCTTGCCAGGATATATGTAAAGGAAGTGGTAAGATTACATGGAGTACCACTTTCTATTATATCTGATCGGGATCCGAGATTTACCTTGAAGTTCTGGCGAAGTCTTCAGCATACTCTGGATACAGAGTTGAGTTTCAGCACTGCTTATCATCCCCAGACAGACGGTCAGTCTGAGAGAACCATTCAAAACCTAGAAGATATATTGAGAGCTTGCTCTATGGATTTCAAAGGAGGTTGGGATCAACACCTACCTTTGGTGGAATTTTCTTATAATAACAGCTTTCACTCCAGTATTCAGATGGCTCCTTATGAAGCTCTCTATGGAAAGAAATGCAGGACTCAAACTTGCTGGGATGAAGTTGGGGAAAGAAAGCTATTAGGACCTGATCTCGTTGATGAAATGGAAGAAAAGGTCAGATCTATTCAACAACACATAAGAGCAGCTCAGAGTCGACAGAAAAGTTATGCCGACAACCGAAGAAAAGACCTAGAGTTTGAAGTGGGTGATAAAGTGTTCTTACGAATATCTCCCTGGAAGAGGGTTATGAGATTTGGAAAGAAGGGGAAGTTGAGCCCTAGATATATCGGTCCTTTCGAAATACTGGATCGTGTTGGGAAGGTAGCTTACCGATTGGCTCTTCCACCGAATCTCTCTCAAGTTCACGATGTGTTCCATGTATCTCTCCTGAGAAAGTACATACCTGATCCTTCACATGTACTCAGCTCAGAAGTTGTACCGCTGGAGCAAGATCTTTCTTATGAAGAACAGCCGATAGAGATTCTGGATCGTAGCGAAAAAGTTCTATGAAACAAGACCACTCGATTGGTGAAAGTTTTATGGAGTAACCACCAACTTGAAGAAGCTACTTGGGAGCTTGAGGATATGATGAGGGAGAAGTATCCTCATCTGTTTGTTACAAAGTGACGAATTTCGAGGGCGAAATTCTTTTTAAGGGGGGTAAAATGTAACACCCGAGACTTTTATGTTATATAAATCATCAAAGGAATCTTTTTCTACACAATACTTGCTTGGCTTGCCTTACACGCAATCGCGACCTTCCTCGATAGCTTTCGTCGTACGCAATACCGAGTTTCACTAAATAACAATATGCTATTAAAACTAGCCGTTATGAATAGTAATAACCACTTTTTGAAATTTTATAAATTTTATTTTTCAAAATGGACTTTATTTTTGGACTCAGAATATTAAATTTATCCTAAGGTGAAATTTTGGTACTTTTCGGATGACTTTAATATTTTGATGAATAGTGAAAATTACTAAATTTTAATTAAAAACAACTTTTTTAATCAAAACATTTAATAGTGATAAATTATGAATTTGAGTGGTTTTAAAGTATATTTAGAATATATTTTTACCACTTAATATAATGTTGGTCATTGGACACAATGTTACAATTAAACCGAACATAAACAAGTGTCAATCTTTTGATAGTTATTATCTCTTAAAAACACGCTTTTTGTTTTGACAGCGGGAATTAATTTTAAATTAATTTCTGACACTTCTGTGTTTTGAATTTAGAAAAATGGATTCCATATTTGGAATCAGGATGTTTAAATTGTGTAAATAGGTAACTTTTATTTTTAGACATTTTGAATAATTACTGCGGTAAATATTTTATTTACCATGGTTAAGGGTAAATCCGGTAAATAAGGGTTAAAAAATAATATTATAATAATATTAAATTACCCTAAAACGTGTCTTAAACCTATTGGTTGATACATGGTCGACCATGGGCATCTTTGGGTCGATTTTGGGACCCCATTGATCCACTTGTAAGTGATAATGACACTTTATTTTAATTAAGTTAAAATGAATACAAAAATGACACAAGCATATATCTTTTAGAACAACAATTGTTACATAGGGTTATATATGTTGGATTTTAGATTATAAATATTCTTTAGAAAGATAAAATGATTTCCTACATAATGGTATTTTATTTGTAATTTTTAGACTTTAAATAATTTAATTTATTTATGACACAATGATGATGCAGTAATTATCTTATTAATGAAATATTGACATAATTGATGTTATAAACACCAAAATAAATGTAATTTAAGACTTTTTATGAATTCCACTAATTTTATAGGTTACTATGATATATTAGTGTTGATATAATCAACTTGGTTCGAACATATAAGTCTGTTATGGCTTTCACAAAAATCATATATCAAATAGTGTCAAAATTGACACAAAATAGTTTTTAAATAAAATATTATATTATTAATTGTTATTGTATTCCTAAAAATCTAAGGTTCGGCCAAATGACTTAGATAAGGATATATATTTTAATAATAAACAATTTGGGGTTCGTTTGGCATGTTATAGTAAGTGTATTAACCATATAGTGAAAGAAAACAAAAAGACATGGTAAAAGTTAAATTATTTAACTTAGAGTTAAATCTAATTGATAAGGTTAAAATAATACCCTAAACTTGTCTAAATACTATTGGTTGATAGGATTTCGACCCTTCCCCACTTTATCTTCGAAATAAGACCCTTTGGAACCATTATAAACCGATTTTGACTTTAATATAAAATAATATTTTGAGATATTCCTAAGGTGCCCCTCTCCTCCCTTATAAAAGGGCACCTCCTCCCCCTCCTCCTCACACCAAATTGAGCACTCAAGCTCGTCCAACCCCTTCAATTTTCTCTTCTCAACTTCCCTAGAATAGTCCTAGAGGTCCTGTTCTTCTCCAAAGACCACTCTTAGTTCCTTAAGTGGAGGATTCAAAGAGGCGTTCCAAAGAAGAGGTAATATCCATTACCGATCTTTTCAATTTCTTTCTTCTTCAACTTCTTCTTCTTTAGTTGTTTAATGATGAAGTAATAACATCAGTATTACTTACATACTGATATGTTATTATAAATATGAAACAACCCTAATTCACCTTCTATCCATCCTACGGAAAAATGAAATCACCGCGCGTGCGTACGTACGGAATACCGTCTCCACGCCGTGGTGTAATCTATTTTTCCACCATCACTTTACAAGGATGGGTATAATGGTGTAATGAGTAACTATTTATGATTATTATAAAGTAATTTTGATACTGAAATAATATATATATACTCCAATACATTTCCACGATCATAGGAACGATATCATCACTCGTGCGTACGTACGGAATATCGTCTCCACGATGTGATGCGACTCGTTCTACATGATCATCATTACATAGTAATTATATAAATGAATTGAATGAATAAATATGATATATGTTACACTAATACCATTCTGGATATAAGGTATCTATAACCTTGAAATAAGAATAAGAATTTATTCGGCAAAACACGCGTAAGAACAAAAGGCAATAAAGACCCGAGTAACAAGTAACAATGAAATATTACTAACAAGAAGCTAAGAATATGACCATATATGATATCATATCAATATGTATGATTCTGGAATAAGTCAATAACATTATTTAAACCATTATACAGGATCTTCGGACACATACAAGGCAAATTGGACCTAAGGTAAGGGAAATATCACAATCTCATTTTTATCCGAGATTGTTTATTCGTAAGTATTTACTGGGGTGTATTTTATCATCCACATCCATGTTTACTCAATATGTAATATTATTTCCATCCACCTAAAATTGTTTAAATCCATTTTTACCCTTCGGTGAGTTTTTAGTAATACGTATGAAAGGAATCTTTTGTCGTTTTTCGTACGAGGTACTTTTTGACTTTTCCGACAAAAGTACGAAGAATGTTTTTTTTTAACTTATACGGCATGAATGGATTTTTAAAACATTATTTCCAAGAAGCTTCCTTTACAAGTTTTCAAGTTTATTTTTAATCAACTTCTTTTATTTTAAATTTGTATGACATGTTATGACAGGAAAAATGTTTTTGAAGAAGAAAGGATATTTTCCTCAAGAATGGAGTTCAAGTGTTTTATCAAAATTATTTTCCATCTAAGATAATAAAGGGTTATGTTTTTATCCCTATTATTAAATTGATTTGATCATGTTGTGATGGAATTATTTTTATGAATTCCTTTATCTTATATGAATTGTTTTATGATGTCATGTTGTTTAAGAATCCCATTTTTATTACATGGGTTATGTGATGATGTAAGATTTATGATTATGTGGCACACATAAGAAAGGATTCATTATAAGATGGGTGGGACCTATATATCCCTCCAATGCATTGGGTAAAGATTTTATATCTCATGAGATAGACATGGCTGGAACGGAAGGTTATTTCGGTTCAGTGATACAGGACTGAAATGAGGAGTGAACTCGGTTCAGAAAGGGACTTTGTCCACTAAGATAGTCTTGGCAATGAGTCATGACTAACAAGAAATGATTTTCCATGATTATGTGTGCATGCCACAAAGTTTCAAGTTTTATGTTATGATTATGGGGATCTCATTTTCACTTCTATGATTTATTCCATGTTAAGATATTATGATCTCTTTTGCAGGTTTTCATTTTCAAAAAGATATGATATGATTTTTATTTCCTTTATTTGCCCTTGCTGAGCATTTGAGCTCACCCTTTTATGTTTTCTTTTCCCCAGGTCAGGAAGATGGATATTAAGTAGAATATGCTAAAAGGGACCCTAGATATGATGAAATAAATGGGAGACACTGTAGAAGATTTATGAACCAGTTGTTTATGTTTCCCAGTTTCTAAAAACACTATACCTATACGGTCCTTTGTGGTTTTGTCATATGTTGTAATAAGTGTGCTTCAATTTTGAAGTATTAACAATGTATGTAAAGTATGGGTCGTTATAGTGCAGAATCCTATAGTTTGTTAATAGTATCATATATTTTGGAAGATGACCATGTTGCCCACTTGGTTATTTATATTTCAGATATAAATGTATGCCAATGTTATTTAAACTACTTTACATGCCTTATGAATTTATATAAACTCTTTTATATATATTATTTACTTGATCCATTGTTTTATAAATATTATATCTCTTGTAATATAAATCATGTGCTTTGAATTTATTTTCCATCATTTTAAAAATGTATAGCATGTTTTGTTTAAATATGATTTTAAATTTCTAAACTTGTTTGTTCTGAAAAATTGAAAGATTTTCTTTGGATAATATATATTTTGAACCTTCTATGGAATCTTTACTGGTATCCTACTGGGCTTAGTCTCACACCCTACTTTTCCTTTGGGTGTTTTAGACTTTATTCTTCCAAGATCGAGAAAAGGGAAGGGATATCTTGGATGTGGATCCACCTATTGAGCTTTGGACTTGGTGAGTTGTGTCCTTAGGGACCTTGGGGCTCTTTTATTAGTTAGTAATTTGGGTTGTAGTACTTTGGATTTTATGACTCGTTGTATTCTAGTTCCTTTAATCCCTGTGGAGTTTTCTTATTGATATGCATACTATACTTTATCTTTCGGTTCTGTATTCTTGTGGAAAAATCATTTCTATTTGTATATTGTACGATGTCAAGTGCTGGTTGCCAGCCCATGGGGATCTGAAACGCCCTTCAGGTCATGTCATAGCTGGCTCGATTATTGGGTTACCAGGGTACCTGTGCTGGTTCGTGACTTATCCACTCTTCAAAAAAATTATTTTATCAAAGTCAATAATTATGTCATCTTTAGAAAAAATATGTCCAAGGAATGAAATTTTTTGCAACCAAAATTCACACTTTCTAAATTTCACATATAGTATCTTTTATTTAAAAGTTTTCAAAACAACCCTTAGGTTCCTTTCATGTTTCTATTGACTTTTAGAATATACCAAAATTTCATCAAAAAACACAACCAAAATTTTTTCTAAGAACTCATAAAAAATTATATTCATAAGTTCCATAAATACATAAGGTTAATTAAATAACCCAAACAGCATAACTAAAAATTCATAGTGCCCATATATAGTCCAAAATTTAGTCTTCATAATTTCTTTTTCCTTAACTTTCAAGTGATGGTACCTTGACCTTAGGTCAACCTTTGAAAAATATTATGCTCTTTAGAGTTGATCAAACAAATCATCAATATGAAGAAAAGGATGATTTTTATTAACAGTGATGATATTCAAGGATCTATAATAAATAAAAAGTTTCATTGAACCAACTTTATTTTTAATAAATAAGATAGGAGAACCCCATAGTGATGTTTTTGGTCAAATTAAACCTCTATATAATAACTCCTACAATTTACTTTTCAATTTTAAAAGTTACACTTGATCCATTAGATAAGGGGTTTTAGAAATTGGCTTAGTATCAGGTACTAAGTCAACAGTAAATTAAACATATCGATCAGGAATAACACAAGGAAAATCATGAAGAAAAAACATCCATGTATTCATTTACTACTAGAACATCACTAATTTGAATAGTTTCTTTATTTTCAACTGTATGATCTAGTTAACTTTCATTTTAATCTCAAAATAATTTTTTTTATTATTGGTAATTTATCAAAGGCATGAAATCATTTAACACAACTTTGTTAGTACTTCATTCTATCTTAGCATGATAAAATTAAAGTCAATCCATACCAAGAATTATATCAAACTCTACTATGGATAGTTCAACAAGATTTGTAGGAAAGACCATCCCATATATAACAAAATAATTCCACCTGGAGTTTTCACCAAAAGTTATATCTTACTTTGATGAGGTGATATTCCCAATTTAATTTTATATTTATCAAAAATGAAAGAATGTGAAGATCCTGAGTCAAATAAGGTATTGGAATAATTCTAATACACAAGTAACATACCTATCACAATTTCATTTGATGTCCCAACATCAACAATAGTATTAGAAAATGACCTTGCTACACCATTTTATTTTTGATAATGAAGATTTTCATCCTATACAACTAACTTCAGACATACAATAGCATAATGACCCAACTCTTTATAACTAAAATATTTCACCTTTGGATGGATATTGGTTACCCCATTCTTTGATTCTTCATGATTATTTTCCTTGCATTCGTGTGTCATGTGGCCAAATATTACTCATCGGTAACACTTCCCTAACTTCATAATACATTCTACTGGGTGATTTTTACCACACTTACCACAAGATAAGAACTTCAATTTATTAACTCCATATTTATTTGATGTATGTTTCCCCATCACCTTCCATCATAACCACTTCTTACTTTCATCATCATGCGTCACATAAGAGTCAAAAAACTATATCTAGTCCTTTTTAGCACAACAACCAACTTTCTCTTATCTTTTAATTTCTCACACATCCAAATCTCTTCTTAGACTTGGTTTCAATCCTGAGTAAAACATATTAATATTGATATTATTGTCCTGAATAAAATATGGTACATACTTGGCCAATCTTGTGAATTTTTTTTCATATGAAGCTAAAGAATATTCATCTTTCTACCTAAATTCCAAGAATTGTTTTCCATCCATAGTCTAACAACATTAGGTAAATATTTATTAAGTAAAATATCCTTGAATATTTATCATTAAATGGTATCAAGATCATATTTCTCTCTGGTATTCTTAACAAAATACCATCATCAGTCAGATTCACCTTCAAAATGATAAACAAAAAGGGTTGCCTTTTGATGTTCTAAACATCCCATGACATCCAATATCTTTTCCAGATCATTGATCCATCCTTTAACTATCATGGGTCAAATTATCCACTAAAATATGGGGGTTTTTTCTTGTGAAATTTTCCACAATAGATGTGTTCCTTTATGGTATATTGGGTTCCTCTCTAGCATGGATACCACCACCGTTTATAGCCTGAGTCAACTAAGCCATAACTATAATAAACTATTCTATTTTGATTCCAACCATATCAGGATGATGATTTCGAAGGATATCTTCCTCTAGGTTCCTTCCCACTATATTTTCCATATTTTATCTATGGAAAACCATTTTGAACAAATATAGTTTATATAAAGAAACAAGGTATTGTTCAAATTTTATAACATTTTTACTTGACCATAAGTTAAAATATTACAAGGGTGTGATATTATCATTATCCTAACATATAAAGTTATCTAAATGAACATTTGATACCTAATATAAGTCCATAGACTCAAACATTACATAATCATGAGTTTAAGTTAGGAATTTTACATTCTTTCACATTGAGGATCTTTTCAGGTTTAGAGTTTTAGAGAATTAGTCCATAACTCATACATAACAGCCCCATAAAATAAAAATTGGACACTTCCTATTAGTATCCCTTTTTTCCATAATATAAAACTTTTAAAGTAAATCATGATCACTTTTCAAGAAAACTCTTCATAGCTTCTAAATTGACCTCTTCTTTTCCCTTATTCTTCATTTCCCTTACCTTGAGTCTGATTATTCATATACTTACTGAATAATAAAATTATGTTAATTATTTACTTCCTTTATAAACTTTTTCAATTTTATTATTACTTTAATTTAAATTATTAAAAAGTTATATACAATTACTTAATCAATTAAGTTTAAGTCGTATGTTTTGACCAAATTCGATTTCTGTGTCAAAAACAACTTTGGTAGGTCAACTATGGTCAAAAGGGTCATTATTTAAACATATATAGAATAATAATCATGAAATAATTATCATATTTATATATAAATTATAATTTTAAAACCAATTATGAAATATGGTTATGAAAAATTAACTAATTTTATAATCATGGAGACGGTAGTTTGTACGTACACATGAGTAACGTTTCTATTTTTCTAATGATCATTATGGAAAGATGTTGAGTAACATTTATATTTATAGAATGATAATTATATCATAAATTCCATATTATTTAATTATATGTACTTATATATTTAATTATTGTGATGTTTTCATGAAAAAAGAAGAATCACATTGCTTTGAGGAGGTAATAGTCCACATGTCCATGAACGACGTTATCATTTTTTCAGTGTGTGAAATGGTAAGAAGAAAATGATACATTATATTTACAAAAAGATAATTATGTAAATAATATAATAATTATTTAATTTATATCATATATATTCATTATATTTACCCTTATTAACTTCCACATAACATGTTAGTGAACAACAGTTCACATCACTTCACAAGGCGGTGTTATTGTATCTTCAGCGATTTGAAATGTAAAAAGGGTGAATATGATATAATGACTATAGAGTTATAATTATTATATAAATATCATAAATATATATATATATATATATAGTATTTCAATCATTATTTTCAACCTTAGGAGGTGGTAATGGAAAAATGAACAATATTATTTCGCGAGGTGGTAGTCCACCGTATACACAAATGATGATTTCGTAACCCATTTGATGGAAGTGTGTTTGGGTGTAGGTCTCACCCTTAACATAAAAAAATTTAAGTATATTGGTGATAATTATTTTATTATATAATCATGGTATAATATAATTTAATGTGGTTTATAAATAAATAAAACAAAAATGCTTGTTGATGAACGTTACCACTTCTCCAGGTAACTCCTTTTGTTTTGAACCAGAGGACCTCATTGGTTGGATTTATGCTAGATTTAAGGATTATAGGATGATATTATGGAATATTATAATTTATTTTGTTAGGTATCATCTGATAAAAATGAATTTATAGGTGTAAAAATAGTAGGAGAGGGGCAGGCCTTTTATAAGTGAGGTGATTGGAAAACTTGTAAATTTTTGAAAAAAGGAATTCCACCCACGTTTTTTCCATGTGAAGTGGATACAATAATGCACCAAACTCGATAATAGAAGTTATATGGTCTAAATATTCCCATCCAATGCATTATTTACTAGTTTCTAGGTCATTTTTACCCTTAGGTATAAATTTTAGTCACTTGGTAATTCTCTTTTTTACCTTAATCATTGTAATTAATTTTAATCGTCTTCACTAATCACTTTGGTAAAAAATTAAGTTGACACTATTAGAAATTATAAATTATTATTATTATAAATATGGAATCCATTTTTCTAAATTCAATTTACATAATTGGATAATTTTAATTCAATATTAATCTCACAGTTATTGAGAGACACCAGGTTTTTAAGAACAGTATTTGTTTAAAAAAAGATGATTCTATATTAAATCTACGAATAAATATAACCATTGTATGAAAATAAAATAATATTTAATGATATATAATATATAAATTTAATATAAAACATTCCCCATTTGGTATTATTTTAATTAATTAAAAAGGTGAAACATTATACATTTTAAACCAATTTTTAGGAAAACCTGTCTTTAAACCCAAAAACAAACTTATATTAAAAAACAATATAAAGTTGATTCAAAAGTAATTAAGTAGAATAAATATAACTAAATAATATTTAAGTTACTTGAAAACACATTCAAAACATATTTATACTTTTAAATTACTTAATTTATTAAAAATAAATACCTTTTTTACAAAAAAATGGTATTTTCCACTATTCACTGGAAAATTGATATTTTCTATAAAAAAAATCCAAAGTAAATTTTGATATTTTGATTTCAAAAAATGTTATTAATTTCAAAAAATTAAAATTATAAAATTTATAAGTTAATATTTTAAAAAACCTCATAATAAAAGTGTTTAATTAAACTATTTCCTTTTTGATTAAAAATTACTTAATATTTTTATAACTGATATAACTATCTATTTCATATAAAAGTGATTTATTCTATAATTACATGGTTTTTACACAAGTAATTACTTCTCCATTTTAATATTAAGAATATGAGGAAAGTATTTATTGAAAATAATCTCTTAAACTCATCCCCCTCTATAGATTAAATTCCCTCCCATTGCCACATGTTTTTTATAAGAGTCCATCGTTGATTTGTTTTTCCTTCAAAATGATAAACTTATAAATTAACTTTTTCATGTTCAAAATACTGTATATTTGAAAATATATTTTTAGTGGTGTTGATCCATTGCTCAACAACTAGTGGATCAGTGGATTAACTAAAATAAGGTGGATGTTGCCTCATGAAAGACTCAACAGAATATTTGTCTCTTCTTTTCTTGTTTGGAAGCTTGGTATGATTTATATATTACAAATTTTACATAATCATATAAATGATATTTTTTATTCCATATCCCATAACATTTGGTTGTTATATAGGATAATAATTTCATTTTCCATCACATTCTACATTAATAAGATTCCTTCAGGTTCCATCCATCGACTAAAACCAAAAGCATAGTGTGAGAAACAATAATCATAGTGGGAAACCATAGAATCATTAAAAATCATTTATATTATGTCTAAATAATGACACATTATTCTCAATATATGTACCCTTAGGTTTAACCTAGGTTTTCCATGGTAATTACCAAAATTTTAGAATGGTATCATATACTAATACTTATCCCAAGGGTTTTCACCAAAGCTCTCTAATCCTAATCTTAAAAGATTGACTAACCCTACGCTAATACCAACTATAGTGACCCATACTTTTCATACATAAATATTACATCTTATTATATGAATATTCAACACATAACATTATGATCTTGGACAGAATCATATAGTTTTGGTGTCTTTTGAAACTTGGATATATAAACGACTTGTTCATAAGAGATCTATATCATCTCCCACTTAGTTATTCACAAATATAAACCTTCTTATTTATATCACACTTAAATG